>OX463778.1:36971193-37398693 GCA_949825025.1 Siphlonurus alternatus | reverse complement strand
ATATATATTGTATATATGGCGTTACTTCTTAATAAAAAGGATATATTCTAAAAAGGGAGTCTATTCAAACCTGAACTTTGAATGACTTTTTAGCAAACTTCCTGGCCTCTAAAAAAAAAACAGAAAAAAATCAGAGTGGCATAATTGAGGTCGGTACTCTATTAAGGATTATTGTCACTGCAGTACCGGTAATTATTTTTTGATGGTAAAAAAATATAAAATTTAGAACAGAACATAGAGAACAAAATAACTTTTCACTTTCTGAAGTAAAAAAAAAAGTAATTATGCAGTCCAGTTTTTGAGATATTAATTTTTTTAGTTGAAAAAGATGCTGATTTGACTTGATTTGACTAATGGCCGCCAGATTTCCAATGATATTCTCACTATTTATATCCTGTAAATCTCAAAAACTAGACCCGCTATTGCTCCATTTATTTTGGCTGAATATTTATGTTACAATAGGTTTACTATAATTTTCAGAGTGATTCACCATCTCCTAAGACTAGTGATAATAATCCTTAATTAAGATCTTGCATTTTAGGTACAGAAACTTAATTTTGTACATCCAATGTGAACATTTAAAGTAGAGTGAGCGAGTTCATTTTTTTTTAATATTTTATTTTTTAAAAATAGTTTAAGCTGCCTTCTATTGAGAAATGAAAACCAAAAAATTTCATCTCAAATAGTTTCACCACAAAAAATTCCCAAAGTTGGTGTTTCGGAGGCCTTTAACGTGCAGCCTTATGGAACATAAAACCACGTTTTACTCCAACTTTTTCTGAACTATGGTACCATTTAAAAAATACTTACGTAATCTATGATGAATTCTTTAATGAATTTTCAAATAATTTTTTTTTTTTTTACGGGGTCGTTTTCTTGGAAAAAAAAATCATGAAAATCCTTATGGGAACTAACCCGCAAAAACTAAAAGATTTTTTTAAACGGCTCCGTAATTTTTTTTTTTTTTTTTATTTAAAAATCCATTAAAGAATTCATCATAGATTACGTAGGTATTTTTTAAATGGTAGCATAGTTCAGAAAATGTTGGAGTAAAACGCGGTTTTATGTTCCATAAGGCTGCACGTCAAAGGCCTCCGAAACACCAACTTTGGGAATTTTTTGTGGTGAAACTATTTGAGATGGAATTTTTTGGTTTTCATTTCTCAATAGAAGGCAGCTTAAAATATTTTTAGAAAATAAAATATTAAAAAAAAATGCAATCGCTCACTCTACTTTAAATTGATGGGACAGTGGCTCTAAAAGAAAGAACTTATCGCTTACCTCTGCTCTTTGTTCTGGCGGTTCTGCACCTTCTTTATCACCTCATCCTCTTCGGCAGAGTCGGAGTCACTGATCTTCTCACGGAGCACTGGATCGTTGCGCCAAGAGGCCTTCTTCTTTGTCTTCTTCTGCAAATTTAACATTAAGTATTAATAATAACTGGCTAAAATACTGACAGTACTGCAAATACAACTTAAGTGAAAGTGTGAAGTAAGTTTCCAGCAGTCATGATTTATAATATAGACTTAATTAAGGAATTTTACCTTCTGAAACAAATAATGTATAATTCAAGATTCAAGAAGGTTTTCTTATTTTGAGACTGAGAGTTATTACTAGTTTGTTTTACAATATTTATAATATAGCATGTTTTACCTCTATATCTGACTCCTCACTGTCTGATAAAGGATTTTTCTTTGCTTTGTCCTTAGCCTCAACTGTAGCCTTGGTCTTCTTTTTCTTTTTCTTTTCATCCTCAGGGACTTCTACAACAGGATCAAATATCAACACATAAACACTTGCCACTAAAGTTCAGACAAGGTGCTTACCTATGGTTGAGAGCTCGTCCGAGTCTGAACTCACAAGGATGGCTTTGGCAGCGAGCTCATCTTCTGTCAAAGGCTTGCGTCTACCCAGAAGCAGCTTGGCTGCCTTGTCCTCAGACTCCGCGTCTCCATCTAGAGAAATAATAATTAGCAAAACATGAGAGACTTTGCAGTGTTTACTCCTGAGACAGCAAAGAAGGAACCAAATTTAGTTGATTAGAACAAGAGCACCTGACTTGCGAGTGGTTTTCAAATTAATTTTGGTACTGTACTGTCTGTAGACACAAACTATTCTAAAAAATGCTAAATTGCAAGAAAAAAAAAAAAAAAAAAAAAAAAATGAGACACCATATTTATTTTTACGAGCTGTGATATTGGTACCCTGATTTTGGATTTGCTCACAAATATACTCTTTAACAAATACAGTAGTAAATAAATAACTAAACAAATAGAGTGTATCAATTTTAAATAAGTGTGTGCATTCTTTTAAGAAATTGTCATTCATATTTCACATTTTTTTCCCCCCGTGTACTTATATTGTAAGTGAATACAGCATTAAGGTATAACCTGAGAATTTGTCTGTCAAGGTCAAGAGGCGTGGCTATAGTGGCAACACTGTTTGCATTGGAATACGCATAAATTTTTAGGAAGGGGTGGTGACATCAGTCCTTGAGAACGTTGCCACATTTCTCATCACATATAGGAAACGATCATCGCCACGGTTCAAAATATATGAAAACAATTCAGAAAAATAGTCTAAAAAATTAGGTTTTAGTAAAAAAAAAAAGTAAAAGAATCTGTTGTATAGTTTTTTTGCAATGCTAATCAACAAATTTAACATTGGAAGGATACAAAATTCTCATTTAAATAAATTAATTATAATTAAACCAACGGTTAAAAAATTCCAAAAAAATTCAGAGCTAATTTGACGATTGTTGTGAGTCCACCAAATTAATTTGAAGAAAATCTGTTGTAGCGAATTTTTCGTCCAAATTTCTCAGGTTAAGCCTTAAATGAGCTAGTAGCGGCTTCAGGAAAAAGGACTGCTGAAAGTTATTAACAAACTCTGAATGATTTTTTTTTTTTTTTATTTCTTGTTACTGCTGTGTCAAAATGTTCTTACCCGAACTGCCAGATTCTGCCACCTTCTCACTCTCCTCATCCGCCATCTTCTTTTTCCTGTTGTTACGTATGCGCTTGGGCTTGTCTGCATCTCCATCCTTTGAGGATGAAGCCGTCGAGGTCTTCTTGTGGCTCTTCTCCAATGTCGCCATGTTCACAAGACTGCACAGAAAGAAACCACAACATCAGCACACAAAACAAACAGAAGGGGGGAATCCCTGGTGAAAACTACTGCCAACATCAGCACTTCTTAAATAATGTCACAGAAGTTCCATGCTGAACTTCACATGCCAAGTTACTGAAGATTCTGGCAATGATTTCAGCAAGGTTTGATTGGTGGCTTAACTCACTTCTGAATCTCCTGATCAGAGGAGTACCCAGACTGACGCCTAGTCCTCTTTTGCCTGCTCCGTCTTGTAGTTTCTCCAGGGAGAACATCCAGTGTCACAGAGCACCTGCTTGACAGCTTCCTATCACTATTAAATTCATCTATGTTGGAAATCATGGACTCTGCTAATGACAATTCCATGGACTTTCTTAATGATTGTTCTCTCTTCGTCTCTCCTTTTGAACCAGGAACTTTGCTTTTAGGACCAATTTTATTTTTGGTTAGTGCAGATGGACCAGGTGAATTACATCTTTCTTCATCACTACTTTTGTTTCTATGAACTTTACTTTTAGGTCCAATCCTTTTCTTTTTTAGGGGGGTACTCTTCTGGGAAGATGCAAGAGTTTCAGTATCAGCTTCTTCGTCTGTGGAAGCTGCAATAAGAGCGTTCTTACACTCTTCATCTTCCTTTCGAGCATCTATCATGGACTCTGCTAATGACAATTCCATGGACTTTCTTAATGATTGTTCTCTCTTCGTCTCTCCTTTTGAACCAGGAACTTTGCTTTTAGGACCAATTTTATTTTTGGTTAGTGCAGATGGACCAGGTGAATTACATCTTTCTTCATCACTACTTTTGTTTCTATGGACTTTACTTTTAGGTCCAATCCTTTTCTTTTTTAGGGGGGTACTCTTCTGGGAAGATGCAAGAGTTTCAGTATCAGCTTCTTCGTCTGTGGAAGCTGCAATAAGAGCGTTCTTACACTCTTCATCTTCCTTTCGAGCATCTGAGTCTGAGCCAGCCTCGGAAATGAGAGCAGAAACATCCATGTCGTGTTCAGAGTCCGAGCTGCCGCAAATATCTGTGGCAACAAAATCTCGAATTGCTTTACCATTTCCTTTACTTGGGCTTTCAGCTACGCTTTCCTCTCCTGTGTCGTTAAGAAATTCTTGAGTAGTTTTGTCAAAACAAGAATCTGCTTCTTGCGGAGAGTCCTTTTCAACTATTTTTTCCCCCTTACTTTTGTCTACCTCTGCTAAGACTGTATTTTGAGAGTCTGATTTGTTTTCTTCAAAATGCGTGGTTTGGGAATTATTTGATGGGCTGTTGTCCTCCCTAGAATGTGTTTTTTGTGACTTCTTTTCTCCAACAACTTTATGAGACAGTTCTGTTTCCTTTTCAGCATCTGAGAAGTCGTCTTGCCTTTCCTCCAATATTTCCTGAGCCACATCATCACCGCACACTGTACTTTTATCTTGTATGGACAAGTCCAAATCACATTCAGAAAATGGGTCAATAGAAGCTCTACCATGTTTCGAATCTAATGTCTTGCTAAGTAGATCAAGTTTTTCACTTGATAATTGCTCTCGTAACTTTGCTGCTTCTTCTTCTAAAGTTGCCAGTGAATTCTTGACCGCGGTTTCACTAGATCCGTCCTTGCTAGAATTAAGAGACGCAGGTCTAGAGGCTTCACTCAAGTCCTTATCAACACTCACTTGAGAATCATCAGCAGGTGGAGCTTCTTCCTCATCAACACTACACTCACTTTTGTCTTTCTCACTGAATTGTTCATCTTCTGTGTGAGATTCATCTCCATTCGTTGCCTTTTTTTTCTTACTTGTTTTTCTTTTATCAATTTTTGATTTATCTTTTCTGTTACTTTTCCCCATGTCTTCTTCAATTTTTTTCTCCCAATCTTCATCAAAATTATCTTTATTATCATCTGCGTGAATCTCAATCTCCTCCTCCCGACTATTATTTGAAGTGTCTGCTGCAAAAGTTACATTTTGTTTCTGATTACCCTTTTCCTTTGCTTCATCAGAACTCTGTTCCTCTTCAGATTCCACTTGATCTGAAACTGTGTCATCAGGTCTTGTTGCTTTATCAGGTGCCTTCCCCTTCTTCTTGCTCAATTTGTCTGCAGATGTTGATGGTTCATTTGAGACTCTTTTTGATTGAGACTGAAGTCGCTTGGTCTTTGTTTTTCTAAGTTTTCTCCTTTCTCCTTTTCTTTTCCAATCCGTATAGTCATTGATTATATTTGTTTTATAAACATCTAAAAACTTCATTGATTTTTTTACTTGCTTATACATTATTTTACAGACATCATGAACATCCTCCTCCATCATATTATCAGAGAATTTTTCTTCAAGTTGTGAAATTTTACCATTATTTTCTTTAGCAATCCTAGCAAATTCAGAAATTAAGCCTCCCAACCATTCCAGTTTTGGTGTGTTGGTATCTGAATCTCCATCTTTACTTGTAGCATCAGAGTCCATGGCACCTTCTAAATCATCAGTAACGCCAGTACTTGTACAAGGCTCCAGGCTCTCAACCGATTCTGCCTGCTTCTTTGATGTTGTTTTCTTGGCGGAGGTCTCACAGCTTTTGTTTGATTCCTCTTGGTGCTTCTTATTTTGTTTTGAGGTGACAGTTACAGAACTTACAAGTGTCTTAGATTTGTTCTTTTCTTCTTCATCACCGCTACTCTCCGATTCACTTTTCTGCTTTTTCTTTGTTGATTGGCTAGCATCTTTGTTTTTAGCTACATTTGAGTTCTTGGATTTAATTTTTTGTCTGTCTTCTTCAGAGTCATCCTGTTTCTTATTCTTTGGTTTGGTTTTGCGATGAGGCTGAGCATCTGAGTCGTCACTCGAAACTTCCTTTTTCTTACCTCGTGTCTTCCTCTTTCTGAGCTCATTTTCTTCGTCACTTGAATCACTTGAGTTAGCGACTGAGGGTACTCGCCTTGCTGGCTTGGACCTCATGGATTTGCTGTTTTTCCTGCTTGGTCTCTCTTCTTCTGAACTGGAATCTCGAGCTTTGCCCCTTTTCTTTGTCACTTTGAAGTCACTATCTTTATCATCTGACGACTGATCAGAATGTACAACGTTCTTAGTTTTCTTCTCTTGAACTTTCTTCATAGACTTCTTTGATGCTGGCTTGGGGTCTTCAAAATCAGAACCAGAACTAATTTCGATAATACTTGAAGGACTTTTCCCATTCGTGAGATTTGATTTTGATGATTTGTTGTCAGGTTTCTGTCTTGTGCTTACTCTGCTGGGCCTCTCAGGACGCCTTGATTTCTTACGAGTACTAGCATCTGAAGAAGCTGAATCCCTATTTTCATAATCTGAATTAGGGTCATCAATGTCCGGCTCCGATTCTGAGGTATTACGACGAGACTGCCTATTTTTAGGGGGCAAAGCTCGCGACCGTGTTGCTTGTTTCTGCTTGCCCAGTTTCTCAAGAGCAGACTTGTACTTGGATTTCTTGAGCCTGTAAAGCAAAACAAAATAAAAGTTCATATTTCTTCTTGGTAATTTATTCAAGATGAGTAGATCAACTTCATAATGTGGGGCAAAATTGTCTTCTATTGGGAAGTCAATATGTTTTCATGTGTGATGGCACTTGGCAAGACACTTCTCACTGCTTGGACTTGGCTTGCATAGAATTTGAAATCTGAGAGCTCATAGGCAAATAATTACTTCAAGTACATACAAACTTGAATGAATGGCAAAAAAAAAAAAAAAAAAAAAAAAATGCCATTGATTGTGGAAAAAATATAAGAAACTGACCATAAGTAGAAGTGGGTATATGTATATATTTTTCATTGCCAAGCAGAAACATCAGGAAATTTGCTCCTAAATAATAAAATGACACAAAATCAGACAAACATGCACAAAAGGGATTTTACTGCATAATACAGTAAAACTTGTTTTACGTAAAGTTAAGGGACCCAGGAAATTAGGATTACCTTATATTGTGTTTTTCTTATACACACAATACTAATTATTTTTTAAGGGACCGCAATCTCCTTTACTTAAAATAGAGTTTTACCTAACAACACGTTGTGTAATAACAAGTTTTTACTGTTATGTTTCCAAAGTTAGAATATTAATCCACTCAAATTTCTTCAAATCACACAAAATTGATAAAACAAACAAATAAGGAAACTAATTAACTCAAAGTTTCAGAAAAAAATTAAAAATACCCAGTTTTCCACAAGAGTATATTTGATTTATATTTTATTATGTACATAAAGAAGTGGAGAGAAGTACACAAACAACAAAAGAAAAGGAACATTCACTTTGACACACAAAAAAATGAGGAACATGTTTGTTGTTACCTCTCGTCCTCCTTCTTCTTCTCGAGGATGGCCCAGCAGTAGGCCCTGGACTTCCAGAGAGGCTTGACGTCACACACGAAGCACTTCCAGTCCTCTTGCTCTATGTCCTCAAGGACGGAACTGTTGCAGTTGCGCTTGATGCATGCCTGCAGAGAAACATGCCTTTCTTTAGTCATTTGTTGGAATTAGTGAAAGATTTGGAGGACTATCTGTTCCAAAGAACTTAAAATTATAAAGGAAATACTCAGCTGCAGTCATTAAAATCTTAGTTTATGTCCGAAGTGAATTGAACTTATTATGTAATTAATATTTGCTTTATTGAAGCCATTTCAAGATTCTCGAGTATAAACTAGATTTTGAAAATCTGTATGATTGTTGGGGGATTGAGTGGCGTTGAATAGCAATTTTGAACTGACCCTGCAGAAGACACAAGGGCACTTGTTGCAGCAGTAGAGGGAACCACCCTGGCCGCACCAACGACAGTACTTGTCCGAGCCATCCTCGTCAGACGAAAACTCACCCTCGTCGTAGAACGCCCGACACTTCTGTGAAACATCATGCAAAAATTTGGCTGAAAAACCGGGCTTGACTTTCATTAATAACATTAAATTAAATTGGCATCACTTTCGTATTATGTAGTTATTAGGAAGCAACCCAAATAAAAAAATTTGATAATGTCAGCAACAAAAATGATAGTGTGTTACGTATGCTCTCAAAATACTAAAATAAAGAAAGTTAAATCTCGAGTTGATCAACTATGTCAGTGGAGTTTAATTTTTACTGAAGTTTTATTGAAGATAACATTATTGACAAATTAAAATACAAAAATTTATTTACAGTTATAATCGTCTCCTTTAACAACGCAAGATCCTCTGTTGAACAGAGTATATAATCACTCAAAATTATAATCTCTTATGTGAACAGACTTAAAAAAACTTTTTGCTGAAACGCCCCGTTAAATAGAAGCAAGCAAAGCAAATAAACAGAAGAAGCAAATAAATAATAATAATAATATATAAGATATGGAAAAGTCTAAAATTAATGCAAAACTCAAGAAGAGAGATTTTTTTTTTTTTTTTTTTTTTTTTTCAATTTCAAATAATTAAATAGTAAAATCACACTATGTTTAATTTTGTTTGGTAATTCATAGGACCGTTCCAGTAATTGTGTTCTAAGATGGGCAAAATGTAAAAAAAAAAAAACATATCCTTAATCGTATGTATAATATGCAGTATGCATGTACTGCGATTTTACAGAAGACTACACTGTTTATATGCAGTACAACAAATGTAAGATACCATCGGAAGTATGAATTTTCTAGATTTTCTAGTTATTTTTTTTATTCTGAAACTTCGCAGAGGGATTCATATTAGAAATTTCAATCTCTCTGCACAGTTTTATAGTTTTCATGTTCATAGTTCAGCCAGAATCCTTCTACTTCCGGCTACTTCTAGTGCTGCTAATCTCAAGTTTGTTGAACAGGTTGAACTATACTATATACATTTATATTTTATCAATCCACTCGTTATGATACACTCAATGAATAATATGATACTTAATCATTAATACGAAAAACTTTTTTACCAGTTGTATCTAATTGTTGAAACAGTAAGTATGTAGTGTAATTTAAATTACATAATATGCACATAATATATTATGCGTACAAGGCTTAATTAAAAGTATAATATGAATTGGAGGTCTGCACGGGCCGGATTTTCGAGGCCCGACCCGGCCCGTTCGGATGGTTGCTAGGCCCGACCCGAGCCCGTGAAGACTGCTTCATAGTGCGGCCCGGCCTGGCCCGGCCGTAGTTCAACCTCGGCTTGCATTTTTATTTTAGTGCTTTTTACTTAACCCATTATAAAACTGAGAAAAATTGGTTTTTAACTTTTAAAAGCTCTTTTGCTAGCTATATTCCCTTCTTCCCCTCTATCCTTGGCAAAAAAAAAAAAAAAAAAAAAAAAAAACAGTTTTGAAAATTCAAGAAATAGCTAGGCCCGCGCCGCCCGGCCCGTTTGTAGACTGCCGATACCCGGCCTGAGCCCGTGCAGACCTCTAATATGAATACTGCATAATATATTATACTTGTATTTAATTATGTTGTGATTATGTGTATACATGTATGACATTTTAAGGGGCATTCACAAAGTCTTAAGGCCACATTTAAGGCTGGATAATTTAAAGCTTGATTTTAGACGTGTTTTTTAGACCCAAAATTTCTGGTCTTAAATTATTGAGCCTTAAATGTGGCCTTAAGGCTTTGTGAATGCCCCTTATTATGCTACTATATGCATACTGTACATATACAGTATTATGTATATGATATTCATTGACTTAAAAAAGTCATCTCCAATACTGTATGCACTACATATCTGTATGCATCACACCACGATAGCATGCGATAGCAGGAACATAGTACAATATGTACTCAACTTGCATTACTGTATCTAACATCAAATGTATGATATTCATCGACTTAAAAATCTATGGCTCTAATCTGATTCACCATGATAAAATGCTCATCTTGTTTATACAATAACATACAACATGAAACATGATTATGCACACTAAATTGCATATACAGAGTATGATATGCATAATTGAAAGAAAGATTACCAACGGAAATAGCTGGTTCAGTACAAAATTTCTGAAAGAAAGATTACCAAGGGAAATAGCTGGTTCAGTACAAAATTTCTGGACTTTTTAAACAAACACCATCCAGAATTGTCAGATCAATAGTACCTAAGTATATATTATTATACATATTATATAATTTCCGATTACTTATTCTAGTAACGGGAAATTTTGAATTTTCTGATTGGTCGAGAGCTTTTTCGTTCTGTTTCTGAAGCATTTCTAGACTGGTCTTTACTGTATTCTGGTTTTGAACCTGAAATTTTGCACAAATATCTATGTACTTATCATACATTAGGGATTTCAGGCTATTGTCACTTCCGGCTACTTCTGTAGGAAATCTTTCATTTTGTTAAATTATACAGTTCAACAAATAACAAATTTAAGATTGCCACCGGAAGTTGCCAGATATTCGAGTTTATTTTCTTACTTGTAAGTTTAGTTTTGAATCAGACTCTTTGAAGAGAAAATTAACTAGGAAACTAATAAACTAGGAATTTTTCAACCTCTCTGCAAAGTCTTTGATTTTTTTTACGTTCATACTTCGGCCAAAATCTTTCCACTTCCATCTACTTCCTGTGGTAATCTTAAATTTGTTGAACTATGATATGATATGATAGCATAATTATTATATACTGTACAGTATGCATATTTCACAACATATGCATTATACATACATATAATGCATACTGCAATGTAATTAACTGCATAAAATATGGAATTAATATATTCAACTCAAAATTCGAATTAGCTTTTCGCACCCACAATACCCACGTTAGGCCCCTTGGGTTCATCAGTTCAATCACTGCATGTCTTACCTCGCACATAAGTACTTCAAGCAATGGATGTTCGTGCACTTTATCTACAGGAATAGATTTATGGCAAGCTGTGCATTTTGGAATCTCTCCTTCACCGAGGGCTTTCGATACAACTGTGGACAAAAAAAATGCAAATTGATCAATGCTAAAACTCGTGAGAACGATCTTTTTACTGTTAAAACAGTCTTCATGAAATGTGTGGGTCAAAGCACTCAAAGGACACAATTTTAGAAGATAATATACTTGAAACTACGAAATACAGAAATGTTAAGAACCTTTAAATCGCTCTTTGCGAAACTCTAGTTCCTCTGGTGTAGTTTCGATTTCCATCTTTAATTAAGCAGTTTTAATAATATCTGAAGATATCACTGGAGCAGTTTACGTGAACAACTCTTCATAGCAAAAAGAAAATGGCTTACGAACGAGCGCCAAAATAAATTTCTGGAAAACGAAAAATACGAAAATTTGAGCGCGATTTTTAAACTGTCAAAAAATAATTGAGCATCGATCTTGGTTTTCTTGGTGCATTTTTGCACATGATACAGCATTTATTTGCATTTCTTTATATATGAATTGTTTTAATTGTGTCAGTCTTAATTTGTAATGCACGTGTAGTCCGCAGATTGAATTATTTTATGAGAAAATGCTGAGGCCGATTCAGCAGCATTTATGGCATAGCGTAAGCCTGGGGCGAGCCACCGACGCCACCGTCAGGTATTATAACCACAATTGCCGCCTAATATAGTATCAACTTTAGCTCAAGGCTCAGTATGTTCCAGTCGCGACAGAGCACCTTGAGAACACTGACGCAGGACGCAGGTGCACGGGCAGAAGTATAATATAGCCATGGCAGTATATACCAGACAGATTTCAATTAACCCTCTGCTAGCTAGGCAGGATGAGTGACACGTACACAACAGCACTATATATATATAGCTGCATGTGTCCGGTGTCCATGTACAAAATGTACAGTGTCACATATATAAAAAAATATGATCTTTGGAAATTGTAACATCATGAGTCAATAAATTGTATATTTGTATAATAAATATAATATACAAATATATCTAAATTATATGATTTCAATAATTAAACCCTGTTCCCTTCCATGCAGTAAGAATAATAAATAAACTCGTTACAGCAATTTCAATCTACAAAAAATAATTAGCTTCTAATTCTTATATACAAGTAAAACAGAACCATCATATATAAGTATATAGGCTTTAAGGTGCTTTCACATAATGAAAATTGTTACGGAGTCCGTAGAAATGTCACAAGACTTTCGTTCGTCTTCTGCTGCGGCAGAAAATCGATTTTCTGACTCAAAGGCACAGTTGGGCACAGTTGGTTACCAAGTTGAAGCTTGGGTTCTATTAACATTGTAATTTCAACCTGGCAGACCATTTACTAATCCCCTTGTGGCTGGTCACAAATGGGAATATCCCATTTGCTCCCAGTCAAATCAACTGTGCCCCAACTCGGTACCTCACAAAATGGCCGAACGTGGAAATTCACAGTTGGACAAATGGTTGGAACTTGGCGCCCTCTCCAATGAAATTTGTTTCCCCTAATTATATTAATTATTAATCGATATTTATCATTATATCGTGTTATCCTATATAATTAAAATTAACTAAAAAAAAAAAGCTCCTATATGTTTGTTTTTTCTATATAGGTATACATATTAGAGGGTACATTATTTTATATATTGCAATATAAGTATATATTATGTAACATGCAAGTTTCAATTAAAAATGCAGTTATTATTAAATACATAATATGTATACTGTATTTTTTATTAATTTTTTATAAGAAATACAATTAAAAGAATAATGGACAACATACATGAAAAAAATTTACTGCAGAAATGAATAGAGGGTACCAAATTATGTTGCTCTGATTTTTTTCAGATTTTTTTGAGACCCAGAACTATTTTTAATAATTATTGAAAGTGCGGCCACGCCCCCTGGAGGCGTCAATAGGCGTCCAGTCTCTATCCTTTTTATTAAGGAGTCAGGGGTGCCAACTAAAATTACAGGACTTTCAATAATTATTTAAAAATAGTTCCGGTTCTCAAAAAAATCTGAAAAAATTCAGAGTAGCATAGTTTGGTACCCTCTATTCATTTCTGCAATAATTTTTTGTCATGTATGTTGTCCATTGAATTGCTGATCGACGAAGCCGTTCCGTGACGTACAGGCGGGTCACAGAATGCAGGAGCACAGGCCAATCGCAGGTACCGCGGGACCACTCGGACGCTGCCGGCAAGGCCAGTAGACGGGGGTCCGTAAGACAAAAGCACGTACCCTCATTAGGAAGCAGAGTTTGCCCTCGAGAAACCTAAAAAATAACGAAAAACATGATAAATTCTCATACCAGAGAATTATTGCCTTGCTATGTATTGCTATGTACCTTAGATATCCCATGGCTCTTATTGGATCAGCGTCACGGATCTGTGATTCGAAGCACTTGGGGATCGTTTCCTCCGCTCGCACTCGTTGTTCTGCAAATAAAGGAACATTTTAGAATTTGAAGTTTATAAATGTAAAACAAAATCAATGCCATATTTTTTGTAACAGTGTAGTGGTGGTGGTGGTGGTGGTGGGGAGGGGGGGAAGAGAATTGCATAGAGGAAGATTTTAAGATAAGGAAAGTTATTTTTACTTTTTTTTCTAAAATTGGATTTTAAATTTTTTTACAGTCCTTATAATATGAACAGTACAAAATCTTTTCATTTTTTTTTTTTTCAATTATATAAAATATTGCCAGAAAATAATATAGTTGCATAGGCTGATACAGTACAAAATATCAGAAAAGAGGAAGGTGAACTTGATTCATAATTCACATAAGACTAAAATATAATTAAAATTTCAGCATGATAAAAAAAAAAGTTTTATTGCATGCCCATATTTTATAATTAATATATTAGATAATAACTTTTTCAAATTTTTGAAGCCTCTAAAACCCTTAAGATCGTGCTGCAAATCTGTATGACACGTATCATGTATAATAATATAGTCACACACATATTTACTTGGGAAAAAACGTTGCATGCATGACTATGACGTCACTGTATTTTCCCTCACAATTTTTATGGTGTAAGAGAGAGACAAAAAATCTGAAAAAAAAATACTTTGAGGTCTTTTATCTAAATACACAACAACAAACGTATGAAAATTTGTCCATTTTAAAGGTGAACAAAATTATTATTATTTTTTTTTTTTTTAAGAATGCACCCACTAATAGATTTAAAGGACTGTAAAATAGCATAAAGTAAACTGCAAATTTTTAGGTATTGTTAATCACCAGAAAAATAACTTGATTCTATATAGGCTCGATAAAGCTAGCCTGCTAGCAAGCACCATGCCAGGCACGGACTGGGCCGCAACGGCCCACCGAGCAAGAAGGAACGACGGCCCACAGCACTTGAAAGGGGGGTCTGGGGGGCGTAGCCCCCCAGTAGCCCGCCACAGGCGCGATTTTTTTTAGGATTTCACTAAATATCACTAAATTTTTATCAAATTACACTAAAAACTGAAATAAATTATTTACTGATACTTCATAGAAATCCTATGTACAATTATGTTTTTTAAGGAAAAAAATGAGACTACTAAATATTTTTTAGTTGCAAATACAATTGGTTTTAAAAATATATTTAAAATTATGTCATTAAAAAAAAATAATTTGGTACCCATTATCATCTACATTCATTTATTTATGCAAAAAAAAAAAAAAAATTAGCGCGTGTCCATTGGACAAAATAAAATATAAATCAAGACAGGACTAAAAATACGGTAACATGCAATATATAAGTATATCAATAATTACTTAATAAACCGATTATTTAAATTAAATTAATTATGTACGAGTTTGAAAATGGAATTTTCTTAATATATTATACCTAATTTTGAGTACTTGTATGCAAGTTTAAATTTTAGTTAGTTTTTAATTTCCTTCTGCATTAATTAAAATTGAAATGCCCTTTTTTTAAGAATAAATGTTTATTACATTTTTTTTTTTTTTCAATTTGTAGTGAAATTTTATTTTTAATACCGTTTTCATCAAAGTAATCTAACCAAAATTCGTTAAAATGATTTAATCTCTTAATCTCTGAAATATTTTTCTGATGCATGTTAATTTCCACTTGATTGTAATGTAATATAATGATATAGCTATTTTTTATTATTCCAAATTTAGTGATTTAACTTTATTTGAAAGTACTAAAATTTCCTGGGTCGCATATATATAGTCTGCCCTGGATAAAACTCCCATAATACTTATAAAGAAAGACCGGATTTTTCATATAACATCACGAGCGCAGTATACCAGGCATACTGTATATAAATTCCTTGATTTATGTAAGACGTTATTACATGATACATTTTTTTTATCAATATTTTCTTACAAAAAAAAAAAAAAAAAAGTGTCTGCATAATACAAACAAATAGCGTGGAAATTTTCTTATAAAAAATGAAAAATTGAATGCAGTGTTCAATAATTTGAAATTTTGTATGTACCGTGTAATATCAGCTTAAAGTAGAGTTCCTATGAGGTTCCTATCAGTTGAGTTAGTATTTTTTTTTAAATAATTCAAGTGGTCCTCCATATCAAATTGAAATCCAAAAAATTCTATCTCACATACGTTTGCCAGAAAAAATTCCAAAGTTACAGCAAACGTGTCGTTTACAAAGACCCTCGAATATCTTAGAAATAAAAGAAAAAAATACACCGTTAGGTGGTATGAAAAATATAACGATTTTCTATCATAGAAAAAATATTAATTCTTTGGTTCTATGACCAACCAAATTTTTTTGGCTCCAATCCATTTTTCCGTACAAAAATAAAGAAAAACTCTTATGGGAATGAACATTGCTAGACTGTTATTTTTTACGGATAAATGGATTCGAGCGAAAAAAAATAATTGGTTTTTGGTTAAAGCTCGTGTCACAGAACATCGCTATATTTTTTTCATATCACCTAAGACCTAGGGTTTATTTTTTCGAGATATTCGAGTGTCTTGGTTATATAGGTAAGGCTTTAATTAAAATGTTAAGCGACTCGTTTACTCTGACTTTGGATTTATTTTCTGGCAAACGTTTATGTGAGATAGATTTTTTTTTCGGTTCGATATACGGTGGATCACTTGAACGATTTTTAGAAAATACTAACTCATTTTTTTTTCCTGATAGGAGCTCTACATTAAGATAAAATGGTCCATTATATAATAATAATTGTTCATTGTATGCATCATGGGTTTAAAATCTATTTAATTTCGCTAATAGTTGGTTGTTATCATTTCGTTCTTATTTTCCTTTTTCTCCTTCTCCTTCTCCCTCTTTCTTTTCTCTTTTTTACCCTCTTTTTTTCTTTGTGGCCGGCGGCCCACATTTGCCCCGGCGGCCCACTTTTGTCGCGACCCACCGACCCACGCTCGGTGGATCGGTAGGCCAGTCCGTGCCTGTACAGTACATGATAAGAAAAAGCTGTAATTTTGGACTTCATTTTATTATTTTTTTCGGCAGTATAATAACCAGTGACCATTGTCTAAAAAAAAAAAAAAAAAAAAAGTGTGCATGCATATTCGAGACCAAAATAATTAAAATTGCGTTAAAATAAATAACCTCTAATACCGGTATTACATACATCATAATGTGAAAAACTTGATTATCATGACGGTCCAGGATCGAACTCATGTAAGGCTGTTAAAGCGGGTTCACTTTAGGCCGGCGAGTGCTGATGTACTGTATGCTGTATGCATATCATACATCAACGATCTCTCAACTGGCATCAGATCGGTTTAATGCATAAAAAATTATAAAAATGTGTTTCTTTAGATAAATATGTAACAAATTAATGAATAATTTCTTACCTCAATGATCTCTTATCACGGCGGCCGAGGAAGCCATGGCACAGGCTGCCAGGACTGTGAGCTGCATCCCTCAAACCGGCACCTATTAAATGCAATTAAACGATTAAAATGCATTTCTTTACATATTTTACAGTGTAATATGAAATATTATAATTATGCTTACCGTCTTCTTCATGAATCTGCAACGATAAAGCAGAAATTTCGTCATTTCTTTGCGATATTATGACTTTGTTGACATAAAACTTCACAAGCTGGGCGACCTGGGCGTCAACCAGTGATGTGAAATTCGCGCGAAGATTGGTCCGCGCATATGCGAATATGCGCGAATATGCGCGCAAATGCGCGCATATGCGCGAAAGATACTTTCAAGATGGCGGCCGCGCGCAATTAAAATCACGTGAGCACCTCGGCAGCCTGAAAGGCCGATTGCTTTAATTCCATTATTAATTAACTCTAATTTAATCCAAACACTAATTAAGCAAGGGATTATACCAAGAAAAATAAGAAAAGACTCCCTGTAGCATTTACTGTAGTTTTAACCAGTTTTAAATTGCTATTTTAGTGGCGGGAAAGTCAATTTTCAATATGCGCGCATATGCGGCCGCAGATTGCCCGCGAATATGCGCGCATATTCGCCGCGAATATGCGCGGACTAACATCACTGGCGTCAACATTGCGAGGACGCCCGTCGGCCATGTTGAATTGATCGTTCAAATGGACCAATCACGCACGATATACACGATTGCGCGCGTAAAACTCGTAAAAGTTCAAACTATTATTTAACGTTTTTTTTTGTTTCTTTTTATTCTTAATTTTCTTTTAGACCATCAAAATCAGGATCAAATACATAATAAATAATATTAATTATGCAAATTAATTGACAAGTTCACAAAAGTAAAGCTTCAGAAACACTGGAAAAAAAACATTTTCTTCAAAAAATTCTAACACCAGCACGCAAACACCCAATAATTGATATCTTATAGATATTATTCATAGGATATAAAAGATATCTTGGATATTTGTTGGATTTGATGTCATCCTATGGACATCCTTGGGATTTTTGGTGCTGTGTGGCAGTGTGGGTATACCCATTTGCTCCACAGTAGGGCACAGTTGGCTAAATGGTATACCCATTTGCTCCACAGTAGGGCACAGTTGGCTAAATGGTATACCCATTTATGCAACTGTGCCCTATTGTGGAACAAATGGGAGAAACGATTCCCCTAACTGGGAAGCATAACTGTGCCCAAATGTGCCCAACTGTGCCTTTGAGTCAGGGTCATTCAATATAATATATTGCTGTAGAAAACTCAAGATTGTCCTATTTTACTGCGCAGCAACGTCATCAACATTTGCTATGGCATATGTTGCGGTGTGTTTCAGTGATAATTTTTATACAAATTAAAGAACCCTTAATAAAATATAATTATATTAAAGAAGCTGTCATATATGGTCTGTTATCTATTAGAGTTGGCTCAGTTGGTATGAAACTCTTACCATGACTATATAGCAGAGTATAATATATGCAGTAATAATATATAGGGGTAACATTCATGCTCTTCCAAAGTTTTTACCATATGCAACAACACATTATTTTTTTATAAGTTTTAAAAACACAACGACATTTTTTTTATCTTTAATTGGATTTATTGCTTTACTATTATTGCTGGAGTGTGCTTCAATTACAAGCTGCTATATCATTGCAATCACATATAAAAAAAGAACAAATTAAAAGTTTATGATTAACGATTGACAAATCCATGTAAAATAATATGGCTTTTATAATACAAAACAGGTTTACAAGTCAGCTAGCTGCCTTAATAAAACCTTATATAAGTTCATTGATTAAAACGAGACACAATCGCTGAGAACACTGTAAATAATTGTGTATTTATCTATCATAATTAGTTGTGACATTACTGGCAAGAAAAAATATAGTTTACACCTATTTTTTATTTATTTATTTTATTTTTCCAATGAGATGCCTTAGAGTTGTTCAAACTGCCTTTAGTTGTGTTAGTCTATCAATATATAAGCAGCTCTATGTGTGTTATATGTCACAATAAAAATCCTTAACCTTAATTAACACTACAAACAAAATGTAATTGCCTCATCCCACATAAAAATTTTGGTTATTAAAATTTCAAACTGTACAAGAAACATTAGTTATTTTTAAAATATCAATAAAAATCCATTCAATAAAATGAAAATATTTTTAGAAGTAATAGATTATTAACAAATTATTAAAAATTATTAGGCCATGTTAACAATACATATTTTTAACTGTTAATATTACTGGCTAAAAAAAAAAAGTTTTACAAAAATTGGACAAAATACATGTAAAGGCCTTTTCAATAATTTGATGATTATTTTTTTTAAAACAATTTAATTACTGGACACATATTATAGGGTGGATTATACAACTACATAATTATCACTAGCATTTTTAAATCAATCTCAGGATTTTAACAAACATTTTCATAATATAAAGATTAATCCTCAAATGTACTATATAGTTCTGGTACTTTGTAAAACTTAAAATGTAACACTATGATAATTACAAATAAAAATATTTCAATATTCAAAATGGCAATTGGTTAAAATTTCTTTAGGCTTGACTGGTTTGAGTTGCACTGCTTATGACCTCCATCCATCTGTAATAAAAAGGCAAATTACACTCTCAGTACAAGAAAAAGTACTGAAAAAGCTTACCGGCCAAACGTGTATTCACTCTCAGCTCGGAAGAAGTACACATGCGTTTTAAATTGTAGCTTGAAGACATAATCCTTTGCAATGGCATCCTTGTCTTCTGGACATGACACAGAGTATCCCAACAGAGGGAGACTGGCCAGGGGGGCATCATCCTGAAATGAAGAAACAAAATATATATACTGTATATAATATTTTTTTTTACCCTCAAAAAGTTATTTTTTAATACTAGAAGCCAGTGTCCTTCAGTTAAAGAGGAGTCAGCGAGTTGAGTGCGCACACACTTTTGCGCATGAAGTCAAGCACGATGATGTGCACATGAAAAAGTTTCGTCGGCTCCTCAAAAGCTGCGCAGTAGAAATTTATGTAAGTTGCGCAATACGAGCATCTGCTGAAGTTATATAGTGTTGTTGATTCTGTTGATCCAGTCAGCTGTTAATCCATAGACCGCAACATTTGAAATGAAAATTTGCCTCGGATTTTGGTATTGTATCAGAATTTTCTCAAAATTTTTATGAAGAGCTAATAAAGGTTATGACACTTTCTGATTCACCATAATATGTTCTATATCTTAGAATATTTTTTAAACACATTCTACGGGAGATTGCGAAAGAAATTAAAGTTCGAATAAAAAAGAAGCCTTGTTTTTCGAGCGTTAGCATGGAGTAGATGGACGAAGTCATCAACTTTTAGACCCAAATGCTCAGAATTTTTACGAAAGACGGTCTCAACTGATTTCAGATCCTTATTTATGGTGCTCCAAAGTAACTTTTTACATGCAAAAGAATGAGCTTTACCATCGGTCAATTTTTCGCACACTCTTCTTTAATCAAGAGTTAAAAAAAAAAAAAAAAAATGGCTACATAAAAATACAATTTTAACTTCTTTTAGGGTACAAAAATCTTAAATCTTTGATACTTACAGTTAAAGTACTAAATGTTCATAAAACTTAAAAAAATAAAATAAACGTACCTGGAAAGTTTTGTAAAAGAATAAACAGAAATTTGTGAAAACCACCCATAATTTCTGCCAACCATTACTATTCTTAAATTTCCGTAAAAGGAAGCCACTTAATTGGTTCTGAAACAGAAAATATAATAAATAATTAAAAAAATGGGACGTAGAGGAATGAAAAATAAATTGCATTAAAATGACCAAGTAATATAAAACAAAATGTAGATTTCAGAGAAATCTGTAAAAAAAAAAAATAAATAAATAATAATAATAATAATAAATTAATTATAATACTCAATTATTTTAACAATTTCTTCAATTTTTTTTTATGCTAAGTCATTACAAGGGATAAACATTTGAAATGTCATTTACCTCAACGGCTCTAAGTTGGTCGTCTAGGCCGAGACTTGCTCCGCGGTGCCAACATACATGCACACTCGTGTTGCTTCGTTGAGTTGACGTCACTGCCTTCTGTGGCTGCTGGGGAGATGGCAAGTCCTCTCCTCCAGGCAGCACCTCATCAGACGAACCTACACAAAAAATCTCACAGCATTAACTCAAGGATCTCAACTTCTAAGATTTATTAGAAAAGAGGAGAAAAAACAAAACTCTTTACTTGGTAAAAAAATTAGTAATATTTTTCCCCCCCTGCAACATATTTTCTTTAAAAATGAAGTTAACAATACAAAAATTACTACTACTGCAGTTTATAAAATAATAAAAATAAATAAATTATATGTGATAATTTAATATTAGTTTTATATTTTATAATAAGTGTTGACTTGATCTATATTTTATGTTTGTCTCTGTACAAGCCAAATGATTTAAAAAAAAATAAAAAATAAATAATAATAAATAAATAAAACTAAAAATAACCAAATGACTTGCTTCATTATTATTTCACTTTTTATAGTAAAAAAGCAATCCCAAGTTGGTAAATTGTAATACTGCTACTTCAATTAACAAGATGTATATGTACTATTATTATGAGTTATGAACATCAAGTTTATCATGTTTATCAAACTCCAGAGAATCACGTAAAAAAAAAAAATAAATAATAAAAAAATAACATTCAAAAAATTTGAAGATGTGGAAGGACACTCACTGCATGCAGAAAGCACTGGGCTGAATGATTTGCTCTCCTCTGCATCTCTGATTGCAGCCAGAAGAGCTTGCAGCCATCTGTCTCTCTCATCTGCACTGCTAGCAGCTGCCACCGTTACTCTGCAACAGGAATTGATGCAAGGGTATTGAAACAAGCAAGTATGCAAAAATTAAACAATTAAAGAGAAACTGCAGAGTTCATCATCAACACTGAAAAAATAAAACTAGTAATTAAGAAGATAATTTTTCCTAATCGAATTTGAAACTGCCAAAAAAATAATATTATAAAAATTACTCTGTAATTATAAAATGGTTTATTGTGAAACTTGTGTCCATGAGAAGAACTAGTCTCAGAGACAGGCAAAGAATCTCACCTGCCACGTGATGTGAGGGTGAGGACAAACTGTGCCCCCTGTCGCTCCTCACCCTCCTCTACCAGCAGGCCACGCAGAGGCAGCTGACCATGAACCTTGAACTCCTGCTGGCTGCCTGCAAGGCTACTCATGGAAGACCCACCAGTGGGCACACAACGACTGCAGTAGAGAAGCACATCAGAAAACTGGGGACAAAGACATTTTTTTTTTTTTAATAAGCACAGTACTACCAATTTACTGTTTTTCTTTTTCCATGAAAAATCATCTATGCAGTATTTTTCAGTTACTGAATCACTTTTCAAGTTTTTTTTTTGTTTTTTTTTTTTAAATTTACTAAATTATTCACTTTATTTATATAGGATTCCTAGCATGTATTTATATGTATATGATGATGTGTGGTAAATGAATTTTTTTTTCAAGAATTAGGTGTACTAGACAAAAAAAAAAAAAAAAAAAAAAAAAAAAAAAAACTACAATTATTTTTTAAATTATAAATGCTATAAGTAACGGAAGAGATTTATTTTATTTTCATTTTTTAATTATTATTTATTTATTCTTAAAATTTATGTTCAATTCTACCATTTTTTTACAATCTAACAATATTTGCAACAATTTGGAAGATATTATTTTGCTTTAAGAGTACTCACGAGCAGAAAGAGTCTTTGCTGGAAACCTTTGCGTGACAGTTTCATGAGGCAGCCCTGACGTAGGAACTGCTGTCTCCCAGCCAACACTTCTCCACAGCCAGACACGTGTCTCCGCAGTTCACTCAGCTGGGCCCAACCCTCCTACAAGAACCACAAATGTCAAATTGACTTTTACAGACACACAGGCAAGAGAGTGCTTACAGAGGCTCTCAGCTCAGCAGGTAGACGTTGGACGAGTGGTGATAACTTTAATCTGGCTTCCTGGCAGTCTGCAAAGTCTGGGTGTTGGGGCCCGTAGTGTCTTGTCAGGCCTGAAACACAGGACATTATAACTTCAATGAGAAACTGACACTCATTTAAAGGAATTAGTTGTCAAATTCTCAATTTTTTTAAACGTATTTCAAGCTAATATTATAATCGCATTGCCTTACAGTTCAACTAATACTGTAATCATAATTAGATTGGGCTCTTTGAAAATCCTCAATATTTATTACAAATTCTGTCTCTGCTAGAGATTTAAAAGATTTAGATTTACTTTAATAGTAACATGGTCACACAAAAAAATACATTTATCCTTGAAGCCATTTTACCCTTTCGGGTGTGACCAGATTACATAATTATATAAAATACTGGTAATACACATGTAAACATTTCAACTTAAGTATTCTTCAACCATATGTACATTCCCGAACTGTGAATTAAGTCCAGCATTCTTGCTACTCACGCTCAAGCAGTCTGTCATAGTGCAGTAGGCGGTGCAGGGGCTTGAGTGCCAAAGCAGACAGCGGCAGGTAGCACACCTTCTGGGCCTCAAAGTCTCGGTGCAGAGTGAGCAGACGACGAGACTGCCGCAGGGCAACGTCTAGTGACTCTAGCACTGCACGATGACGGGCAATGTACACTTCGTACAGCTGAGGAAGATGACAAAGTTAATCTTGAAACAGTGTTAGAGAAAGCTATATGTGTCCACTAGTTTCAAAAGCCGCTTTTTCCACTTTTGCAAATTTTAGGAAAACAGCATTTTTTTATATCTTTCAAACTAAAAATAATAATTTATTCAAATTTTACAATTTGTCTCATATAGCCAATTGAACATCTTTTTTGACAAAATTTGAAATATTCACCCCTAAACTAACCCTCCACGGTATACAAAATTGTGGAAAAAGAGGGTTTTGATTCTGACCTTCCCGTTACCCTGAAATTTATGCAACCATGCAAACTTCAGAGACTATTGGGTTGCTGACCAACAGGGGTTAAAATTAAAAAATTAGTGCCTAATTGATTTAATTGTCATGAAAATGAATTTTGATACTAATTAACCAACTCATTACACCCTAATTGTAAAATTAACCCCGTAAAATGACACCCCTAAGTGATAATTATATTTTTATATTTTTTAATTTCATCCGAGAGTGCCCGATTTTTCTTTTAAAAGGTTAATTAACCTAAAAAAATTATTAACACTGTTTTTAATTTCCTTAATTAACCCTTAATTGTGAAAAAAATTAGACATTTAGTATTAAAATTAATTTTTTTTTAGACTTTGCCATGACATCACGGCTAATTTTTGGCATTAGAAAATGCTTTTAATTATTTTCAAATCAACTCAGTTAAAGAATTTAACCTAGGGGAGGAAAAATTCCTCCCCTAATTTCAATATATTCATTGTCAACTGATTTGAAAAATTCAAAAGCTTTTTCTGTAGTAAAAAATTAATCCTGTTTGAATGGCAATGAAAAACTCAGAAAATCAGCTTTTTTAATACAGTTTAGCACGAATTTTTAATTCGTTCGATTAAATATTAAATTTCACTATGGAGTTACTAAATAAATTTCCTTCTAGCATAAAAATTTGGGGCCAGTGGAATATAATTTGCTTTTCAGTTTCATTTAAATTTGAGATCCTAACTATAAGTAAAAATTAATTTTGTGTTTGAGACATTCATTAGTTTTGAATATTTTTTAATTAGCAATTTAACATCCAGAATAACAGGAAAAAAACCAAAGGTCCCCCACAAAGCATCAACCCAATTCAAACTTCCTGACTTCATAATTGAACCTTTATTGTGAAATACAGTACTGAGCAATGCTGGAATATACTGTATAAGAAAAGTACTGTAAATGATGGTTATACTACCATAGTAAAAATGTGAACTTTGATTTGACAAAGAATGGGTTTACAGCTTCTTACTGTTTTTACAACTTTTTTATAACACAATCTGACCAATGAATCTGCAGTATATTATTTTTCAAGAAGTTATAACATATTTTAGACACATTAATCATGATAGCAATTTAACACATCCTACACGTTTAAAATACATTAATTAATTATTAACCATACTTTCAAATGAATCATATTGATCTATAAATTTTAAATATTTTGCGTGCAAACCACATCAAGTTATCCAAATCATGGGGCGAGTGTCCGGCAGTATAGGGAATTACAGAGTATCCGTGCGAGTTCAACATATTTTATAGTGATGATCCAGGTATCGAGAGTACCTTTAAGAAAGTTCATCTTAATAAAATATGTGACAACGTTTAATTATATAATAGATAAAACATACCCTGCGAGGTGAACTTTACGATGATTCCACACATGCAACTTCCTCCGCACTTGTTTTCTCGAGCGGCCTAGAGTTGCGAATTTCGCGCATCCTTGCTAATTACTATATACCACTAACACAGGCACTTCTTATCTTTAATTTTATAGTAAAATATGCTTAATTAACCTCATAATCATTGCAAAACTTATATTTATTTACCTACATCACTTAAACAGCATGAAAACGTCCGTATTTAGGAAATCAGCTGACTGAGTGACGTCACAAGAAAGAAAATCGCTCATTGGCTGATTGGAAAAAGCGTACTTTGATACTCGCACTTTAGTGGAAAAAGAGGAGTTTGAAACTCACTCCAAACTTTCACTAGCTAATATGCATGGAAAAAGCGGGTTTTGAAGCCAAAAATTTTAACCGCCAATTCTATACATATTTTCGAACAAAAAGCCGCCAAAATTCAAATTTCGTAAAAAGTGGTCAAAAGCGGCTTTTGAAACTAGTAGACACACACACACACACACATATATATGTGTATATATATATATATATATATATATATATATATATATATATATATATATATATATATATATATATATATATAAATTAATAAACTGTAAATTAATAAATTCTGTAATTTTATCTAAGGGTAAGGTAACGCCACCAATGTTAAAAAAAATCCCTGTCGCAAAATTTCTGAAAAAAATTTAAAATGTTCTCCTCTACCCCCCCCCCCTATCAGTAGCTAAAATATCAGGTATACAAATACGATCTGGTTTTTGAGTTATGAATTTTTAAAGTTGACCAATTTAACATGGGATTTTCATTTCTCCATGTTAAAGTAGTCAACTTTAAAAATTTATAACTCAAAAACTAGATCGTATTTGTATACCTGATATTTTAGGTACTGATAGGGGGTATAGAGGAGAACATTTTAAATTTTTTTCAGAATTTTTGTGAGAGATATTTTTTTTAACATTGGTGGCGTTACCTTACCCTTAAATAGCAATTATGGTATTAGAATGAATTTCATAATGATAAGACATACTGTAATTGGGTATCAACCAATGATGGAGAAATTGTTGCCTCCCTATTTAGCTACAAGTGCCATGACAAATAAACTTACAGGTAGTAGGATCATATTCTTGAGCAAGACATCCCCAATACGCTGATAGTCTCCTTTAAGATGTGCATTGCTGCGACCCTCCCTAAAAACAAAGCATTTTAAATATGAAGTAAACATGTTCAATAATTGCTACAATTTACCAATACATACTTAAGAAGTGCATAATGACATAATATGTATCTATTGTAGATGCATGAAAATATTATGATGACTTTTAATGAATAAATGAAGGCTTAGGGATCAATAGTAGCCATAATGAAAGTATGATTCATATCTCCCGTAAATAGATAATAAGAGTTAGGAAATTGATAAAGAATTCATAATGATAAAATAATGATAGGTAAAGTTTTTACAGCTTTTTTTTTTAATTTTGTTTAGTATGTAGTCACAATGTATCAACTGATATCTAATGTGAAATAAATATAATAATAATAATAAAATCACCAGAATGGGTTGTCCTTTTTTTTTTAGCTGAAACAGGATTGACCATCTCTAGAAGGATGAGAATAGTGTTTATCAACTCCAGAGTGCGACTCACCAGGTAGCGAGTCTCTGGTCTACCTCCCGCAGTAGCCCTGTGTGGAACTGCAGCAGTGGTGCCACCAGTGCTACGAGGGACTTGAGTGGCTCGAGCTCAGCGCTGGGCTCCTCTTTGCCGACCTCCTCCCTCAGCCACTAAATACGTAACACTTGCTTAGCACACCTTGGAGACAGCTAACAAAGTCTAAAATATATTTTTGTACAAATATACATCTTTATTTTATGTATATACTGTATACTATATATGCATAAATATACAGCTTCTTTACAGCATATTAATGTATATACAGTATATAGTTGTGTAGTAAAAATTCGTTATTACGCAACTTGTTGTTAGATAAATCTCGATTTTGAGTTAAGGAGATTGCCGTTCAGTAAAAAATAATTAGCATTGCAGGTATAGTAAAAACTTGATATAAGGTAAATCTAATTTCCTGGTTCCGTGGACTTTACGTGTAATAACAAGTTTTTACTGTATTATGTTTAATTTTTGACAGACTGATTTTTTTCTCTTAAGGGGAAGGTAGCATGCCCAATGTTAAAAATAATCCCACACATGAAAATTATGGAAAAAAATTAAAATGTTCACCTCTATATCCCCTATCAGCAGCTAAGATATCAGGTATACTATTCAAGCTAGTTTTTGAGTTATGAATTTTTAAAGTTGACTACTTTAACATGGGAAAATGGAACTTCCATGCTAAATTAGTCAACTTTAAAAATTCATAACTTATATAGAAACTAGCTCGAATTTGTATACCTGATATAGCTACTGATAGCGAGGAGAGAATTTTAATTTTTTTCCCCCCCCATAATTTCCATGTGTGGATTTTTTTTTTTTTTTAACATTGGTCATGTTACCTTACCCTTAATTTTAACACATTTGGTTGTTTATAAATCTATTTACTATTTCCTAGGCATACATTTAATAAAATTTAGTTTCAACTAAATTTAAGTAAAGAGGGACTATGTATGTACTCCATAACATAGATTTGCAACTGAAAATTCTGGAACTGATAGTAGCATGCCATAAGTCACACTTACCACATCAATAACTTCAAGGTCCTTTTTGTATGTTCTCTCAGTCATCAACAATTCCTTAGCCATGAAATAAGCTCTGTCTGTTGGGAAACGCTGTAGACATTAAAGACTGTAAGTTTCTATACTTTGTAACTTATAAAGAGAGTAATAACGTACCTTTCTTCTCACATCAACTTCTATGGGCACCGGAACAGCATTGTTATTGTTATTGCTGATTGGAGATGGTGGTAAGTTATTTGAATTGTTGATTACTGTTTGCTGTAGCTCAGTTTTGGTATTGACATTATTTTTTGGTGACTCCCTGAAAAAAGACATAATTGTACCTCAAAAAACAATTAATGGAAATAAATTTTGATTTAACAAATATCTACAGAACTTATGCGTAATGACCATTGCTACACATATATATATATATATATATATATATATATATATATATATATATATATATATATATATATATATATATATATATTATATATTATATATATACATTGAAACTTTTGTGTACAAACAAAATTAAGCAACAAATTGTAAAAGTTGTCAGAAAAAATAAAGAATGTTGAAACATTAAATATGTACTAATTATATCTGATGGGAAGAGTATGAACTTTCTAACAGTAAGAATGGTGACATTCAAATTAAAATAGCCAACAGAGGAAGGGAGGCAATTTTTGCTGCATACTTCCGTCTGCTTAACTGATTTACAACCATCAACACTTAAGATATACTCACGGGAGTGCTGGGACTGGTACGGGCCGGGGCGAGGGTGGGGGCAGATTCGACCTTGTGGGCCCTGGGTATGGTGGTGGAGGGGTGCTGTCCCTACGTCCAAAGAATCCAGGACTGCTGTCCGCTCCTCCTAAAAACAACATCAAACATTAACATCATACTCAACAATGATCAATTAAATTGACACAAATACATTAAAAAAGCTTAAAGGTGAACTGAAGGGATTGCTTTTTTTTCCCTTTAGGGAACCTTATATTACCTATCCCATCCATCTGCACTAATTTTTTCATGGCTGATACTTATTGTGCTGCTGTAGGACAATTAGTGAAAAAGTGAAGTTGTGACGTATCAGCGACGGTTGGTTGACTTAAAACTCGCCGCCGTGAAAAAACACACGAGCGACCGCGGAAACTGCCGAGGGAGTGGCGATCGGCTCGCGATCGGCAGTTTCCGCGGTCGCTCGTGTGTTTTTTCACGGCGGCGAGTTTTAAGTCAACCAACCGTCGCTGATACGTCACAACTTCACTTTTTCACTAATTGTCCTACAGCAGCACAATAAGTATCTGCCATGAAAAAATTAGTGCAGATGGATGGGATAGGTAATATAAGGTTCCCTAATGGAAAAAAAAAGCAATCCCTTCAGTTCACCTTTAAAGAGCTACTAACAAGTTAAAATATGAAATTCCTAATACATATATACATACATTACTTTTTAAATGCTCTTTTATATTAAATGCAAGATTTGTAGTATAAAAAATATTACATGATGGATAAAAAAACAAGCCTAACGAAGAGTAAGGAAACAAATAAATATACTGTATAATTATATACACAAAGAAATTACAAAAATCTCTACTTAGATAAGTTCTGTGTCCATTACTGTTAAATAAATGCAGGGCTTTTATTTATGTATAAAGGTTTAATTTTTCACAAGTTTTTATGAAAAATGTAACAAACAGGTAACAATTAAAACAAAAAATGGGTTAGAATTAACCAAAAAGAAACAAATTTAATATGGACACAAAGCTTTGATTACTATGCAAGCAAGAATCTACATGAAGTAGATAGCCATGCAGACATATTATAGGACTAGGTTAACAACAATGCAGTTTCAAATTTATATTATATAAATATGCTATAAAAAATATTAAAAATTGGCTGTTTTATGTATACTGGAGTATATTATTTTATTGAAATTGAAATCACAAATTTTAAACTGTAAAAATAAAAATTATATGGAGCTATTAGTTCAAATATTGCACATTTATGCACTCCAGTGGACAAGATTCATCATGCATTCAAATTTTTATAACAAATTCCCATGCTTTAAAAGGGCCATAAAAGTTTTCGCTGTTCTCTTTTAGATAAATAAAAAGCTACAAACATTATAGGAGACATGCAATGAAACAGTGTAGCATAATAATGACAAATTCCAGTGACATGCAACATAGGACAGAATTAGAAGAGTCACGTACCGCAAAACCCTGGAAAATCTGTTTCTTTTTTCAATACAAAAACATTTTCACATACATTTGAATAACAAAAGCTTTGTTGATTAAAAAAAGGGGGGTTTAAAACAAATGAATCCTAGATATACATATATTATATTATTTACAAATATGCTAACATACAATCTACAATTTACATTACAAATGTATGTGATTCATGGTTAATTGTTAGTAGAAAAATTAGCAAATCAAGCTTGTTTTTTTTTTTTTTTTTTTTTTGTTCTTTTCCTTTATATTTTAGGATTCCTCTATAGTTTAGGATGTTATAGATAGTTTTTTTCAGGTATATATGTTAGGGTAAATCATATTAGTTTGTATTGGCCAAAAACAAATTTATTAATATGTAACAGGGTTAAAATGTTTACATATACACTCACTTTCTTCAATAATTATTATTGTATTAGAGGGCTTTGGGTAAAAATATTATCCAGCAGGTAATAATACATTTTTTATTATTTAATAATTAAACTAACTCTATTATTATTATAATAATAATGAGATAATAATAATTTGTAGTATTTATCATTGCAGTAACACTACCAACACTCATTCATACTTTTATTTTACACCTCTGATTAAATGAGATGCTTTAAAAGCTACTATAAAAAATTAATTCATAAATAATGATTGGTCACTAAATAAGTACAGTACCATTTAAAATTGCTTGCAAGCATAAATTAACATATTATATAGAATTTACTGTCAACATTTTAGTTAGACTGCATAAATTTATACAAGTTACCACTTTCATAGTTTTGGTTTGTTTCATGTTTTTCTAAAGTAAATACGAAGTTTTGATTTTATATAGGTTCTGATTGCATTATTCAGCCTTTCAATAATTTTAGTGACCAAAACATGAAATGAGGGGTGTTCAAAGTCTAAAAATTGTCATAAATAGTTTTTGATTGAAATAAATCTATTCTATTCATGTTAAAAATTGAACTGGAAGTAATTTGGGGTCATATATAATTTGTTTTAACAATCGCAAATTATAACATATAAAACACAGCAGTCATTCCTAACCAATCAGCAAGCAGTCAAAGAAGCTGAGAAATACTTGAATACATGATACGGCTGCTTAAAACAGCCCAATCAATGGCATGTACTATCTGAATTTTTTCCTTATAATTATGTTGCATAGTTCAGTTATATATTAGCTAGTGGAGAACAAAAAAATCTCTTCTTATGAAATAATCATTTTAGATTTGTGACATACCAATATCATAATAAATAACATTTTAATTTAAATTTACTAAAACAAAAAAAATGGATTAAAGTTTGAAATAGCTATATAGAATCAAAACTAGTCAATTGAGTATTTGACCATCTTTGAAATATTTGGGAGCTTTTACTTAAATATGTATTAATTTATATACCAATATTTATAAAATAATTATTTATATCTAATTATCTAATTCTAATTATCTAATTATTTATTAATTTTATACTTTTATTAAAAGAGTTTTGAAAAGGAAAAAATCAGAATATGTGTATGTATCCCCAGAAAGTAAATTACAAGTTAATAACAATTCAACAAGAAGTAAAATACTGTAGGTAAATGATATCCAATATAGCCAAGAATATGAATCTCACAATCTACCACATGCCACCTCATTATTTATATTGAAAGTAATGCTGTACATAAACATACTTTATAATCACTTTTCAATGGAAGTTCGATTAGCAAATAATATGAATGCAAAATTAATGAAAAAATTCAGTTAATACAATGTACCATTCATTTAATAATATTATATTTAATATTTAAAAGCAAATTTTTGCTTGTGCATAGGCATAATCTAGAAAAAAAAAAATAATAAATTTAATGTTTTTTAGCAGCTTTAAAAGTTTGGCACAGTAATAAATACTTTAATACATCAACAACGTTGGATTATCAGAACAACATGTTTCATCATCCCAAGTGATTCTGTTGTTATTTGGCACGGGGAATGCAAAACAGTAAATACAGCAGAATATATTCTCATATTCATATTCAGAGATTTTTGTTTTTTATTAAAGAGTTATAATTAATTATACCACTAAGGGTTTGTTCCTTATAAATCCTGAGAAACCCATAATGTACAACATCAATAATTTTGCTTGTTGAAAAACATAAGCCTTGCCTTATTGACTGACATATGAATATTATATGAAGGATTGTATTCCATCAATGCACTGTCATGTGTTAATAATTTTAAGAGTAGCTTAGAACCCCTAATTTCTTTCACCAATATTGCATATTGCATAATTAATACATAACAGTGACTGCCGATCAGCCAGGAACCAGTCGTAATAGGCCAAAATAATTGCAGAAATAAATTAAGTGAAAAATTAAAATACTTTTTTTTTTTTTTTTTGATCATCGATTCAATACGATAATAATTTTCCTGAAAAGAATATTAATTCAACACAAGACTTGCTTGCATTTCTGATGAGAGATATTTGGTAAAAGGAAACATGCATGGATATTTATAAAAAATATGTATAATTATATAAAAAGGAAAAATGTAAAAAATGTATGTTATTAAAAAGAAAAAAGAGAAAGACGATTTATGTACAACAAAATTATAAATTTGGGATTGAGTGCACTATACATGGCTATTTAGAAAGTTGACCATCTCAATCCCAAACTAAAATCCCAGAAAAAAAATATATATATATATATTTTGCAGGCCAATTTATATAAGCTTGCTCGGCAGTCACTGTCAATAGTATAGATAAATATATATTATGTATATAAAAAAAGTATTCATGTATAACAAGACAAATATTTGTTTTTCATGTTTCGACATTACTTAAAACTGACGTCGCTACAACAGTAAAGGAAGTAAGGTTATTTCACTTCCCCTATTTTGTTTCAATTGTCCTATACACCAACACTTCCACTAACAGACACTTGAATAATTTGTTATTCTGTGAAGTCACTGATACAGTGAGATACTAAGACTGGTCAACTTTCCAGAACCACACTGATATGCACCAAGGTACTGTATACCAAACATGGAATCCATCATCTACATGTAATTTCTAATAATTACTACTGCAGCTACAAAGACGAGCCCATAATCATTTCATACATTGAGCAAATATTTTGCTTTCCATTGAGTAAGAAAAAGAAATATACAAGAATTAGAAAGTAAGAATGACAAATTTTATATGAAATTATGGTTTGATTATGGTTCTCATGGTTTGAATTGTAGCAAGTGACGTCAATTTTAATGTTGTAAAGCATAGCCCAGTAGGAGGGTGATGCTGTACTATCCTTACAGATGGAGTTGAGTTAAAACGTAAAATTAGGGCAAGTATGAGCGAACCCCATTCCGGTAGTGCCAAGAGTTTCCCATATCTCGCGCTGTAAAATACGTAGAAACAATTGTTATAGGTGCACACTGTATTTGTGAATATGCAAAAATAAAATAATAATATACAACTAAACAAAATAATAATAATCTAGTTCAAGGTTATTAGGCACAAATAAATAAATTTGTTTTTAGTAGAATGCCAACATATTACATACTAATATTAAAAGTCTGCTAGATTTATTGAAAAATAAATGACATTAATTATTAATTTATTAATTAAATGACATTAAAAATATGTCAATATTTGGACAGTTAATTTCTCAGTGAAATTAAAGCCTATTATAACCAGACCAAAATTAATTAGAAAAGACCAAGCAGCAAAATTAAAAGCACCAAGATTTTTTTTTTACAAGTAAGGGGGTAAAAATAGGAAGGAGGGGAAAGCGTTCTCATCAGAAAAGCACATGCAAACTCTCACATTTTCAGTACTATACAGGACAAGAATAAAAAGACAAGTTATACTTACGTAAATAAGTTTTATTTGCAACTCTTATTTTAAAATAGTACATTTAACACAACTACATAGATCGTTGTTATTAAAAACTTGAGCTTGAGCCAAAAATAAGAACTATTCTTAAGATATTACCGACTTGGGAGACTTCAATTGCTTAAATTGTGCAAGATTGTGGCAAATCAACTTGTAAGAATTAAATAACAGTCTGATTAAGATAGATTTTAAATTTTAATAAGAATTAAATTTGGAAAAACTGCAATTTAATATGTTCTGCACATGTAGTGCTATCAAAGTCATTTGCAAAAAAAAAAAAAAAAAAAAAAAAAACAGATGTTTCATCCTTAACATAATGCAGATATTCCAAGAATAGCTCTTTTTATTTTAATATAATTAATACTACTTTAGAATGATTACATTCCAACATTAATTTCTACTATACATCCGAGTGTCTGGGAGTTTGTGCAGGTGTACTTGTGCTGGGGACGACGATACAGGGCCTGTCTGTTGACACCACTCTCCCTCGTCGAACCTCTAATGATACTGCTACTCTGTGTCTGGCACGTGGTAGAGTGTTGCTTGACTGCTGGTCTCTATTATGTGAAGTCCGGTGCTTGCGTTGTCGTGGAAATGTGTGGTGGCCTGATGAAGTCGTTGGTTTTACAGGAATAACAACACGCTGGCCTTGAAAGCTAGAAGTTACTGTCTCTTGGGAACTCTTCTTAGCATGCCTGCGTGGAAGTGTGTGTGAACTCACAATGGATGTTGAAGCTATAGAATCTGCACTTTGTCCATCAGGTCTGTGGCGTCTTGGAAGTGTGTGACAACCTGAATAAGTAATATGAAATTCATGTTCATAAGGTGGATCAATAAAAGGCCGTCGCCTTACTTCTGGTGGAGGTTGTATGATTACTTCTTCGTCCTGCATCATTACAGGTGATACACTAGTGAAATCAGGAGGTGGAGGTGGAAGATCATCACCCCACACTGATTCATCTAATGAGCAAGGCCTGTTTGATTCTGGAGGAGGAGGGGGTAGAGGAAGGTCAGGGGATAATATAGTCTCTTCTTCTACAGGGGGAGGGGAGGGAAGAGGGGAAGTATATGCAGGAGGAGGTGAGGGTTCTTCATGTGTAGGAGTGGTGGGAGGGGAGGAGGGAGGAGTACAGGTTATTGGAGTGAAGAAGTCAGGATGACTGCTTGTCTGGTCAGCAACAATGTCGTACCTAGAAGATGTAGAAGAAGGAGAGTCTTGGAGAGTGTGCTGGTTGTCATCTGTTGATGACGAGTCTTGAGGTAATGTAACAGGACTCGCCAGCTCTGGGCGTACCTCCAAGTAGAAAGTTTCTAAATATGAGGCATTGCTTGCAGATGGAGCAATATACGTACTTGCTGTTACAGTTTTAGGCTCCTCAGGTACTACTTCTTCAGGCAATGAGATTTTTGGAGGTTTTGGCAATGGATTTTGTTTCTCTGTATGAGAATGTATCTTTATTTTCTTTCCTGCAGCGTCTAAATGAGGCCGTGGATCAGATGACGAAGGATCAGAAGATAAACTGTTTTCTCCTCGACCAGCTCCACTTGATATCTCACTATTAGTAGCTTCAGAATCAGAAGAAGGAGAAGAAACTTTAGACTCTTCCTCCTCAGATGAACGTTCTTGTTCTGAGGTGGTGGAACGTTCACTGATTCTCGACAATGTTCGTACTGGTGGGAAAGCTGCACTTACTGCATATTCTAGTAATACAGCTGCTGGTCCACCTCCTTGTGATGGTGGTTCAGATGGCAAGAACACTGGATTGTCGTCTTCTAGACTGGAACTACCACTTGAGTCCAGCATGGCTCTACGTAATCCCTCAATGTGTGTTCGTCGCGAGAGGGCATGGTCTGACAGAGACGTCTTACTGGAGCCTTGTCTCAGGTTCATTTCTTCTTCTTCACTTGAGCTCGGCACATAGCTGGAGCGTGTTTGACGAGGCTTCACATAGGCTTCATCCTCCTCGCTAGAACTAGGAGGGTAGCTGCTGCGTCTATGAGGAGTTTCCCTACGCCTTGACTCAAACAACTCAAGTGCCAAGGGTGACTGCTTCTTGGTAAGATCGTGAGTAGAATGGTACATGGAGTCATGAGGAACACCTCTAGGCTTGAAATCATCTCGATGGAATTCAGCAGTCTGATAACGACCACCTTCACTCGCTCGACGTGGTTTTGTTTCAGTTTTTGCCTCAAATTCAGCTGCACTTTTCTCTACTTTGGTCATTGGGCAGCTGGCTCTACGTTTATCATTAGCAAATACCAAATCTTCATCACTAGAACTTTTCACTAGAGATTGTAGTAAAAATCTTTCAAGTTCATTTTGTTGAGCTACAGTTTTTGGAGGCTCTTCTTCACTGGAACTCTTCATAATTGCTCGTAATAATACCTTTTCTAAGTCTAATGCTTGTTGTACAGAGCTTTGTTGTGTCTCTACGCTAACTCGTGAGGAATCAATTGATGTTTGTTTCAAGAAAGCTTCATCATCTGTGCTAGAATTACGGATCAAGGCACGAATTAATGCTTTCTCTAATTCGATGGGGTCTTCAATTTTTCCATCATCTTTAATGGATGTGAGTGAGGGTTGAGTTTCTACAGTGATCCTTGCAGAGTCTATGGAAGACTGTTGCTTGCTGCATGAGCTTGACTGTTCATCCTCTGTACTGGAATTCCTCATGAGGGCTCTGATCAATGCCTTCTCTAGTTCTGAGGGATCTGTAGCTTCTGTGCCAGTAGAGGGTCGTTCAATAGAAGCTTGTCGACTTGGATTATCTTCTGTACTTGTACTTCTCATTATAGCTCTTATTAAAATTCTTTCAAGCTCTGTAGGATCTGTAGTTTCCATTATAACACGATCTATTGATGTTTGACGACTAAGTGCTTCATCGTCTGTACTTGAACTTCTCATAAGAGCTCTTATTAGAGCCTTTTCCAAGTCACTTACAGAATCTTGTCGAGAGTCTTCGCTCAGACTTGGTGCTTTTGCTTTAGTTTCCTCAAGTGTCACACGAGAAGAGTCAATACTGACAGGTCCAGCTGGATGATCTGAATCATCTTCACTAGATGCCATTAAAGCACGACGCCTTTCTTCCAAAGTCCGAGTTAAGTCAACAGCTGCACTACTTGTATCTTCAGTTGTCTCTTTGGTTATACTCTTTTCAGGAGCTTTACCTTCAAAATCCGAATCATCTGATGCCATTTTATTCTTTCGACCTGTATCACTCCCTAAGCAAGCATCTGAATCTTCAGATATGGAAGCCGTACGACACAGACTGGTCTTGCGATTGGCTGTGTGTCGAGGAGTTACGACAGTTCGAGCTGTCTCGGTATCATCTGATTCTTCTGACATAGACTTCATACGCGAGAGGCTGGCTCTACGCTGCGGCTGCTCTTCATTCACTCCACATTCAGCACTGGCGACATCATCCTGGTCTTCTTCCTCTTCCTCTTCTAATTCTTCACAAGACATCATTCTAGTAAGACTGGCCTTACGAGAAGTCTCTGGAATAGGACTTGGTGTTCTGTAGCCATTTTCTTCCTCTTCTTCTTCTTCTTCTTCTTCTTCCAATCTATCCATCTCCACATCACGCATTTCCTCTTGAAGTTCATTCACATACACCGGCTCTTCATTTTCAGATGTCTCCTCAATATCTAGAGGTTCATATGACTTGCCTCGAGATAAAGTGGGGCGCTGTTCTGTCTCTGAAATGACAACTCTAGAAGAATCAATTGTTTTAGGTTCTTCTTCTTCAACACCAGATAGTAAAAAAGCCATTTTAAGACCGTGTATCTCAGCTCTTCGCTGTTCAATAGTTGCAGCAGACTCTGAATCCTTATCTACAGTATCATCAGTACAAGAGAAAGCTGTAGTAGGTGGGAGTCTATGCAAGGCTACCACATCTAGAACCTTGGTACCTCCCCCTCTGCGCTGCTGGCGTCGCTGTTCTAGTGGACCTCTTGCAAACAATGGTATTGGAGCCCTGTTGCCTGCCTGACCCCCTTGGTGGTTGTTTAGAGCTCGGCGTCGAGGTGCTGCTCGTCTACTTCTGTGATCAGACGAGCTTTCAGAACCGGACCCACTATCAGATTGCTGCAGGTGCCGTTTGTGCAACACATAATCTAAATCATTGCCAGGTACTGGACTTTCAATTTTAGTTTCCTCTGATTTATAATCTGGAACATCACTATCATCACGAATGTCTATTGATGCTTGATGAGTTAAAATTTTAGGTGATAAAAGAGGTGGTGGAGATCTAACAGGACTTGGGTCAGAGTCCTGAGGAGGGAAAAGGGACTGCCTTGGAGATGTAGGTGATTTTATACCTTCTGGTGGAAAAAATTTCCTTGTTGGACTTCTGGGAGACAATTCTGTTCCTCGAGGAGACAGTAATTGTCTAGGAGAGATCATTTGTCTTGGAGAGTTGGGGTGGGATGGAGGGGGAGGAGATTTTAAAGGTCTTGAAGATTCTTGAGCAAAAAATTTACCTCCATCTCTATCACGTGGTGATTTTACAGTTGGCTCAGGCATTAAAGGTTGCCTGGGAGAGTATGGGGGAACAGGAGGAATCTCTTGAGCTCTTTGTGATTTCATAGAGGGCTCAGGCATCAAAGGTTGCCTAGGAGAATATGGTGGAACTTGTGGCAACTCCTGAGTCCTCTGTGATTTCATACTCAATTCAGGCATTAAAGGCTGTCTAGGGGAATAAGGAGGAATTTCAGGTAATTCCTGAGCCCGAGGTGATTTCATCGTAGGCTCGGGCATAAGGGGTTGTCTAGGTGAATACGGAGGAATAGGGGGCAATTCTTGAGCAAAAAATCGAGTTTCTTGTCTGCTGCGCGGGGAACAGACACTTTCGTTTGGATCAGGAAAATAAAACATTGTATTGTTAATTGGAGATGGAAGCCTGTTGCTAGGAAATCTTGGAGCTGAGGAATACTGATTTGGACTACGAGGAGTTTGCTCCATTGGGAATATTTCCGGCGAGGAGCAAGAAGAAGGGATTTCATCTCCACCTCTATCGTCATCGCTCGGAATTCTCTCTACCTGTGCATCAACGTACTGATCACTTGAATCATCATCAGAATACATACGACTGGTTCCTGGGCACAGCAATGGCTCACTGCGCACACTGGCAAACTTTGAGCCTGCCAATGGCTTGTCAAGATCACCCCTACAATGACTGCAAAACCTATCCTTCCTCTCCATAAATCTTTTCTCCATTACTTGATTGGCATAGAAAGGTTCACTATCCTCTTGTTGATCATCAAATCTAAACTGTTCAGAATCTCTATCTTCATTGTCGTCATCATTATCAACATCACCTCTATCTACAGAATGAGATGGTTCACTTTTTGCCATCCTAAGTGTGTTATTTCCCTCCCCAGATTTTTCCTGTCTCGATGGATCACTACGTGTTCTGCCAATAATTCGATGATGACCTTTATAAACTTCCTCCTCCTCATCACTACGATCTCCAAGTAAATCATAAGAATCATGAGATATGTCGTCATGAGATGAGGCTCCTTGTTCAGGGTAACTACTGGAATATTGAGTTTGATTAACTGTCATAGATTGAGACTCAGGTATTCTACTCGGCAAGTTAGAGCAGCTCTCACTGTGTCTCGTGCCGTTACTGTTGACCTGAGCTGTGGTTGCCCCTCCCCCTTCCCCGTTGTTTTTCTGACCTGCAGGCGGTGGGCTGGGGCTCGAGGCCACGGAGGTTGCAGGGCTGAGCGTGTCTTGCCTCGAGGTGGGCCGGCCAATTCCTGAGAGGCCCTGATGCGAGTGGTGTGTATGATGGTGATGGTGATGCTCCATTGTGTGTGCAGGGGACGTGCAAGGAGCACTACCAGGATAGCGACCACCAGGAGAACCCGGATCATCAAGTGTCACAGAGCCACATGATAGAGAAGCAGGGGTGCCAGCTGGAATAACCACAAACAACATCACAATTAATTTTAAATAAGAAAATTCTGGGTCTTTCAATAAAAAAAAAAAAAAAAAGGAAAAGAAAAATGCTGTATGTTTTAGAAAGTTTTAATTTTAATGCCTTAGCTTTGATAAATTCTCATGAAAAAGTTTAAATTATTTTGTAGACATAAAATGGTTCAAACACTTCAAACAAATGGAGTACCGACCTCAAAATTTTTTATAGCTGAAATGGATAGAGGATGAAAAGTTATGTTACTCTGATTTTTTTCAGATTTTTTAGGGACCGGGAAGTATTGCTAAAAAGTTTTGGCGAGGTCGGGTTCGAATCCACGTCCCTTTTGGGTCCTATCTTTTATTAAGAGAGGCGGCACTTTTTCTGCACTTTCAATAATTTTAAAAAATAGTTGCCGGGCTCTAAAAAATCTGAAAAAAATCAGAGTAGCATAACTTTGCACCCTCTATCCATTTCTGCAATAAAAAAAAAATTGAGGTCGGTACTCCATTATTTAAATGAAGAGAGAAGGGAAGAATCCTTTCTTTATTGACCTACTAAAGGTAAAATGGTTTAAACACCAGAACGTGGGCGTAAGAAAAGAAGAAGATTTAAATAGGCTGTAATATACTTTAATTAGAATAGGAGTAACAAATTTGTTTTAAATTTTTTTTCATTATTTGGGTATTTAACTAGAGGTGTAAAATTATTTTGATAATTTCCTAATCTTGATGAAATGAATTAAAAAATAAATAAAAAATAACGTTAGAACTGATGATACAACTAAACATCCAACATAAAAAACTCTTGCGTCTCTAACTTGTTATTAAAGTAAAGTGCGCACGAGAAAAAAAAGTTGAGTTGGTGCTATCTAAAAATAGTTCAAGTGGTCCTCCATATGGTACTGAAATCCAAAAAATTTCATCTCAAATAGGTTCTCCAGAAAAAAATTCCAAAGTCTGAATGAACGCGTCGCTTAACATTGGGCCTTACCTGACAAAACCCCTCGATTATCTCGAAAAAATACTGCGTTCAGTGGTATGAAAAAAATATAGCAATGTTCTATGACTTGAACTTTAGCCACAAGCAAATTTTGAGCATTTTTTTTCGAATCAGATTTTCCGTAAAAAAATCTTGAAAATCGTCCATGTTAAATTATCATAAGAAATTTCAAAGATTTTTTACAGAAAAACTGATTCGAAAAAAAATGCTCAAAATTTGCATATGGTTAAAGCTCAAGTCATAGAACATTGCTATATTTTTTCATACCACTGAATGCAGTATTTTTTCGAGATAATCGAGGGGTTTTGTCAGGTAAGGCCCAATGTTAAGCGACGCGCTCATTCAGACTTTGCTATTTTTTTCTGGAGAACCTATTTGAGATGGAATTTTTTGGATTTCAGTTCCATATGGAGGACTACTTGAACTATTTTTAGATAGTACAAACTCAACTTTTTTTTCTCGTGCGCACTTTACTTTAATGAGCAAGTTGGATTTGCTTTTGCAAGAAAATATTTATAGTATATTTACTCACCGACTGCATTGTCTCCAAGTGGCAACAGAGGGTGTGCTGAAATGCTGGTTCCCACACTGGCTACACTTGAATGTACACAGCGCGAGTGTCGAAATGATTGCGACCTGGGAAGCATTGCAGAGCTACTATCAGGTTTCAAGCAGTGTCCACCACCAAATAAGCACCCAGACACTTACCGCTGAAATGTCTGACGCTTGACATAGTTCTCTCGCACAAACTCAACAATCTGTTTTTGTGTGCGGCCACTGTACCTGTAGCAGCAAACATTTACTCTGTCAATATTTTTGTTACATTTTTAAGCACACAGAAAAAAGGGTTATACATACATTACAGTTTATCAGAAATTATTGAAGGAAAATCAAAGCAGCTATTTACAATTTCTTACATTTGTATTTACATTTGCCTCCCCCACCCCCCATTTTCTTTTTAAAAAATAAACAACGAAATAAACCAAATAAAAAGTTTAAATCTTATGATTTCATTTTCAAAAAGCATGTACTGTATTAAATTTATGAGCACTTGCAGCAATTCAAAAGCACTAATTAAATAAAATTCGTTTACAAACCTAAAGGAAGATCCTCGACTAATGACTCGAGCTTTATGCCTCGGCATTGTCTTGACTGATGAGCAACGGAAGAAACCATGATGTTCAACACACTTTTTCCAGAAATTTTTACATTCATTACGTCCTTCAAAAAAGAACTCAACTGTGTCTTTGTAATAACCCTGCAAAGAGAAGTAATTGCAAAAAAATTAAGTTACAGTACGTATTACATTAAATTTTCAATAGCATAAATTAAGTAAGCGGGCAAGAGTAAGAGAAGCTGTTTATTTTCTCATGCAGGTTTGGTTATTTTTTATTGTTCTGAGTTTCAGGATTTCATTTATTCGTACCTCAGTCTTCTACACAGCCAGCACGCCCGCAACGCCACCACAACAGAGAAGAGGAATGTCAGAACAGGAATTACTTTCACCAAAGTTTTAAATGTACTGTCACTAATTTATCATAGATGAAATAAAAAGCTTAAATAAAAAAATAAAAGAAAAAATAACAGCAATTGTTACCGTAAGCTAGGCTAAAAGCAATAAAAAATTAAGTGACCTGTTATATAGTAAATTAATAAATAACAGAAGCCCAAATAAAAACATAAAAAAAGAGCACTGTATTTGTTTAATAATACATGAAAAGGTTCCCCATTTAATAACAAGTTATAAAAAAATAGATAGAGTTAATAAAATCATTAAGCTATAAAATATTTGGAAACATAAATACTTACATATCCCTCAGGGTGTAATTTGATGAGAAATCGTTTCCTTTTGAAACTAAGTTTCCGTATTTTAGCCCATGAAAATGTGTTGATTTTTGTGAAATTTTGAAAGACCACAATTCCCATGTGTGCCACTGCTAGGTTCAGAGGCACTCCTTCATGGTCCTAGAGTGAAAGATTTTATTACAGACTGCCACATGACGCTGGTGCAAAGGATCACTGACCTTTGCAGGGTGCATCTTAACCCCGTAGAGCTCACAGCGACGTGCAGTCTCCAACAAGTTGAGGTCTGCCTCGGCAGGACTCTGACCCCTATAACATGACCAGAAACTTGTTTAACAATGATGTAATGAAAGAAGGCTAACAGGGAAGTACAAAATTCATTTTAAATCTGTACAGGAGATAATGCTAAAATTTATTTTAAGTAAACCAGTAAAAATGAGAAAAACTGTGCTGTTGAAGATCACTCACGCATGCTTCTTGTGGTTTTCCATGATACGTCGCTCAAGCTCTGCATCCTGGTGTGGCACAAACTTGTAGGACGAGAGATAGGTGTGGTCCGGGTAGTCCTCCACCACGTAATCTCCACACTCCGCTATAAACAATTGTCACTGTTACACAAAAGACTACTTTCTCCATCAGGTATATATATATATACCTGATGGATATATATATATATATATATATATATATATATATATATATATATATATATATATATATATATATTTGTTGTTGTTGTTTTTTTTTTTTCATGTCTTTCCCCCCATTCTTTTGTATTACTTAAACCAATAAACAAATATTAGTATTATTATTATTATTATATATATGTACAGCAAACAATAAGAAGTTCAATAATTTTACATCTACTATATACTGAAGTAAAATTTGTAACACTTTATTTAATTTTCTCTCATTTCTTTCCCCTTGCACAGAACTATTTTATTAATATACATTCCCAATAGCTTTTCTTAAACATTCTTTACAATTAGTACATTTATAAGTACCTGACCTTTGAAATTAGTGGAAATAAAACAAATAAACACATAATAAATTCAACTTGTGCAACAAAATCTCTCTCTGATTACAGTACTTTACTTCTACAGTAGTATATAAAACATTTTGTGTTTTATAAAAGATTTGCATTTTATTAAACTTTTAATTTTCCTTTACTCAATTCCAGCAATAATTTTTAAGGAAATAGAGAAGATATCCCAGAGTATACTATTCAGTATCACAATGCCTATTACTGTATGTTTCTATTGCACATCTACTGCACTTACATTGCACAATGTAGGAGGCCATGAGTGCTGCGGTGTTGTCATTGCACTGCAGAAACCCTTGAGCAAGGTCTCGCTTGACTTGCAGGCACAGCAGATAGCGCGTGAACTCCTCCTCAAGATGGGCAGGGTCTGGTGTGTAAAACTTGGTGCAGAACCGCAAGAGAGCGTCACACAAGCTTAGGCCAACCTGACGACCCAGCGGTTTCTCCAGGTCCAACCAGTACTGAGGACAACATCACTTACAGTTAGTCAAGGGGAAAAAATTATTGAAGAAACAAAAAATGACAACAATTATTATGATACTTTATTGTTTTCTCATTAAAACACAACAATAATAATTTTGTCCATAAAAATGTATGACTTACATTTATTAAAAGAACTGTAGCTAGAGAGTGCTGATAGCAATTCAAAGTGACATGCAAAAGTATTCATATTTTGTACGGCTATAATTGCATGAAAAAAATACCAATATTCTTTAAATTAAATACAACTAAGAGGTATTACTAACCCGTGCGCCTGTGGTTGGTTCTGTGTACTCGAGACCGAAGTAATCTGACTCAAGTAAGTTGAGCTGCCGGCACACCTGATCAAATAGCAGCCTCCCCAGCGCCTTGGCCTGCACACATAAAGAAGATTTGGTGAATTGACTGTACGAAAATATTGTGTTTATCTTCAATATTTTTCGTCAAGTAACAGGTAAAATAAACCTTAAATTACAGAACACAATACTAGGTATCAACTTATACAAATTTACAAAACTTAAAAAAAAACAAACAAAAAAAATATGCAAAGTTGGTAGAACCTTGGGGAACAATTTTAGAACAGCAAAGCTTTACCACTAACACATTATCAATAAACTTTCAGCAGCATAAATTTACTATTTAATAACTGTAATATTGATTAGTATTTTTTTAGGATGATATGAGCTACTTAACAGCTACCACAAGGGGTATAAAATACACATCATGATTGATATTTTTATAGTCATTCTTTATAGTATCAGCTGTAGCAAAAATCAACAAATAATTATTAACATTATACCAGCAATATAAATTTAATATGGAGGATATGGATATAATTTAATTTAATATGTTGGTACATGAGAGAAAAAAATCCATTCATAAAAAAATAACACAATTTATCTAAAAGGTTAAAACAAAGCATAATAAACAGGGTATACCAAACAATATTCAAATTACTAAACAATAAAAATTATATGAACCATTTAGTGTAAATTATTGTTTCTGCACCAACAATGATTACAGTGTAATGTATTGTGTAGTGAACTATGAGCACACAAAAAACATGTAGAGTGACCTTAAATTTCTCAAAGTGACTCATGGCTTTCTGGTAGAGCCAGACCATGACAAAAAATAATGGCAATTTACCATGACGGATAAGTAACAAGAAGGAAGTGGTGAATGCAATGAAGTTACACCAGCTCAGCTGCTGTTATTCTATTGAACACGAGCATCTAATTATTATTTTGTACTATCATTACAATTTCAAAGCAAAGGAAATTACGATGATCTAAACAATTGACAGTATTTAAAATGATGACTGTAAAATATTAGGTCTGTTCGTAAATACACAATCAGAAAGAGATGATTATTTGAGATGAACCTTCTGTACATATAACATAAGGTTCATCACAAATAATCGATTCCTTCTGATTGTGTATTTACGGACAGACCTAATGTCTCCCTATTTTTGTTTTGTTTTTTTTTTATTTTTTTTTTTTTTAACAACACTATACTTTAGTAACTTAGCTGTTTTCAAAATTAAAACAATTACCAAAATTTACGCATTTTATTTTCCTTTTCAAAGGCAGAGGACACTAAAATACTCCATTATAACAGAAAAATCTCTGAAATATTTAAAAAAAAATACATGTTGTTGTCATGATGCCATAATATAAATCTTTTTTTATAGATACCTGGACTTGGAACATTGTGATGGAGTCATCAAGCATCTGCACTCGTACTGCCAAGATCTTGCCTCCCTTCTTGGGGGTGGGTGGCGGGGTGCGGGAAGCATCAGAGCCCACCATGCCCACCCCTGAGCTACCCCCAGGAGTCAGGGGTGTTGAGTGAGAGTGGCGCAAGCTGCCATGGTGTGAGAGGTAGCCACCAGAATCCGCCATAGTTCAGTAGTTGTAGCTACGCAGCTGCGACTTCACCACTCTAAAACATAAAGACTTGACTATTAGCCTTAGATTTCTAACAAAAAAAAATAAAAACAAAACAAACAAACAATAGATAAATAAAATTTGGAAGCCAATATGATTCGTAATAGTTTATATACTTAACATCTCTTAAACCATTTCAAGTAAAACAGCATACAGTATAATTATTTTAAAATGGAAGTTGTAAACAATGTTTATATAAATAATATGTAATGTTACTGTTTCAAAATGTTGAACTGTATTTTAATATTTTAATATTGATGTAAAAGAAAAAGAAAAAAATCATAAATCAATACAGCCCATTTATAAATATCATGTTTGTTTTATAGTGCTGATAAGGAATAGATGAGTAACATAATAAATTTCAGATTGTTAGACACAATTTAACAATTTATCAATAATGCTGGCTGCTTGATTGGGATTTTTTTTTCTTAGCTCTCTGTATATAATCAAAAGTTAAACACCATCATGTATGTACGTAGTGATTGTAACTTTTGCCAAGAAAAGTGTATTTTCCCATTTCCTTCTTGTATGGTAGTCATATAGAGTCATATACACAATTAAAATATTTTAAATTAAGATTGTAATAGTAAATAAACTTAAGACCAAAGACATCCATGAAGTCTTTGCTTAGGACCTAAAAATTCTTTTAAATTTAAATTACTTTTAGCAAACCAACATAAAATAGTGCGGCTGGCCACTATTCTTTAGGGCGATAGAAACGGTGAGCCATGTTCCAAGTGGGGTTTAATCTATCGCGCCAATTAAATTACATAACGAAGTAATAGACCAAAAGGTTTCCCCATAAATTAAGTACATACTATAGCTTAAAAAAAAAAGTTTTAAAATTTAATGTAAGAGTATAGTGAGACGGCAACAAAATATATTTTACAGTATTAACTTATAAGGTGGTCTACATCAAAACACGCGCGACGATAAATTTTAACCTCTTACAAAACGAGTTTTTCAAGTCATCAAGCAATTAATTTATAACCTTCGCTAATTTTTGCATTAGTCATCATGGAATATATCATGATTAACACCAGGTGGTTGTATCACAGCCAGTTATTTGAGTAGCGCCGCAAGACGACGATGATACATAAAAATGATATCACTTTCACATTACTCTGCTGGATGATATTTGATAGTGTAAAGTCGGCGGAGCGCACATTTTTGCCCTCTCCAACATAGCTTAGTCAGGTTTCTGATTTCAGTACAAATGTGTAGTGGCCCGAGAACGAGCCGCGACAATAGCATGACGTCACACTAACTCGTCGCTTGGACCGCTTTTTTCGAGGCCCAAAGCAGCAGACAGACAGATAGACAGACGGCGGGCAAGCGAGCGTGCCAGCTCTGTGTAAGAGACCACGGAGCACGGCAAGCCTGCCGGCCTGCTATTTATGAAAGCATCTTCAACCACAGAACACCCTTTTCAAAATTCACGCTGATTGGATAATAATTTAATCACTGCGCCAACTGGTGACAGTGTTTGGCACTAAATACTGTCAGCTGGCAGACGACAAAGTAAAAATGTAAACAAACGCATTTTTATGATTTTGTCAGAAATTACTTAACTGGCAATTAATTATCATTACAAATTGAATCCAAACGAATAATTCTCATTTTTAAATATTAATAAACAAGAAGTAAGTACATAATATTTAGCTTTAAGTGCTTTTAATGTTTTTACAATGAAAAGTGCAGATAAAAGTGCAAGAACTTTTTTACTATCATAAAAAAAAATTACATAAGTATATACATAAGTATATAATATATATAGTTATATATTATGCATATTATGTCATTGAATTAATGCACTATCATAATATTATAATTACAAAGATTAATTAAGGTTTGGCTATATGTAATCTTATTAATTATTGTACATATTGTAGCCACGTTTTTATCTAATTTGTTATGCGTGGTGTGTAAAAATTTAAATATAATATTAATAATATATATATATATATATATATATATATATATATATATATATATATATATATATCATTACAAATTATTACATCTCAGCACTCATTACAAATCTTGCTCATTTCATTTCACATAGAATAATTTTGCGCGTATGATAATGTTATGTTTATTGTAGAATCTTACGTTTGATCTTAATACAGTGTATAACTTTCCTGCATGCGGTACGTTAATGAAAATAATGAATTTCTTAAGGTAGAGATAATACAGATCAGCTGGCCCAATGCTAAAAAAATCCCATTCATAAAAATTATGAAAAAAATTTAAAGTGTTCTCCTCTACATCCCCTATCAGTAGGTAAAATATCAGGTATACAAAAACGAGCTAGTTTTCGAGTTATTAATTTTTAAAGTTGACTAATTTAACATGGAGAAATGGAACTTCCATGTTAAATTTGTCAACTTTAAAAATTAATAACTCGAAAACTAGCTCGTTTTTGTATACCTGATATTTTACCTACTGATAGGGGATGTAGAGGAGAACACTTTAAAATTTTTTCATAATTTTTATGAATGGGATTTTTTTAGCATTGGGCCAGCTGATCTGTATTATCTCTACCTTAAAAGAAAACTTTATTAAAGGAACTGTGTAAAATAGATTTTTATTCTGTAGCTGTCATGTTGTCTAAATATACTATAACCATTATTATTATATATCATGCTCTGGGATATTAGCTCTGTTCGTAAATACACAAAATAAAAAAAAGTGTTTTACAATAATTGTAATGGATATAGTATATTTAGACGACAGTGACAGAATAAAAATCTATTTTACACAGATCGATCCTTTAATAAAATTTTCATTTAAGAAATTCATTACGTACCGCATGCAGCTAGAGCTACAGTAAAAAAGTTATATACTGTATTAAGATCAAACATAAAATTCTATAATAAACATAACATCATACGTGTAAAATTAATCTATGCGAAATGAAATGAACATGATTTGTAATGAGTACTGAGATATAATAATTTGTAATGATATATTATAGTATATATATTAAATTTTTACATACCACGCATTACAAATAAATACGTGGCTACAATATGAACAATAATTAATAAGATATTACATACAGCAAAACCTTAAATAATCTTCGTAATTTTAATATTTATCGTGTATTATTTCAATGACATATGCATACTTTTATATTGATAGTAAAAAGTTTTTGCACTTTTAACTGAACTTTTGATTGTAAAAATATTAAACGCACATAAGACTAAATAGTATGTACTTAATTGTTTTTTATTGATGCGTCTTTGTTATACTGATATATATATTATTATTTTCCATGTACTGTACTGTCCTTAAAAGTTAAAAACTGGAATACACGAATAGATAATATGTTAGATCGTAACGCATGTATTCCAATTTTTTACTTTAGAATAGAAACTGTACATATATAAAGGTTCAACAATGAAAATGCATTAAAATACATATTTACGCAAGCAGAGCTATTATCTATTAGCTGTTACATAAAATATAATTATCGCAAAAGCAATACAAAAACATGCATTTCAGTATAATAATTGTATTATATCCAATAATAAAGACAATAATTCAAGAAAAATAGTAACAAATAAACTTATTGTAAATAAATTATTATAACATATGTAATGATGGCAGCCTCTGTATATTCATTTATATTTCATTTATCGTGTCGTGGTAAATAAATGTTTCTTTACGAATCCAAATAGCCTATAGCTAGGCCATATATATATATATATATATATATATATATATATATATATATATATATGCCATAAATATTTGAATACAACTAATTCTCTATCCAAAAGGCAGATCAGTGATCATATAATAAAAAAACGCCCTTTAACTTCTAGCATTTGTGATGAGAGGAGCCAATCGTTTTTATGTAATATTGCAAATTTGTTTTTTAATTTAATTGCGGTAAAAATATATGTTAAGGTGATATTATGTTAAATGTTGTTTGAAATTATACATAATATGTATCAATTTATTTGTATTAATGACTATTACCACATTAACATCAAAAGTATCATGCAATTATATATGTATGTATATATATATTATATATATATATATATATATATATATATATATATATATATATATATATATATATATATATATATAAATATATAATTATATAAGTAATTATTAACGACACTTGACTTCTGAAGCATCATAATGATTGGGATTTTGACATGTAGAAATATCAAGCATAAAGAATAATGCGCTAAATACTAAAAATATAAAAAAATTAATTTTATATGAAATGTTCTTTTTTGTTTCTGATTTCATTTGATATATTTGATTTAGTAAAATATTATTGGGCCTCCCCAAAAATATCTTAGAATTCAGTGCATATTATATATGCACGGTGATCATGATATACATATATGAAACAAAAGATTAATTATTAAAATAGAAATAATAAGTTATTATTTTACTTGTAATTAAAATTAATTTCCTTGAAGAGACTACAGTGTAATTAAATAGTGCTGAATCTCTATATAGGAGTTGAGAAAGCATTGACACTCAATTAAGCCAAGGTGAAGTTATTTTCATAATTTACTTGTAGGGAGCGAACAATATAAAGATCATGATCATCCTGCATGGAATGTTTCTACTGCATATTTGCATGGTCTCGACACACCTCAAGTTCTGTACATAACTTCAAATTAATTCAGTAACAAGTAATAACAAGCAGAAACGAAGAAAATTATAATAAGTCAAAGTCTTGCTAGTGATTGAAAGCCGAAAGAAGATGAGGGCAATAAATAGTTACTCTATCTATAAACTACATGATATTTATATAATTATTATGTATAATTGCTTAAATATATTTATATTAAATCCATAATATGCTCGAACATAATTTCAGAGTGGCTGCATGTGACGTCATAATCATGCAGGCAAAAGTTTACCTAGGATTGCATGTTAAGTATTAAAAGTTCCATGACGTAGACGTCACATCTTCTTTACACTATACTTTGAAGGTGTTATAGAATTAAAAAAATAAGAAAAAATTCGAGATGATGATTAGAAAATATACACTGCAGCAAAAATATAAAATTGGTCCATTATACTTCGTTTTTTTTTCCCCCTTCTGCAACTTAATTTATAGTTTAAGTTTTGTATAATATGGTATAAAAAATATGTATGTGAAAAAATGTGTCAAACTTAACTCGATGACTTCTAACCAAATATATAATAAAAGTTACATGCAGGTTTCCAATTTTATTCATATTATATTTATTATATACATGCACGATACATAAAGAATTAAAATATATGTTGTATAATTTTCCATATTTATATAAATTTTTAATCTTTTCCTCCTTCAACCCAAGCTTGAATCATGAAATTCTTATTCATCCCCTTTTAAGCCCACTAAAAATAAATTATATCATCTATAATATATATATATATATATATATATATATATATATATATATATATATATATATATATATATATATATATATATATATATCGATCTCTTTACCAGCTTTTGATACTATATGCTTATTTTTTTCCATACAATTATTTGCTATATTTTATTTTTTTTTTAAATTATAACAGTACTGACATTAAGGTCAATAGCCTATGATTCTATATAATAATGTAAAACGAAAAGGCAATCCTATATTATTAATGCGCTAATTGCATTATTATAGCATGGCAGTCATTATTTTCATAAATATCGAGTATATTTTAAATATTAAAATTTGAATTCTAAGTACAACTTATTAGCTGCGAATTGCATTAGTTTAGATGTACATATCATTAATTACTATTTGCTACATGTTTTAATAGTTATATTAACTGTTCGTAAAATCAAGTTGTTTCTCGTACTTTTTAAATTCTCCCAAAAAAAGCGCGCGAAGAGTTTAGCCAATCAGCGTGAATTTTGAAAAGGGTGTTCTGTAGTTGAAGATGCTTTCATAAATAGCTGCCGGCCTTGGCTCACGACCGCCTGGCACTGAAGAGATGAGAACCAAAGACCCGCCCTGCGATATATTGCACTACTGCAAGACGTCGGCGCGCAACTGCACTACACTGTAAAAATATCATATCTGGAGGTCTTTTAGTAAATACACCGAATGAAATATATGAATCATCTGTTCGTAAGAATCTGTTCGTGTAAGAATCTGTTGGTTGTCAAGATGGTTTATTTCAAGTTTCTTGATTCATGAATCGCTTAGTGCATTTCATACGAATAAACCTATAATATTTCATGGTAACGAAATACGTACGTTAGATCCAAAATTAGGAAACTACTGACGGTTAATTATTTAAATTTATCATTTTTTTTTCTAATATATATAATATATTACATTTTTAAGGGTGAGATAACGCCACCAATGTTAAAAAAAATCCCTCACACAAAAAATCTGAAAAATATTTAAAACGTTCTCCTGTACACCCCCTGTCAGTAGCTAAAATATCATTTTTTACATTTGTTTATTCATGAAGAAAACACATATACATGTGTTTACATAACATACATTACATACATAACATGGGAGTTCCATTTCTCCATGTTAAAGTAGTCAACTTTAAAAATTCATAACTCAAAAACTAGATCGTATTTGTATACCTGATATTTTAGCTACTGATAAGGGGTGTAGAGGAGAATATTTTAATTTTTTTTCAGAATTTTTGTGTGAGGGATTTTTTTTTGACATTGGTGGCGTTATCTTACCCTTAATTAAGTGCAAATTTAATAATTTTTATTGGCTTAGATGAGTTTTCAAGGTTACGATTGCTAAATTAAAAAAAAAAAACATTTTTTATTTATTTTTCACTAAATTCTACTATTTATACAACATAGGCTATAGTTTTGTAAACATGCATGCCCGTCAGCACGTTTTTCTTTTAGAGATCTAAAATAGCAACGAAAATGGTAAAATAACAATCACTATACTCTATAATATACTTCTATTATAGCCACTCTACACACTGTACTGCTATTTCTAGCATGCTGTGTACGGTAGTAAACTTTGTAAGCTATATAGTAGCTACATAAGCAAATTAAAAATACATAATAATTATTTAAAGTTTTAATGTTGATGTACAGTATCGTAACAATACTATCTATTTTTTTTATATAATTACAATATATTTTTATACATCTAATTGTATATAAAATTTATAAATCAACATAAATATTAAGAAAAAAAAATCTAAAATAATTTATATAAAAAAATGTCAAGTAGGCTTGATAATATACTGCATGACCTATACTGTATAATTTCTTAATTTCAGTTGCTTCTCTTCAGTTTTACAAAAAAAATCCTTGAAAAATGCAGAAAAGCATTAAAAACAATAAAAATAATCGATACGAAATTTTAGCAAACCAGGCATGTTTCTCTCTCTCTCTTTTTTTTTAATGCTTTTAGTAACATTTAGACCAGCGCCACGAGATTGTTGGGTTGCCTACTTACAGGATAACGCTCAGCTGTTTACCTCCCTTCACTTCCCCTACTGTTGTCAAACCGTACAATCTAAAGTCAGGGTTATACTAACTTATACTTAAAAGAATCCCAATAGAGCACAGCCCTGTCTAAAGTATTGAAAAAAAAAAAAAAAAATTGACTTTGCTGCCAGGTTTAATTATTTAAGGACACGAAAATGTAGCTTTGTGCATTCTTTATAAACTACAGTGTAATAACAGATCTTAGTTTATCTCTAGACAGTAGACGTAGACTAGAGGTAAACTAATAAGTAAGATTTGTAATACTGTAGAAAATGATATTGAAACGATATAAATGTAATAATTGCCGACTATAATTTATTTATTTTTTCTACATTTTCTCCCTTATTATAGTTATTATACACTCTGCTGATGCAACACAACAATATGGCGCGGCAAAAAATTATAATATCAAAATAATACTCATGCAGCATAAAGTTTATTACAGAGAGTAATTTAATTTTTCTCGAATTTTGTCTCCCTCACCCCTTTATCCATCGCTCAGATGAAGTAAGTAAGTAAATAAAATACTTAGTAAATAAATAAATAAATAAATAAATAAATAAATAAATAAATAAATAAATAAATAAAAGTCAGTGCAAGGAAGACAAAGTTTTTGCCATAAATTAAAGGAAAAGGATATTCCTTTAAGTTTATGGTTTCTGCAAGTTTAATTAAATCCCTCGAATAATATTACAATTGCAGTACTGGACAGTGCAGTCTGAAGAGGATCGTCAAAAAGCAGCGGCGGCTTCTTTCTTTGCCTCTCGCGGTCCTAATTAAGTAGGCGGTGTCCCGCGGCGACACAAACGTTTAACCACCATGCCCTGTCAAAGGTCGACGGATGCTTTTGTGCTGGACCACAGATCAAAGTTTAATATTGCTTCACATAAGCTGTTAATTGTAAAAGTATTGCAATTTGATAAGAACTTGCATGCACCAACGGGAGTATATAATAATGTACGGTGTCAATAAATATTAATAATAATATATTGTTTGTTTTCATACCAGTATAATATAATAATAATGATGCACATATCATTAATCAATAAGACTGCATGATGCCTGCTTGCTCATCTTGTGAAGATTTGCAGTATTAAAAAAATAATAATACATGGAGTAAGGTATATAATGATAATGCTGCATGCTCGATCAATTACGATTATATACCGTATACACCCTGCAGATATGCATTGCATCAAGGTAGATAGCGGTTCGATATGAACAACTCATTTATGTAATCTCAAGCACAGTGTCGTGTCAGTGTATAAAGTCGCATAATTAATTTGTAATCCCTGTAATGTATAATACCACGCTGCATATTGGATTTAAATCATGTTGTATAGTTTTTATACAGTTAAAGTTCAAATTTATAGTAAGAGCACTGACACATTTGTCACACTTTGTATGTCTGTATAGTATATTTTGCGTGTCCATCTGCGCAAATTATATATATATGCTTCAACTTTATACAAATATAATATTTGTTGCAATATATTTTAAGCTAAACTAGAGTTAATTAAGTATTATATATGGCGAGAAAGCATGATATAATATATATATAAACTAATTAAACTATATTATATATAATAAAATAAATATAATTATGCTACCCGCGATATAATTTTAACATGAGATGTAGTGTACAGTACAATGTCCATAGCAGATAATACATAATTATATATTAATATTTTATATAATAGATAGTACTGTACATTTTCCTCGCCTTGGAAAATATTCGTCATATATATATAATTATATAGGCGCGATTCAAGAAGAAACTTATCCAGGTTTCTCACTAACCACGTTTAGAGCCATTGATTTAGACTGGCGCTAACCGCGGTTAGTGAGAAAGCTGGATAAATTTCTGGATAACTCTTTCGTGAATCGACCCCTTATATAAATGCCAGTAACGCGCGCGTTGATAGTTGATGTTTTGTTCCTAACAATACATCGATGCTATTTTGTATTTTGCTTTTCTCTGTTTGTATTATGTGAAATTAAAAAAAATATATATACTGTATATAAATTCTGAATCTATTATATTGACCATCTCTTGGCTAGAGAAGTTTTCCGGGACGACGACTGTACATGCAGAAACATACGAATTATTAATATAAAAAATTCTTTGATTGCAGTAACATGTAGCCCCAAAATTGCACTAGCTATTTTTTTCGTATGCATAATAACTTTGGAGAACGTTCCAACATATATATTGTGGTGTATAATAGGGTTTGATACAAAAGCATTCTGCAACCATAATACTGTACTATTATCCAATGAGTACTTAATGGAGTAATTTATTTGCTGTATTCTTATATTAATTGACGTCATGTTTGATTATGTGATGTATCTACTATTTTGCCGTGTACATAATTATAATTATAATAATATATGTAATTATGTAGAGAATTGAACAACTTAATTAAAAGGAACATTAAGTAAAATATAACAAAATAAAATATAATATCCTGTATTTTTGTTATATATATATTAATTTTCACATTATGATTTTAGCTTCTTCGTCAATCTCAGTGGAATTCTACGGAATAAAATTCCAGGAAATTTAGCCTCTGCTTTGTAACGGTACCGCTGAGCAAACAGAACGTACATGGCGAACAGTTGGACCAGCGCAGCGTAACTATATTATTTAACTGGACCAGTCACATGGTCTTAACTTGTCACGGACTAATGCGTGGGCAACGTATTATTCCATTAATCATATTACAAATTGCCTTTAAGTGATCTTACTTATGTGTTTAGAAAACAAAATTGACCCACAAGTCATGTAAAAAAAAAAAAAATAAATAAAAAACAGATGACTTAGTGAGAAGAATGAATTTTATTAATTAAGATTTACATGTAATTTCATATACATACGCCCCCTAATTTTCTTTACATTTTCTGTTTTTTTCTGTGTGATAAGCTTGCAGATAGGAATGTAATGTCATGCACACAACACCTAGCGTATTATTGTCCTTGCTTATAAAACAAAGATAAGGACGAGACAACGAACGTTATTCCCAAGGCGCCAAGTTCCCTCGCGCTCTGGAGACGTGCGACTCCTCTCTCATGACTACAAAACTATACGACTCGTACGTACGTACACTTTCAGGCAAGTAAGCAGAACACGCACCGCACACTGCAGCAACTCGGCAAAAATTGTGATGAGCTCACGTCATATCCAATTAAGGTCATCATAAAACTCGTAATTATCTCATTGTCCCGTTACATGTGCTGTCTCTCCACATACACAAAAAATGCAATTATTTGGACGTTGATGAAAAAGATAATAAAATACATTTAATTTTTATATCCGTACAAAATTATAAAAGACAAAAAAGTAGACGACACATTAATGTACACTGCATGGAAGGAGAAAAAAAAACGAAAACTTTTTCTTACTAGATTGACGGTACCTACATAATACATTATTATATACGTATATTACGTATAATTATAATATAACATATATATATATATATACATATATATATATATATATATATATATATATATATATATATATATATATATATATATATATATTTTATATTATTACATTATAATAATAAAGTAGATTGCGCTGACGTCATGCCCCTGTAAGATATGCTGCCCGGAGGAGGACCAGAATACACAGAGTAGCATGTGAACAAAGTATATAATATATTATTATATATACATAATATATATTATTATGTATATATATTTTATCTTTATTAATTAAACAAAATAAATCGGGTTTAAAAACTTGTAAATATTATATGGATACTGTACACCATATACCGTATATACAACAGATATTATAGAAAAAAATCACAACACGGAAGACGGAAGAACTTTTTCTTGTCATTAAGGTAGAGATAACATCACGGATCAGCTGGCCCAATGCTAAAAAAATTCCATTCATGAAAATTATGAAAAAAAATTGAAATGATCTTCTCTACATCCCCTATCAGTAGGTAAAATATCAGGTTGCAAAAACGAGCTAGTTTTCGAGCTATTAATTTTTAAAGTTGACTAATTTAACATGGAAGATCCATTTATCCATGTTAAATTAGAGAACTTTAAAAATTAATTACTCGAAAACTAGCTCGTTTTTGTAAACCTGATTTTTTACCTACTGATAGGGGATGTAGAGGAGAACATTCTAATTTTTTTTAATAATTTTTATGAATGGGATTGTTTTAGTATTGGGCCAGCTAATCTGTGTTATCTCTACCTTAATTGCTCCTATTTTGGTTGTCCACTTTCTCTTTTCTACCCCTCTCGCGCTAGAGACCTGGGGGGTCTTCAAATAACACAAATTACAACAATCCTAAAATTAAGACAGTCTTAGCGTATTCTTTATTGTTGTGCTAGGACAGTCTTAGGCTAAGTTTAGGTTAAGTGGTGTTATTTGAAGACCCCCCTGATACCTGATTAATATTCCCCCTCCAACGGCTCACGTAAATATAAACAACTTTATACGATCATTACGATCTCTTCCCAGTCTGTGATCGGTTACAAACATTACACAGTGCGTACTTCAAAAATGTGGCCTTATGCATATTTTCTAAATTTTTCTATGGAAATCATAAGTACTTTTAAATGTAAATTAATGTCACCTGGTATGTAGAAACCCATTTAAAATAAAACTAAAAAAAATATTTCTTATAATGAGAATCACTGCATGGCAGCTGATACTTATTATTTAATGTTATAGGTTATACGCTGAAAAAAACAATAGATTCTGCCTCGCCCACTTCATATATATTATATGCATAACAAAACTGCTTTTGGTTCAAGTGGGTGTAACAGTTACGTTTCAAGTGTAAATGGCTGTACCCGCGAGATTATACACTATACACACGGCCTCTGTGGCTATACAGTTCTATAATATTACATCACAAATTCCATGACACATCGATTAACACCATGGGACAGCTGAAACATTAATGCCTATGCCTGATTTACAGGCAGGAGTTGCAGCTTCAGGAGGTTTCTTTTAAAATAGCAACTTCAATTAATTTATGATTCATGAATCGATTGTGCATTTATGAAAAGACCTAAAAATTCAGATTTGTTATTTGTAGGGAGATGAAGAGGTTGAGTACGTTACTTTCCAATTTGTGCGGCTCAAGTCTAATCTTCCCCAAAAAATTGATTGCAATGAACGAACCATAATAAGAGAAGGGGGTAGGGGGGCAACGCCTGCAAACATAAAATATATTATACACAGTAGCAAAATTAATGTTCTTATCATCTTGCTGTATCGCTGTATCCAGCACACCATGCAGTATCATATGCAGTATGCATACAGTCACAGTACACGAAGTCAGTGTATCAAATTCAATGCAGTTTGCGTAAATGAGAAAACCATTGAAAAAGTTGCATACAATTTTATATACTGTATATACATACTCGATTGGCTCAATCCTACAATCAAATAATGTTAATTAATATTATATCGGAATTTTATCGAAACGCGCCACAGTATAAATAATTTAATAACAAAACAAATTATTATGCTTATTTATTTTGATACTTTCATATTATACAGTATGCATATATATGCATCGATCATAACACACGAAACAGTCAGATTCGAGTATTATGAATTATGAATACGGGAATATCATATGCATTAAATTATATTGGTATCTGTCTATCTGCATGTATTGTGCTGTATTTTTAATGGATTTTTTAACAAAGAAAATAATGATGATGAGCGTAATGGTATGGTTATAATTAATATTTGAGTTTTAAAGGGTCACATACATTCATACGGAGAACTGGAGTGGTCTCTTCTTAACACAAAAGGAGTTTAAATTTTCATGATGCAGACGGGACGGATGGTGGTGGTGGTGTATGGCTCAAGGGTATAAAGCACGAGTAAAATTGATCTCTCTTCTCTGGCTCAGCCTCCGTCATCTCCTCCTCTTTATGCCATTCAAGCAGATGTGTTGGTGTATCTCGTTTTTGACCAACCCACGTTCAATACACGTTTAAAACCAAGGTGCGTCCCTTTACGTGAACCATTTCATTGAAAATTTACAGTATCGAGCTCCGTATACCCGCAGTAGGATAAAGTATCATACTCACCAGAGAAAATGCAAGCGTAGCGAAGACAATTCATCTTCTCAAGTTATAATCCATTGATTAGATTGTTACTTTTACACATTAATATGATGCCTCCCGTCTAGTTTACACTCCCACACCCAAAAATACTTCGCTCCTGAGCCCCCCCGAGGAGTCGTCTGCTTCTTTTTCTTTTGCTCTCCTCGGTCTTGGTCGGCCGACGGTCCCCTCCCCGATCTTTCGTTGCCGGAAGTTCTCTAAGAAGGCAGATGATAACTTCCGCTTTTTCGACCATACTCACATAAACATACGAAAATATATATTTTTGGTACAAAGTAAAATGATTTATTCATCGAATACAAGCTAGTTTAATTCAATATACCCATTTAATAATGATGTGTATTATTAATTGCTAAAATTAGTAGTGCAACTGTGAAAACAAATGTTTTCTTCGGTCACACACTTGAATCTCCCGGCAAAGATTTGTACAGTATTTTCAAGAGTTTTGTTATTACGGAGAATACCACACCACAGACAATACGGACTCGAGTCGCGTTTTTAGTGTCCCGAAACATCAACATGACTGATATAAAAGAAATTTCAAGCACTAAATGCTTTGGGGGCCTTCAGAAAGTATTTTCTCATCAAAGGTAAATATGCTTGATCGAAGGGTTAGTAACAAAGACTTAAATAAAGTCAACTTGACAACTGTCAACATGCTAAACACATAATAATTATGCATAATATATGCATAACTGTATGCATACAGTACAGTACATAATATATTATCAGCTTTGAGTTATTGCTTATTGTATGATTGACTATAATAATGATATGAACGACCACATTGTATGCATATGCATTAATTGCACACACTGGAGCATACATATATTCATACATATACATATATATGCCATGCTATAATATGCATACATTGCACCGGTTAACTTTTTTATTACTATAACTTTACTTTCTCTTTAATTATAACGGATGTAATAATGTTACAGAATAAAAAAATATATTAATTAAATAAATTAAGAATACCAGTATTTATAATAGCGGACAGAGTTTTCAGAGAGAATAAAACATACAAATCAATATATATATACAGAGTACGGTATGGAGTATATACCGATGTCAAAATTTTTTATTGCAGAAATGGATAAAGGGTGCAAAAATATGCTACTCTGAATTTTTTCAGATTTTTCTGAGACCGGCGCGCGGGAACTATTTTTAAAAAATTATTGACAGTCCGTTTTATGACGTCACGGGCGTTAATGTACTATCCTTTTCTTAAAAGGAGAGGCACCTCGTGACGTCATCAAAATGGACTTTCAAAAGTTTTTTAAAAATATATAGTTCCCGGTCTCAGAAAAATCTGAAAAAAATCAGAGTAGCATATTTTTGCACCCTTAATTATCCATTTTTCTGCAATAAAAAATTTTGAGGTCGGTACAGTACTCCATTGTTCAGTTCCCAATTATAATAAGACTGGAACACTTGGCGTGCATGAGAGACGGATTATAACCACCAATTTCACTCACGGTACTGAGTGATAACGTTTTGTCTATTATTACAGTTAAGTAAATTTCATAAGGGGTGGAGGAGATAACTGTGAGCCACCTCGATCATGGCACCTGAGCTCCAACGGTGCTGCTAAGCGAGCGGACTGATGGTGCTCACTTCTCCACTCATGCATGCAAATTGTCACAGTCTTTTTTACCATAACTGTATCAATGGAGTATCGACCTCAAATTTTTTTATAGCAGAAATGGATAGAGGATGAAAAGTTGGTTGGTTTGGTTACCAAAATAATGGCGGAACTTGTTTTTCAACATTGTTCACAGTGCTCTCTGGGGCTCCTAATACCCAGTCTGCACGCAAAAGTCATGTTACTCTGTTTTTTTTTTTCAGGTTTTTTAGGGACCGGGAAGTATTGCTAAAAAGTAAAAAATTTTGGCGAGGTCGTGTTCGAATCCACGTCCCTTTTGGGTCCTATCTTTTATTAAGAGAGGCAGCAAGAGGCGACACTTTTCTGCACTTTCAATAATTTTTAAAAAATAGTTGCCGGGCTCTAAAAAATCTGAAAAAAATCAGAGTAGCATAACTTTGTACCCTCTATCCATTTCTGCAATAAAAAAAATTGAGGTCGGTACTCCATTGTATCAGACTATTTTGTAGCTATATACATTTATTGATGATGGAAAATAGATATGAAACCCATAAAGTGAGGAGAAGAGAGATGAGAGAAATGGAAACAATGCAGCAGAGAGAAGTAAAATTAGTTAAATGAGTGACAGGAAAATAAAAGCTAATTAAAACCAACAAAAATGTATCGTAAATCACAAAACTAGTTAGAATGAAATGCATTAAAAAATTATAATTCACGGAACTCTGCTAGGAAGCAGCCCATGAAGAGAGAAATTTACCAAGTCGAGAATCTTTTACCTACTGATACATGTATATTTGGTATTGCTTTTAGCTCGGAGACAAAATGCGAAATGAAGTTTGCTGTATACCTACCGCCACAATCTCTGGATAATAAGCCATGCCCTGTCATCTACTGGCTCTCTGGCTTGACTTGCAATGAGCAGAACTTCATTCAGAAAGCAGGAGCCCAGCAGCCAGCTGCCGAACTGGGCATCATTATTGTCTGCCCAGACACAAGCCCACGTATGTGTTTCTTATTATCAGTAAAGTTGCCACTAATTAAAATACTAATATCAAATTGGTTTTGTTCCAAATTTCCTATTTTCTTTGAAAAACTCAAGGAAGCAACCCTATATGTATAAATGTATATTTAATGGACAACATGCATGAAAAAATTGTATTGCAGAAATGAATAGAGGGTACTAAATTATGCTACTCTGAATTTTTTCAGATTTTTTTGAGACCCAGAACTATTTTTAAATAATTACTGAAAGTGCGGCCACGCTCCCTGGAGGCGTCAATAGGCGTCTCATGTCTATCCTTTTTATTAAAGATTCAGGGGTGCCAACTGAAATCACAGAACTTTCAATAATTATTTAAAAATAGTTCCGGGACTCAAAAAAAATCTGAAAAAATTCAGAGTAGCATAATTTGGTACCCTCTATTCATTTCTGCAATAATTTTTTTCATGTATGTTGTCCATTGTAACAGCCAGGACCATCACGATGATGACCTTTCAGTCATAATTAATGTTAACAAATCTGCAACTTGTGTTATATACTGTAGTTTAATTTCCCTTATATTTGTTGCATTGTACATATAAAGGGTATAAAGTACTGAAACTCATAAACTACCTCAAAAGTCGCTGAAGGTAACTCTCAGCGGTGATATGACCTGGCTCTTACAAATATCAGATTACCCATGATTTTTGCAAAAGATTTAGAGACAATAAAGTTATACTACTATGATCACCATCCTTTAACCCAGTAGTACCTGGTTTTCAATTTTTTCTGACACTTTTAATGAAGGACAAGATTCATATAAGCCACTTTATAGATAAACCTTTCTTGCTGTAAAAAATACTGTACAGTAGTCAAGATTTTTGTGCTGCAAGAAATTTGATTTGATTTTTTCTCCTAACAAAACTTTCTCAGCGATCGATATAAGTGCATGTCGCTGTGGCATTATTTGCTTGTTAATGCTTCCCAATAAAATATTTTGTACATAATATTAATGGCTTCATGCCATTTTAAAATCTCAGATTCCATCATATTTCTCTTTATTTTGGGATATCCTACTTGGTTAAAACTTCATTTAGTAATGTGCAAATTGAATTGTCCTTGAGGAGATCCCTCACTTGAAATTTTTAATTTATCAAGAACAATGTATGTAGTTTTGCCACCAATAATTGATTCAATATATAATTTATTTATAAAAATCAGCAGCTGAATTAATCCCAAAGTCTGGTCAGCAGGGCAAGCCATTAGCAACATGTCCGTATAGTACAAGGGGTCTAGTAAGCTTTGCTACTTAAAATAATATCTTAATAAAAAGCAGAGAAAAATTGCCTTGGACATCAACGACCAAGGCAATAATCCTGCTGGCTTACCCTGCAAGGGATATGGCGTCCTATTATGTGTGTATAAAAATCATGTAATAATCAATTGTAAAAAAAAAATCAAATAGAACATGCTTGATTAGCACATTGTCTGTACACTTGTTCCACACATTTCTATTTATTTATTACACATAAAGAACTGTGAAGTACAGTACATCATAGTGTTTACAATATTTTTACATATTTATTGCTAATACCTGTAAAAATAAACAGAAATTAAAAATATTATCATCAGTTTTATATTAGTATAATTACAATCACACATTATTGTCTAGTTAGTTTACAATACTTGAGAAAATAAAAATAACATTGTATATTACAGAAAATGTTATTAATTGAGAACATTATCATTCCAATAATCTGAACCAAGATTGCTTATTAGTTTATTATCAATATATATTATAAGAAAAGCATTAAGGGTAAGGTAACGCCACCAATGTTAAAAAAAATCCCTCTCACAAAAATTCTGAAGAAAATTTAAAATGTTCTCCTCTACACCCCCTATCAGTAGCTAAAATATCAGGTATACAAATACGATCTAGTTTTTGAGTTATGAATTTTTAAATTTGACCAATTTAACATGGGAGTTTCATTTCTCCATGTTAAAATAGTCAACTTTAAAAATTTATAACTCAAAAACTAGATCGTATTTGTATACCTGATATTTTAGGTACTGATAGGGGGTATAGAGGAGAACATTTTAAATTTTTTTCAGAATTTTTGTGAGAGGGATTTTTTTTAACATTGGTGGCGTTACCTTACCCTTAATTTCTTTATAATCTCCGTCTCCAGGTGGTTGCAATATCTCTGGTGAGGAAGATGGCTGGGACTTCGGCACTGGTGCTGGCTTCTATGTAGATGCAACTGAAGAGCCGTGGCGGACCAACTACAGAATGTTCTCCTACATCACCTCTGAGCTGCCAGCTTTAGTGCAGAAACATTTCCCCGCGATGCCAGGCAAACAGTCTATCATGGGACACAGGTTGGTATTCTAACACCTGAACTTATAGTACATCAGGCTTCAATAAAGTTTATTTTATTTACTAGTTTTTGCTGTGTGAATATATTTCTTCTTGCAATTAATAGCTGAGACATTAAACTAAAATAGCTTCTTATTTGTGAGTGTGTTTTCAACATAAAATACAGTACTGTAACTACTATACCTAATCATAAAACGATTACGGACAGAATAATAAAATTTTCTTATTACTTTTTTTGCAGAAATTATATCAATTGAATAAGATTTAAAATGCTTTGCTTTAATTGCATTATAAGCATTTCAAATGTTGATTTAAGTTTCAATTTCATCTAGGGCATAAATTCTGAGTTGCTGTTATATTGCAGCATGGGTGGCCACGGAGCACTCGTTTGTGCTCTGCGCTGCCCAGGTCTTTACTCCTCGGTGTCTGCCTTTGCACCTATCTGTGCACCAACGGTGTGTGCCTGGGGTAAAAAGGCATTCACCGGCTACCTGGGAGCTGATGAGGAGGTATGGAAGAGCTGGGACGCCAGCCAGCTGGTGCGTGCCTACCAGGGACCTCCACTCGAGATCCTTGTAGACCAGGTGAGTGCCTGCCCTGGCATAGTGTGAGAATTATTGGTCACCTCATTGCATCTCAGGAGCAAGAAGATATTTTAAAATAGTGAATTCAACAATTATTTAGTAAAGAAAAAGATGGACCCCCCCCCCAAAAAAAAAAAGGAAAAAAAAAAAAAAGAAAACAAACAAACATTTTATTGAAAGATGATAATTGTTATACTGTATTCAGAGAAGTCACAGAGAAAGATAGCCAAGAAATTGGTGTGAAGGAATGTCGGAAGGTGATAATGCAGAAGCAAATAATAATAATAATAATTTATTTCGATCAATTATGAAAGGTAAAGCTGGTAATTTGACTCAAGCTCTAGCATCGATTCATAAATCACAGGCTAGTATGACTATGAAGGATGCTAATGATAGTAGATTTGAGTGTCTAGGGAGAGTAAAAAATCAAGACAATCAATTTACAGGATGTTAAAAGAAGTTACTAGGAAGGGTGAGACACTCAACTCGAACTCACACACTGTAACGAGCCTCACTCCTTAAATTGTTGAATGAATTAATTCTTACCGTAGCTGATTCTGAAATTTTAAGATGTTATTGTAATAGACAATTTGCATCAAATTTTTTTAGTAGCTCAATCGAAAGAGGAGGTCGAAAAATACACCTAGCTATGAATTTTATGCGATTTTTATTCGTACTGCATCATGCCTAAAATAGAGGTGTAAAGAGGTCTCGTGACCTGGAGCCGGCGCCCGTGTCGCCCGTGATGTCATAGAACTGTTCGGTCAAACAAACGATCAACTTTATAACGCTTGTAAACAACCACGTTGCTATGGAAACAAGCAACAATTAATTTATTGTTTACAAGCGTTATATAGACGATCGTTTGTTTGACCAGACAGTTCAATGACGTCACAGGCGACACGGGCGTCGGCTCCAGGTCACGTGACCTCTTTACATCTCTATTTTAGGCATGATGCAGTACAAATAAAAATCTCATAAAATTCATAGGTGTATTTTTCGACCTCCTCTTTCGATTGAGCTACTAAAAAAAATGGATGCAAATTTTCCATTATTGTATAGATACTAATATTATTATTCAAATTTAATATTTAATGTGAACTAGGATACTTGATTAGCAACTAACCTGATACTGTATTAAATGAACATATTATGTGTGGATATGAATACAAATCTGTTACAGCATTAAAATTACTCTTGTTTAATGCTAATATACTTGTTTTCTTTAAGTTATAATCGGTAGATATCGATATTGATTAATTAGAACTGTCTGAACAACTAGCAGATTACTGATTAAGGATTTGTGCCGGCAGGGTGAGGCAGACCAGTTCCTGTTAGACGGTCAGCTGCTGCCGGAGAAGCTGGTGGAGGCATGTGCAGAGGCAAGGGTGCCGGTCATCATGAGACGCAGTGAGGGATACGATCACAGCTACTTCTTCATTGCATCCTTCATCCGAGCTCACCTTCAGCATCATGCTCACTACCTGCTACCTGCTGAGCAGTGAGGCAGTGCCGAGATCAAACCAAGAATCAAATTTGCTTTATTCTCTATAGTCATTGGGAGAGAAACGCTAACACTGGATTTGGTAATGGACAACCAAGGTTTAAACATACGTAGTTATTATTTTTTCAGAAAAAAATATGCAGTATCAGAAACATTGACTAATTTATAATGTTTTTAGCACATCCCAGAGCATGGTGGTAAACAAAAAATAAATTAATTGTGATCAAAATAAAACTAAGAAAGCCAGTACTCCAGCCACCGTTTCTCCCCCCGTGACTATATCAATTGTTATGTTGCCAAATAAAATTGCTTTTATCTACTATAACATTTATTTGTTATTATTTTTAATTTTTATTTTTCACCCTTAAAAGAATTTAGAGCTAACAATATATAGTTCCAACATTTTATGAAAATATGATTGAATTTGTTTTTACTTTAATTTTAGAGTAACAGCAAATTTCCTGTTTTTCTCACTCCTATTTGGCTAGTGATAAACTTAAGATCGTGAGCTGCCAATCAGACAAGAAGACTTTTTGCCTAAGAGCAAAATAAATTGCGGTTTGGACATTACAGTACAGACTTTATATATGAATGCTTCAAAGCATTTTACTCTATGGTAAACTAAAAGAACATATTAAAAATGAATTTGGGTTACAGAAAATAAAGTGACACCACAAACATTTTTTTGTTTTAAATTTCCAATGTAGTATATTAAATAAGATCTACATTCTAATTTAAAGAACACAGTTAATAATTAAACTGTGTTACAGCAACAACAATGCAATACGTTTCATGTAATTTCTGAAGCAGTGTTAGTTAATTAAGATAAAAAATCTCATTTTAAAATATGTAATTAATTGAATATAATATGGTTTTAGCAAGCAAACTGAAAATAAATGAACATCTAGAAACACATCAAACAATGTATGTAATCTTCTTTTAATCCTCCACATACTCGAAGGGCTCTGGTGGTTCGGGCTCGTTGTCATCCTCAAGCTTTGGACCAAAGGCTGCAAAACAAAAGGGCAAAATTAGCACTGCCTAATCAACATCATGCTGCTTTTACGACACATGCACTAGTTGTTTTCACACTGCTAAATGCTTAAATACAATAATGTATTTTATGAACAATCAATATGAAAAATAGTTTGCAAATGCAGCATTCAGGTAACTTAAAATTATAATAGTAAAAATTTTGCTGCTGAAGATATGACAAGTTATCTTTAGTGAACAGGCAAAACAAAATTTGTTAATTAAGTTCTCATTGACAAATTTCTGCTTCTTTCAACATTTTCATGACAGTAATACTGTGATAGTAACAGTTCCTTTTTTGCTGTACAAAATTTTAATACCATCATACTGCAAGTATTAATAAGGTACAGGTTACACAAAGTTTGCATGTCATGCTGTGGAGAAGGGCTATGTACCTGAGACTGGCTCGACAAGCTCTTCAGGTGCCCCGGGCTGCACTTGGCGCACCATGATGATGCCTCCGATGCTGACGTCTTTGAGAGGCACATAGCCTGAGCCCTCAGCCAGCGACACCACCTTCAACTGTAGCAGGACGAAAGAGACAATGTGTCAGTTATAAAACTAATGGATGAAAACTGATTACACTTTCCGAAAAACTGTCATAATTTCATTTCATCTTTAACTAAATACAATGGAATAAAAATGGATACTTGTTATTACGTAAAGTCAAGGGACCCAGGATATTGGGTTTACCTTATATCAAGTTTTTCCTATACCTGCAATACTAATTAATTTTTACGGGACCTTTACTCCGTTACTCAATATCGAGTTTTTACCTTACAACAAGTTACGTAATAACAAGTTTTTACTGTAGTTTGATTGTGATCTAAAACATTATTGATACAGAACTATTGTATTTTTGCTCTGTCAGATTTGTTACAGTTTCCAATTAAATGTGGCAATGATTTCCAGTCATCAGTAGTGTGGGAGGTACCTGTTGACGCATGGTGCGAGCTGGGTTCTGCAGCATCTCAAAGTTGGGCTCCTCCTTCTTGGGCTCTGGTTCTGTCTTCTTGTCCTTGTCTTCCTTTTCCTTCTTGTCATCCTTGGTCTCCTTAGCTTCCTTAGCCTCTTTGGCTGGCTCCTCCTTAGGCTTGTCCTTCTCCTTACGCTTGTCCTTTGGCTCCTCCTCATCCTGCAAAGCCAATTTAATTTATAAAAAATTAAAAAATTTAATAATGTCTGCAAATATGAAGAGGTGTGCAGCACATAGAGTAATATTATAATACATATTTATATATTAATTTAAATTAAGTTTAAGATACTTTATACCCAAATTAGATGAGACAAAAATACCAGATTCTTGCAATAATTCAGATTTTTTTTAATTGATTGCATTCTAACAAGTCCAATTCTCTTTGCCACACTGTGTCTCAACAAGTCATATGTACTCACCACCTCCATCTTGGTCTCGCTGCTGGTGCTGGCAGTCGCAGCTGCTTGACCCCCACGGTTACGACGGGAGCGAGCAGCAAAGCTCAGCGCAGCAGTCGCTACCTTCTCACGCTCCTCTCGCTTTTTCTCTTCAAGGGGAGGAGGGTAGGCGTAAGTCGCAGGCTTGGCGTTACTCCGCAGTTGCAGCTTTGGCATCTGAACATAAAGTTAAACATTAAATTGAAAGAACTGTTTGAAAAATAAATTATTATTAAAATATTTTATAATTTTTTTAATTATACTAACAAGTAAAGGGAAGGTAACAGCCACACCCAATGTTAAAAACAAAACAAAAAAAATATTATTAAAAAAAAAATTAAAATGTTCTCCTCTACATCCCCTATCAGTAGCTAAAATATCATGTATACAAATTCGAGTTAGTGTTTAAATTATGGATTTTTAAATTTGACTCATTTAACATGAAAGTTACATTTCTCCATGTTAAAGTAGTCAACTTTAAAAATTCAGATGGACGATCAAAGCAAGAGCCTCATGTCAAATCCCTAACTTTAAAAATTCATAATTCAAAAACTATCTCGAATTTGTAAACCTGATATTTTAGCTACTGATAGGAGATGTAGAGGAGAACATTTAATTATTATTATTATTATTTTTAATAATTTTCATGTGTGGGATTATTTTTTTACATTGGGCGTGTTACCTTACCCTTAAAGAGTTTAAAATTTAAATGTAGTTTGTATTTCCAGATAATCTAAGAAATTAAAAACATGCATGCTAAATAAAATATTTCATTTCAGTGACAAATTTCAAATTCAAATACATAATTGTTTATTATTTATTAATTTCCCATACAAGACAAGTCAGCATAACATTTTGTGTACACATTATTATGTATTAAATAAAAACATTTTTAAGTTTTTCTTAAATATACTTAAATTTTCTTTACTTTTAATATCACTGGGGAGATAATTATATAGAGATTGGGCACTATACAGAAGTCCATTTTCATAAGCTGTTGTTCTATGCCTTTCAAGTATAAACTTTTCCTTGTGACGAGTATTATAAACATGATTGAATTTACATTTAGTAAAATAATTAGAATTTGTTCATGATGGAAACTTAAACCGCAGATCATCATCTGCTAGATTTTCATCCTCACCTTCAGCTGAGAGTTGAGGACAACCAAACAAGTTGGTGTGAAGGCGAGCGAGAGGCAGTGAGCCAGAGGGAACCAGTACCAGTACTGCGTGAACACCAGCACACCAACCACTGCCAACATGTTGGTGTGGCCTGTGCGAGATTGCAGGGACACTGTCACGTTGCGACCACCTGCAAGACAAGCAGCGTCAATTAATATTGAGCACACAAAATGTAATCAGGGATAATTGTATACTTTTTCAATGATTGCCATGAAAATTAATGAGATTTTGAGAAAGAAGCAAAAACATGTCACCCAGACTTTATATGTACAGTAAATAATATTGTGATTTCAGTAGGAGAAAAAAAGAAAAAAAAAAAAAGGAACACATATGTCAAATGGTTGACTATAAAAATGAAGCTTAACTCCATGCAATAACCTGCATGTAACCAAAGTTTATGTATGGTAGGAAAAGTGTTACGGTGATGTTACCAGCGTCAATGATGCCCTGGGCGAGGATAGCTCCAAACTTTGACATGACGTCCTCATGCTTGTCCACGATCACCTTAGCGTAGAGGGCACGGAAGTCCTTCACCTGTACAAAAAGTTCACAGTGAATGTCATGTCACCCCTAGCAACTGCACGTATTGTCACTGAGCTAGAGTCATTAAGAAACAAAATAAAAGTACTTGTCTTAAAGTTGAGAAGACTTAGCTATACGTACATGTCTAGTTTAGTATGAGCTACTGGGACTATTAGTGCTGTTTAAAAATAAGTTTGCCTATTTTTTTGTGCCTCTCTGGGTGGCTTGATTACATTCATATAAATTTTTTATTCTTATTTATACACTGTCATTAAAGGTTGTAAAAAGACCCACCAAAAAACAGGAATATAAAACAAAAATTATATTATTACAAATCTTGATTAATTTTCTAGGCATCTTGTTTCTCCAATCCCCCAAAAATTGGAGTCAAAGCTTGGACTCACCTTGGGGCAGGTGACCTCCGTCTGCTGCACCAAGATCATGGCCGAGGCAATCAGAGCTCCCTGGCGCACGAAGTTGACCGGGTCGTTGGTCATTGGGTCAAGCAGGGCAATTGCTTCCTACAACAGCAAGGAGGAAATCACTTTAGCGCTTAATATATATTTTTTTAATTTATGCATAATAAGTCAAAGTCTCTGTGGCATAATTCTAATTCATATTCTCTTGTCCAGAATATTGAGCCATCTGTCTACCATGATCACATGCAAGAATGAGCTGTCTGTTATACCAGGTGGCTGAAATTATTAGTTTTCTGTTTTAAAAATTTACAGCTCGCAGCCACCGAAATAGCAGAAATCTCACTGTTGCATAAAATCATGGTACATAGGACAGATAGCTTATTGGAAGACAACTTCAGTCTCACAGGCAAAATATCTAGTACTGAAAATATTGTAATTATTGAAACATTCATTTGTTATGTAATTTCAAGCATTGGTGATTAATACAATTACACTTTATAGCAATAAAATTAAGAAGAAAAATATTACAATAATACATTGTATGTATATGTTGTACAATATGTGAGTGAATATTAGTACTGTAGCATTATCACAGATGTGCAAAAGAAGAACAGCATCTAAGAAATTTAGAATATGCTATATATGGAAAAAGTGTTACAAATAAAAACAAAAAGTTTGCTTTCATTTCATATTCTAAAATCATGTAAGCTATATGTACACGATTGGCTGGCGGGATCGGAAATCTCGACCAATCAGAAAATTCGTTTCGTTTCCGATTTATTAATTGTAAGAAATTCTTAGTACGTTGGAGCCAATCAGAAAATTTGTAATTTCCTTTCCGAAAAAAATCCGACAATCGTGTACATAGCTATGTTCACACTTGTAGTATAATAAAATAATATAAATGAAAGAATAATAGTCATGAAGTAATATAAATAACTCAAATTTTAGAGCCCCCCCCCCCCCCCAAATAAATACAATTTCTTGTAGTTGATATTATAGCACAATTCTCAACAAAATTTCTACTCGGACCATAAAAATAAAAAAATTTACGGCCACGTCCCTCTCCATCGTCACTCCTCCTTAATACGACTTTTGACTGAAAAGGGTAATTTTCATATTATTCATTAAATATTGTATTAACACTATAAACCGACGGAAAAAAAAAAGTAATAAAATATATATGCGTTTTACCTCGAACAAATTTCAATAAGTATCCATGTGCAGAATTTTACCTTGAGTCCGGTGCCAGCACAAGCGATTCCGAGGGCCATGGCGGCTCCGTAGCGCACGTGCGGGTTGTAGGACTCGGCCAGCAGCGACACCACGCTGGGACATTGCTCGGGCGTCCTGGAAAAAACAAGCAAATCACGAGTTGAGTCAATTTGTCAAGTAAAACTACCAGAATCATCTGACTCATGAGACGACAGGCACCATAGAATCCGCAATGATAATGCTCAGAAAACATGGAAAGTTATTGGACTAAATTTTAATTAGAATCTAAGCCAACTTTGTCCTGATTTTAGTAATATGTCATTTTAGTTTGTAGCAGTGAACCAATCACTATCATTTGGCATACAAAAAGAAAAAAATATACCCATACCACAGAGCCTACTATTCTATCTATATTTGATTTGAATAGACTTGTAACTTCAAAAATATAATAAAAAAATGTTTGCTAGTGATAAAACAACAAATACGAAGTAAGTTTACATTTCCGATAATTAACAGAGTTTAATGTACCAATGCATGCCTGTATGAAACATAATTTTATGCTACAGTATCACAAACCTTAGTTTACGCATGGAAGACATTTTGAATAGAAAATTGTACCGTTTTGCGTCACGACCTTCATTTTTTAACGATAGGCGCTCGATTAGAAAAAAACATCACATCCCTAGTTTAGTTTGTCGGTTTATGAGAACGCCACGACCGTGGGCGCGGCAATCCGCTTGCCTAGCGGCCCTCCCAAGTATCTAATAGACTTTTAACCTGTTATTAGTACTGACATCCATGGTTTAATGTTCATTAATTTAGCGAACTTTAAAAACAAAACAGAAAAGGCACGCTGCTATGATTTTTGTTATTGTGACGTCACAGGAGCTCGAAATCGATTAATTAAATCGAACCGAATCGAACTAAACCGATCAGCTGAGCTGAAAAAAGGCGTTCGTTTTAAAATAAAAGACAGATCGGAATATACGTCTATATACGCCTCCAGAAGCTATAATAAATCCAGAATGTTACTTTTAAATGCGTAAGGGTGCTTATTTTTTTTTTATTTCACCACTTTTTTTTTCAAGTTTTTAGTATTTTTGGTGTCGACGTTTTGTCACAACAGCGGCTCCATGCGGCCCCACTGGCCCCAGGCTTTCGTCTGGAAGAGGTGCAAACTGGTCGAAGTGGTGGCGACGCGATTTTGAAATCAAATTAAACTTACTTTTTTATACTTTTTTCTAATAGTTATATACATATTATAGAAGCATGTAATATTTTTAAAAAATTCCATAGTTTAAAATAACCTTGTTGTGGGACATTTTTAAAAAATACTAGTTGGCGACGTCTAGTCTGTGATCTCAGGCGTAATCTAAGGCTTGTATATGTGTCATTAATTTATTAATATATATTTATTTATTTATTTATTTATTTATTTATTTTTTTTTATTTATTTAAATATAATAAAAGACCAATAAAAATCATAATAATATTTTGCTGACATTGCATGGGGGATGACTTTGCATATATATTTTGTATATTTCTTATTGTCTATATAATGCTTCTATGTATTGAAATCCGGTTTGAATATCCGTTTTCTCCTCAATAGGATAGGTCATGAACCTATTTTATAAGAGGAAAAAATACCAATGAAGAATCAGTCACATGATATTTTAACGTAAACAATTATGTAAGCGCCTGGAGATTCTGCTACTCTTGTTGCGTTGGAGTCATGCGGGTTGCATACCCATTGACTCAAGGCCGGTAGGTCGGCACCAAATGGTCCAATTAAACGTTGCTGTGCTCTCAGATAAGACATTGTTTGCTGAGGAGCACGCATGTTGCTTACTTAGCCTACTGTAGGACAACACAGCAGAACCACCGCCTCATTATGCCATAATGCCGCCGCTCGTACCTCCCGCGCTGTGCCTCTCACTTCCGATGTCACAGCCTCAGCAAATTTCGAGACTTTAGTTTGCCACAAAACATTTACAATGACAAATAATTTCATTACGTTTTGATGTCCTTATTCTAGTTAACGTGAACATTGAAATCGATAGAAAAAAAAAATAGTATTTTTCTTTCTATAAAAATGTATATTTTTTCAATTTTAATATTGTAAAAATAAAATAGAAATAAAAATACTAATAATAATTATGAGAATATTACAATTATGCTATTTTTAAAGATTTTGTAACAAAAATTTCAACGTAGCTTGAATATATAATTAAGCGAATGCAATGTGTATTTCACTTTCCTGCAAATTTTAAAACCTATGAAAGCAAAAAATGTTACATAAAAAGTATAATACTATTTTTTTTATTTTTTGTACAGCTAAGGACGTAATTAAGAACCTTTTTTTTTATATTATTATTGTTATTCTAACAATGGATGTTACATTACAACACATTTGTTCGGGCGAGCAGCGAGAGTAATAAGGAGCATTTCATATTATTTGCATGCATGAAAGCTTGCACTGTAGCCTCTAATACGAGGAACATCAGACGAAACGAATTCTATATTTTTAAAGTATATAAAGAACAGGTCGTACAGTTTCTCATTTAGCAGGTTGGGGTATACGATAAAAGTAAGCACGGACGATGGTGCTATGTTTTTATACCGGCCGCGACGGCTGCGCAAAATAAGTGCGCGGTAGTACGAAGGCGGTAGACTGCCGACGATGGTGCCCCGCTGATGAAAGGTGGATTCAAACGATACAGCCAGACCAGACGCCCTCATCAGTGTATACCATCCGCGGCAGAAGCATAGCATCACAGAAAGCCAGCACTACTACAGCATTTGTGAGCAAGCAAGCAAACTAGTAGGCAGGGAGCAAGCATTCAATGACCTTAGTTATTATCATCATGTTACTTAACATTGTTTAATTTAAGATTTAATAACTATTATGTGATGTTATAAATTAATTTAAGTGTGTGACATATTTAGTGATAAGGGAGATTATAAGATATTAAAAGTGCATTATAATTAAAAATATCTCTCTTGTTGTTTGATTGTTGTTTATTGACACGGTGGAGTAACATACACATGTGGTGGAGGGAGGGGGCGGGTGGCGTGACGTCACGCAGGGGTTGCGGGCACCGCTAGCTCGCTCCCCATGGAGGGTTTCTCGGTTAACACGTCACTGCTGCTGTGTCCGGCGTGTGACAACAGCAGCACCGGGGGTGTGGGCATGGCGCCGTGCCCTTGTGAGGCGCCACTCTGCCCCTCGGAGCACTGTCGCGAACTCTACCACCTCTGCACAGCAATTTTCGCGTGCCAAGCCGCCAACGACTCGGTGACTGTGACCGCAGTTATCACAGGGGAGGACGTCGCCATCAGGTCAGCTCAGCTCTCCGTAAATTGATTAAGAATAGGAGCATTGCCGGTGTTTCAAATTCAGATTTATCTAAAAATTTAAAACATTAAAAAATTGTAACCAATGTTTAGTACATTTTTCTTAGTATAACATTATAATTTTATAACATATAATCAGCAACTATTAGCTGCTTCTTCATGATTTCTTGTTTGCTTCAAATTTATATTATTTTAAAATATGAAATTAATTAGAGTTATTTGAGTGCGTTGTCGGGGAGTATTCAATTGTTACTAATTCTTATTTCAGAGAACAAAAAACTTAAGAGTAAAAAATTTGCTTACGTAATAAGACAGTACATAATTATGTAGCTGTTTTAGTCAAAGTATACCGTACGTTTGGACCTAAATTGGACGATGGTGATTAAGTCTTGAATGAAATTTCATTTTCAACCAAGAGGAAAGTAGTTTGTGTAATTTGGTTAGATGAGGTCAGTAGATTTTAGGAGCATGTTTATGTGGCAAGACTGGCAAGAATTAAAATTATAGTGTTTTACAAGGTATTAATATTTATCCTCATTCATTCATCTTCATCAGAAAATTAAACATAAAGATTCTTTTGGTGAGCTATAATTATCTTATAAGTATAAAACAAAGTTTGTTGGAAAAAAAAAATCAATCTTTCTTATCGTTTTTAGGGGGGTGGAGGGTGGCGCCCTCGACTGGTACTTCCTGGCGTTTGCCGTAACGTTGATGGCAGCTGGCGCCGTAGGCAACGTACTCGTGTGCCTGGCCGTGCTGCTGGACCGTGCACTGCAGAACTCAACTAACTACTTCTTGCTGTCACTCGCAGTGGCAGACCTCATCGTCTCACTGTGCGTCATGCCCCTCGGAGCAATCCCGGGATTCCTCGGTGAGTGAGTGACGTCATTAGTTCCATCATTCAAGTCTCCGTCTACAATTATATTGTGTACGTCAAGGGAGTACATGACGGACGTCATAATCGATTTTATTAAGAAGCTTGACGTCAATCAAGTTTTGCAACGATTTATCGTAAAATAAAAATTTCATGTATCCACCTGCTGACATTTTATGACTGAAAGAACGTTAGTTCAAATTGAAGCAAAATCAGTCAGCAAGTCATGTTGGGGGAGCTGTGTGCATGCGATGAGCGCGTGTCCAGTGCTAGGTCCGGTTCATTGTGCGGTGACACGGCCAGGCTGCTGCATCTGTGTGGGGGACGTGGATCATGTAGCAGCCGTTAGCTCTGCGTGCCAAAACCATCCACGTAAAAAGGGGAAAATCATCGTAAATAATTGACACATATCTGAGAGGCGGCATTCTTTTTAAATTTAAATTATATAGATTCTATAAATAAGATATATTACAGAAACGTAGAAAAATGTAATATAAAAATTGTTTTACACAGAAAAAAAAAATCTTAACTGGTGTACATGATGTGGCCATAAAAATACCTCTTCTGATATTCTACAATTTTGGACGTGCCAATGCGTACGGTGGCATTACTAGCTGGCCGTGTTTCACGGCAGGCTGGGCACGTGGAGGTCGCACGTGGTGTCACTGACAACCGGTCGAAACGCGCGGGGGCGTGTCAGTAAGAACCCGCGACCATTTACTTCGGAAGTGTACATTTGCAAGCAAAAATAAAGACTCGTTTCTGATGCAGTTTCTTAACAAAAATAGCACAAAGCATAAATATTTACACTAGTACATCCACTTCTATGTACTATGTAGTGTATATCATTGCAACAACTCGTTTAATGGACGTTAGAGTATATTAAACAATATCCAGCCAAGTAAACATTTTTTTCCTCAGTATTTCTTCTTTATTTTAGATCTAAATATTATAGGAAAATATTGGGTGCAAATCATTTCACGACATTTCAATGCTAAAAAAATAGCTTAAGATCTCGTGACAAAATGACAGGATGCAAATGCCTTGGATTGAGGAATATTATATTTTAGATGAGCAATCTCAGCAGCCTAGCAGTGAGAATTAACATACGTTTAGACTCAAAGCATAGACAGTTTTCCATAAACAAAACATGCATATGTTAAAAGATCTTGGCATAAAGTTTATTTTTTAACCCCCACAGCCATTGAATAAAGTCTTGTCTCCTCACAACGCTTGGGAAAACTGCCAGAGAATGTTTGGTATTTTTACGTTTTCAAAGTTTGTTTTTCCGTACATAAAAAAGGGGTTTCATTCATGATTTTTAATTAGAAATGAAAGAATAATATTTATCAAGAAAACAAAATAATAAAAAATGATTACTTTTGATTGAAACATAATCGTCATTGTTATGACACATAAAATGTTTATCGATAAAAAAAGGGGTATGTATATATGCTTTTGTTAAAATATTATTTGTCAGTAGTATTGCTTGTTTCTTCACACCTTGGGTATAAATTTGTTGTATAGGCTGTACTGGTAGCACACCTGCCAGGTAGTCAGGCAGCTTCTTTGTGGCGGCGAATGATCATTATGTAATCTTGACGGTGCACGAGAGAGATAAGAGCAAAAACTGGCGAGAACATTTTTTTTTTCTCTCACGCTCGGTCCATGTGCTCGGTGACTTGCAACAAGTCGCTGCTGCAAGCTAAGAAGCAGCCTGCAGGTTTTCGTTCATAAGAGGTGGTCGCCTTGATAAACAAGCCCGCTGCAGGCGCTCCAATAACGCACCTAACGTTCTTGTAGTCAAACACACTAACGGAAATTAAAATTACACAATGGTACCAACACATGTCATAACAACAACATTAGTACTTAATTTAAAGTATATAAAGTTTCCGGTTGAAAGTTGGTGTTTTCTTCTCTATCATATCTCTCTCGATTTGCAATATTTGGAAGAGTGTCAAATTGAAAGTTAATTTCTTATTGATGGCAGGAAGAAAAGTACGAGTTTCAAAATTGATTTTCACAAGAATTGCTAGCTAACATTTTATCTTCACTCAGAAAAATAATATTGTACTACATAATGGATACTTTTTCACTTGGTGGGGAAAAAATGTTAAATAAATGCTTGAATTCTACGAGTATAACTTTTATTCAAATAGCATGCAGCAATAATATATATATATATTATGCATAATATAATTATGTATTAAATGCAAGCATTGCAATTAGCTATAATTTATATAGTATTAGTGCAATATTTCTTGTATATACTTCTTTTATATCGAAATTAGAAATAACCATGCATAAAAATATAATATTTTTACTATATGTTAAATTATTATCTCAAGAACATGGTGTAATAAGTGCTATGATGCAATCGTATATTTACTCTTGTAGTACTTTTCCTCACGCTCCAGTTAGAGAGACATAAAAAATAAATAAAATAAAAAGTAGTAGTTGAAACTGATGAAGACTAGTTGATTGTTGTTCAAAGATCAATCTGTAACACTCATAACTTCTCGCCCCCGACGAGGCAATCAGCTGAGCGGCGGCGAGGCGATTGTTGCTGATGAAGGATCGGTAATATCGGTGTATTGTGTGAGAGATAGTGAAGAGAGCCTGCAGCCGCCCATATACTGAGAGCTAGCGGGGCCACACGCGCGGTGGAGTAGCCGTGACTATAAATGTCTGAGAACAATCAGTCATTTGCAAATGTCGAAAAGAATGAACGAACCCTCCCTTCTGATGAACGGGAACATTTCTATACACATAACGTTAATGACGACATGACGTTATGTGAACGAAACAAAATTACCAAATTAGATTATTGATGTTTGGAGGAATGATATGCTGATATAGCTACTTTGTAATTTGTATCCCACCTTTTTTTTTTTAAACATCGCACCACAAACCTGTCAAGTTCTACTTAATGTAATTTTAATTTGAGCTATATCCTGTAATTAACCACATTAATTTTAAATTTATATGAACATCTTAATGGAAACCATAAGCAGGTTGTTATAAAAGTAGCTTTCAAGGGCAGGGCTCGCCCATCGGTTTTGGGAGATGACGCATGGGGGTGGTACCCACTTTTAGAAAAACCGACTGCTCACATCACACCACCTCCTAGCTCCCCCGTGTTACATCGATGCTTCGTTACCATATTTTTAAACGTAAATTTCTACGAGCATGGAATAATTGGTTATAATTAGTACAAGAATTTTTTCACATAAATTGTACATTGAAAAAATAACATGTATTTAGATTTACCGAAAATATAATATGAAATTTCAAAAAGCAAAAAGAATACCTGTGTGAATTTTCTTGGAAGTGTGACTGCCGTCTATATATAATATTTTAGCCAGCGGAGTTGCATATGATGACAGTTTGTGACGTTATACTTGTAAGTTTATCCAAGACATAATATTTTATACGACAGGATCTATCAAAACTTGGTAGGTTTATTACTGCGTTTAGAAAAATATACTGTTTCTTATTCGCGGGCTGCTATTTGTTCACCCTTCCGGAAGTGGAAGATTAAGGCTTTCAGGCTGAACTTGGGTCAATTATGCAACAAACTGTCAGCTAAACCAATAATTCTGATTCTACTATCGGATATTAAAAGGTAGGATTCTCTTTAAGAACTTTAAAGGTATTTGACTATCACAACTCCAAACCAAAAGTAGGCGAATTTTTCACTAAAAAGCACAGATTGATTAGGCAAAGGGTGAAAAATACCATGAAATTTCTGGCGTATGTCTCATATTTGGGCATAGAAAAGCATTTAAAATGAACGTTTAATGCAAAAGACCATACTCTATATTTTCTACCTAAGATATAACTAAGATATACTAACATATTTATACCGTCTATATATTAGAAAATGTCCAATACTTGATAGTCGATGAATTTGCAGGATACTGGCCGCTGGGGGTGGCGTGGTGCAGCGTTTATGTGACAAGCGACGTGCTGGCGTGTTCTGCCTCCATCTTGCACATGTGCGTCATCAGCCTAGGACGCTACCTTGGCATCCGCAGCCCTCTCCGCGCAAGGCACCGCCGCTCAAAGCGACAGCTTGCAAAGAAGGTACCACAAAGAATACTGCAGCTATTTTATGCCAAAATTAATACGATTCTCTTATTTAAAACTTATAAAAAAATGTATGTAATTTTTTGACGACTTTAATACAGTGTACATTACAAGAATTTAGTGATTGATACAGCCATTGGTGTTTTACAGGTAGCGTTTACCTGGCTGCTAGCCGCTCTAATCTCAAGTTCCATCACCGTTCTGGGAGCGCACGACCCGGAAAACATCATGCCTGACCCGCGTTCGTGCAACATCAACAACCGTGCGTTCTCTCTGTTTGGTTCTATTGCTTCTTTCTACGCACCCATGCTGCTTATGGTGGGCAGCTATGCCCTCACGTTACATCTGCTGAGACGTAAGGCACAGTTCGGAGCCAAGGCCCGGGCGCAGAGGCTGTTGCAACAAGGCCGACCTGCCTCCACCCCGGGCGCAGCACCCTTAAACGCACGGCTGGCCAACGGAGGGTCCCGTGCTTCTCGGGTCTCGTCCTCCGTGAGAGGGGCAAGCAGCAACGGAGGCGGTAGCAGGAGCAGCTGCGAGACACGGAGCATCAGACTACGAGCACCGGTTCTACCCTCGCAGCTCAGGTGTGAACCCCCCAGTGCGCTTCTTTACATATAAATCTCTGCAAATTTGGTTGAAAATATTAATGTTGGAACTTTACCAGTTTATGAACAAATAAAAATAAATAAAACGATTTAGTCGTATTTATACGTAAGGAAAAGAAGTTATATTATAGTTATAATTATGTTTGTCGTTGCTATATAGCTGTAGAGTTACTAACACTGTTTGCAGTTTGTAGTAAAATTAATATTCTGATGATGCAGGCTGTCAGAGCACAAGGCGTCAACGGTGCTGGGACTGGTGTTTGCGTCGTTCGTGCTTTGCTGGGCGCCCTTCTTCGTGCTGAACGTTTTGGTGGCCGTGTGTCCACGCTGCGCCTCACCATCGCCTGGCCTCTTCTCCGTGTGCCTTTGGCTCGGCTACGGCTCTTCCACCATCAACCCCATCATCTACACCGTCTTCAACCGTTCCTTCCGCGCCGCGCTGCTCAGACTACTGCGTTGCCGAGGGGCACCACCCCCGCCAGCAAGGTTAGCGTACTCCAGACTCCAGCAAGTGAGCCCCAAAGCCAGTTTATTCCCTTTAATGTTAGCATGTTGACGATTGCGCTTAAAAACTACCATTAACACCACTCAACGTTTCAAAGTAATTTAATTCATGCACCCTCTTAACAAGTCCTATATATGCTTACTTTTGACGATCGAGGTGACATGCAGATTATTCTTGACTTGCTTGGTCGGCTTCTAGCCTTTCTCTTAACAAGTTTGCGATTATACACCTGAGTAGTAATATGATATGTACTCAAGTGGTGGTGTTTTCGTGAATTTTCAATGAAAATTACATATTTGCTTAATGTGATGATGCTAAATATAATAATATATATTATACTTTTTTATTTTTTAGGTTTCGCTCGGTGACGGAGTGCCGGACGATCGCAGGGACCACCGCGACAAATTCGCTCTCCATCCCAGGGTCTCCCCCAGTCCGTCCCCCTAGCAGACCACCTACCATACCTAGCTACCCCGCGACCTTCGACATCTTGCCTTGACGGCGTAACCTGCAGTGCTTACTTACTCCTAGTGCCACAGCATTGCTAACAAACGAACAATCGCATTGATTCTGAACTAAAAATAAAATCTGTTAACAAAACAAGTTCTCAATAATGGAACTGATTATTTCACTGCCAATTCAATAGAGTGACATTTCACAATAAAAGTTTGAACTATAAAAGCATACATGAATATTATAAGAAGAGAGAAAAATTTGCTAGCCAGCAGCTTTATGATATTGAGAAGCGCTAAGACATCTTGTGCTGACGATATATTTACAGTGGTGTGGGTGTGTGATATGTGTTGATAGTACTAGGCAGACTTAAGAAGAAGAAGAGAAGAAGTTATTATAAGAAGTACTTCCATTAATCTAAGCTGGGTGGCGGCGGTGGCGCATGCATAGTTTGCGAGTCAAGTCAAGTCAAGCGTGCAGCGTCGAGAACACATACAAACGATAGCACGCGTCTGCCCGCCCGCCCATCAGTTCAAAATGTTAGTGTTAGCACATCAAAACTTGGGCCTCCTCCTTTCTTTACCAAATACTTTTGCACCCTATATATCGCTATAGTGGAGGGAGGAGATATTAGCCTGTTGGGGCATATGCTGGCAAGATGTCAGGTAACGTATCACAGACTCTACGCCAGCGGAGATCGAATAAATATTTATACACAGCACGACTGGAAGCTCGTCCCGTTTGCCGCAGCCACCGCAGTGTTAGCCGTGTGCAGCGGTGACTGCGGCAAACAGCGGCGTGTGTCTCTTTTCAACTGATCCCTACTGAAAACAACTTCAGATATTCACTTTTATTAGAGTAATAACAATGACAGTTAGTACGTGGCTACTGACATATACAGCAAATACTCTTGCAAAGAGGTTTAAAACAGTATAAACTAAAGAAATTTACTCTTTAAGTTTAAACACTTAAACACTCTTCTTTTTTTTAAGTGTTAATGTCTAACGTTAAATTAAGCAGGTTTATTCTGTAGTCTCGCCAAGAATAAGTATTACACTATTAGCAAAACATTTTAAAATTAATTATTTTCAGAAATTTCGATAAAGATTTTATTATATATAAACAAATAAACCATTATCATAAATAACAATTTTATCGAGTTATAAAATATAATATAATGTGAAGACTTTTTTCACCCCTTAAATTACCATCATACCCTCTTCAATTTTACTTTTTATTTATATATATATATATATATATATATATATATATATATAAGAGGAATTTTAAAATTAAATGACATTATAGTTTACGAAATATTTTTGCAATATCTTTCATTAGGAAAAAAGAATATGAAAGTTGACTTATTTGATATCAAATAGGATCTCAAAGAGAGCATGATGATAAAAGTTAGTTTTGATAAGAAAATTCTTTGCAACATTATGGCAACAAGCAATTTTTTTTATGTCTGCTTTCCATTGTGTATTATAATATTATGGGCCGCGTTATACACATGTATACAACTTATACAAAGGGATTTGTATATTTGATGTTCATGCAGGACCGAGGAATTTGTAACATTTGAGTAAAAAGCGAGCGAACAGGTAAAACTTGACTAAGTACTTCTCACAAATTATTTGTTAGTCATAGCGCTATCAAGTGACATCTAGCGGTTTTCATGGTTGCATAACTCTCAGGGGCACCGCTAGAGGGCTCAAGACTTGCTTTTATAGCCAGTAAAAACTAATAAAGCATGTTATGAATGAATCACAAAATGACCAAGAATATAATTTCTTTTTCTCCTTTTTTTTTGTTCCCAGTAAAATAAGTCAATTTCTTTTTATAACGTACAAGGGAAAAAAATCATAAAACTTAAACCACTAAAAGGTTTAAAGGAAGAAAAAAAGTTAGCCGTAAGTTAGACATTCATCAAGTTTCTATAGAATCGAAACAAAGAAACATTTTTTATAGTAAAAAGTAAAAAATAAAATTAAAAAAAAAAAATCAATACTTTTTATCTGCGTGCACTAGCCTCTTTTTTTCCCAATAAGTCTAAATTTATAATTGAATAGCTCAAATGTTTCAATATGACACATTCGAATATACAGTATACGAGTTTTTTTTTAAATATATAGCATAATAACAGGTGTGTGACATCAACCTTTAACCTTATTATATAGCATATAATATACAGTATATAGAGTTGTCTGAACAAAATTTATAATAAAATAAAGTTAGTAATATATAAGGAAGGTAATTATTTTGATATTAAGAAAAAATATGTTTATGTGAAATTTAATTTGACGTCTTGAATACTTTTCTTCGCCCATCTGTAAACAGGATTTTTTTTTTTATTATTATAGATATCGTAATTTATTATAACATGTAATGCGTTTCTAAATGAAAACTCTGCAACTGAAAGTCAAAAGTTCAATTTTAATTTATTATATTCCTCGAGAAAATTATTGTAAAACTGAGAAAATCTGTACATTTATAAAACCTTCTGCTCTTCATGAACATGCATGAGCCTAAAATTGAGAAATCTGCATGACTTATATTATATAAACAAAATAATCGGCCAACTAAAAAAAAAAATAATAATAATAATAATAATAATAATACATTAAATTTATATTAAATAATATAAGTAGTTTACAACTTCTCTTGCATATCAGAAAGCGCAAAGACAAAATATCGTGACTATTAATACAGTCTCAAACTCTTATCGATCGCAAAATGAGCATGTGCCCTTATCCGATTTGGCGACTAATAAATCTGGAGGGCTTTTTTCCACTACCACGATGACATAAATTTTTCTAAGCTTAGCAGAAACTGCAGCCAAGTTTTCATTTATTTATATATATTTTTTTAACAACCAAGGAATTTGGTACTGAAATAAATGCTATAAAATAATTTTCTTATTAGGAGTCCGTAGTAAATTTATTTCTAAAAAAAAAAAAAACGTCAATATTATAGAACTGTATCTAAATACTGCAAGCATGATAATTTTGTTCCAGTGTAGAATATGCACATAGCTGCTCGGAGGGAGGGGTGGCGGGGTTGAGTGATGATATGAACGATGTAAGCAGGACGTCTGCCAACTCAAGGAGACTAGCAGTCCCAAACAGCAGTCGCTTTTACTGCCTCCAGCCGTGCTCTTCGCTGTCTCAATCGCTACATTGCATGCTCGAAAAGCTTCTGTGATAATTATAGGACCCGATAAGAGAGTAGTCCGGCCGTCGACCTTCATGATTTACGCAACGAGAAAATTCCTCAATGTATGCATAATTTTACAACGTGCAAAAAAATACGTGAAATACATAAGAAATTATATAGCTTTTGATGTCACATTGTTTTACTAATAATCAGCTTTTACGCACTAATTTATACATTGAAATTTATATACCTATTTGCTTTGTATATATATAATATTTTAATAAGTTTTTAAGTCTATTTGAGTGAGTATTTTATATTAAATTATATTTTTTTATGCCTAAGATTGTACAGTAGGAAAAAAATATTGCAGCAATTTGCTGTAAGTGTCATATAAAAAAAATCCAATATATTTACCTAGTGACATGTGTTATTTTTAAAATATATTGACATATTCCACTATATATATATATATATTATATATATATAAAAAAACTTTTAAAGTTATTTATTAATATAGACTGACTTCTATGGTCCCGCACAATATAACGTGACAGAGAGGATAATATATATAAAACACTAGCGATGCTGCTATATTATATGAAAGCATCAGAATGTAGTGTAGTAATTCCAAAAGCGACGATGTCGACGCGACGTTCCTTTTAAATGAGGTCCGCAAATACCGCACGTCACAATAAAAAAAAAATATATATAAAAAAATACCCCACCAAGCAAGCACTACTAGAATATAGTAGTGTGTACCAGCAGCAAACTCCCATCGCATCCCGGTGAGCAGTAATTAAAACTGAGGGAAACGAACAAGCGCAGGCATGCGTTCGTTTACCACTGCTTCATAAGTCACCTAACCTCATAGCTCTTGCCAAGTTGCGGTAGCTTTGGCGCCCGCAGAAATCCCTGTCGACACTCTTGCTTCCATTCAGAAAGAGTTTCTTTTTATTTTACATAAATAAGAGGATTTGCATAAATAAGGTTTTTATATTATAATTGCTAAAAAATATATAATAAAATATATAATTATATTATATATATAAAGTAAAATTTATATTCGTTGTTATTGTACATGGGATTATTTATGTAAGTATGGTTTTTGAAAGCATTATTAAAAAAAAAACTCATTATGGTTCCGCTACATTAATTAATTTTATTTTATTTAACCAAGTTTGCATGCTTTTGCAAAATGTTGAACATTTTAACAATTATAAAAGCTTTAAATGTAATATTCTCTTAAGTTACAAAATCTATTTTCTTAAATTTAAACCCTTTCTTTCCTTATTTTTTTCTTTTTACGATTGATTTCATCTTTTCGTATTTTCCTTTTTTTTCCGCTTGCAAAACTTTCTTCTTAAAAAGTTTTTTTTTTTCTTCCTCTTTTTTTCTGTATAAGAGATGGATAGATTTTCAACGCTTTGTCTTATTTCCATAACGAAGAACGTCACGATTTAAAATTAATCGTGAAAGGTTAAAAAAATCTATTTAATCGGACAGAAAAGAGTCTGTCGTTTATATTCTTACATCTCACAGCAATGGTTGGTATTGACAGACCAAAATTTAGAAAAATGACAAGGTACCACTATCACTATTGAGCTTGTAAATAATTTTAATAAATATAGATGAATAAAAATTGTATATGATGGTATTTTATCAAGAAAATAATTTCAAAGCCATAATGTTGAATGTATAATATAAAGGACATAATAATTATACATAATATATATAATATATGTATGTGTATAAACTTATAAGCCCTAGGGATGAAAACAGAAAATGTTGCGCACAGTAGGAAGCTACATTGTATATTTATATATATACTGCATGTGCATGTGCACGACTATATTCGTCCTTTTCTATGCAAGGAAATTTTTATTTGAAATTTAGAAGGTCTATTTTTATATAGCGTAGCACTAAAAAAATACAAAAATAGATGGGAAAGATGCATTACTGTAAAATGTAGGTGAAATTCTGCATGAGTTTGTATATAGATGACTATAGCGTATATGTATAACTATACCGTATAATACATTTCTTCGCATGTAATACATTTGGAACATATAGCTATATAGAACCTCGGGGGAAAAAGACAGCAAGACGAGCAGAAAACACGTTTCAGCTCTATCTCTCTCCATGTGTTAACTTATATGCCTATACCTACTTACCTTCCGTATATGACATGAATTTATAATTTCCTATAGCATTTAAAAACCAATATTTCATGCATTAATGATTTTAAAATCTGTATATAATACTATATGATCATACAACTTCATTAAATAGTAAAATAGTAATTTCCTTTTAAATAACAATATCCTGTTTACAATTATAATACAAAATTAATTAACAAGGAATATCCTAGAAGAAGACATTTAATTAAGGCAATTAATAAGTACATCAATAAAAACATCAATTATTTTATACATTTATAATTACTTCATTACAGTTTATGCTCATTATTTATAACATTTAAATAAACATAATAAACATAATAATAATAATAATAGATATTAGATAGACTTCTACCAGACAGTACAATGTAAGTACATTATAGTGTTATATAGATACATTATACTGTCTGGTAGAAGTCTATCTAATATCTATAGAGTGTAAGTTGTACTTAAATCGTTTGAAATTAGGTTCTTGCTTGTCTAGTACGCCCTCCTATTGTCATGTACCCACCGCGCTAAGTTTCATAATATAGAGACGAGCGTCACATATGGTTAAACGTTACAACCAACTTGTTTAATATAATATATAGGGCACGTTACACTTCAATCAATTCTAATTCGTATAAGTCAAATTTATGAGATATTCTTTCCGGAATTAGCCGGAAGTAAGAAGTGTTAAGTTTTAAATTTCTGGACTTGATTGTTATATTTCAGCATTGCAATTTTTCACCATTTGGTAATATTGAAGCTCTGCAAAGCTTCAAAACTATAAATAACAAACAGATACAAAATTTACACTTCCGGCTACTTCCGAAGGGAATTTCAAATTAATTTGACTATATATTTTTGAACCTTTCATGCAAGAGCTCTCAAATTCTCAATGTAGAGACATTTATATAGACACAAAGTTCGTAAACTGAAAATATTTAAAGGGTTTCACATCATCTTCAGTATGCAGAACAAATTGTGTGTATAAGTCTCTGTGGGAAGAACTTGACAGAGTGAATATATCCTCAGCCAGCGCCAAGTTACATAAGTCACCTGCAGTTAGGAGCCCACCATCGTCTCGCGAGACCACATGAAAAATTAGAGCGACTAGACAAATTTGTCCGTCACACTACGGAAGCAATAATTTAATTCTCTACATACAAGATACAATTCAAAATTCTATTAATTTATCCTCTTTAAAAAAATCAAAGGAAAATTAAATAAATATTTTACATGATTAAATTCAATTACTTTTATGTAAAGTTGAAATTTCATTGGATACTCAATGTTATCATCGCCTAGGTATTAATTTCGATCGATTCAGTTAAAAATATTACAACAATCACACCTTTTAATTGGGAGGAGGAGACGAGTGAAAAGGCGCAAATCAACTTGTAATTCTTGGTGATTTGTTTTCAATCAAAACAAATAATAACATCAATTCATCAAGACCAGATTTAAATGTATCAATTTACCAAAGGAATTGTGTTACCATATCAATTAAAAAAAAAAGTGTTTACAGAAATTGCAATAGTTCTTTCAAATAAATCTGTGCTGGTATTTTCTCTCTCTCTCTCCTTTGAAAAGCTTTCAAATCTAGAACATAAATACAAGAAACAGCTGTCTTGACACCACACGTACTCGGGAAAAGAAAAGATCGAATTAAAAAGATAAAAAAAAAATCATACTTCAATATTTACGCCAAGGCTTTTTTTTTTTTTTTTTTTTTTTCTTTTACTTCATTTGCCGTAATTAATTGATAAGGGTCAAAATCGGAACGGACAGGCGCACTGGACGAGTATTGCACGAAATTGGAGGGGAGGGGGGGGGAGGGAGGGAGAGTGCAAGGAGGGGGAGGAAAGGCAGGTTGTGATGATACCGCTGATACTAATGGGAAATGAGCGTGCTAGAATTACATTAATTAAACAATCCGACATCACAAGCTCTTGTATAAATTTGTAAGAATTAAAATTTACTTTATGTATTATATATAAAAAATTGCTTGATTAATTACATGTAAATTAAATTTATTTTATTTCTGCCAATATAACAGGTAGAAATAATAAAAATGTAATCCGAGTGGTTTAAACATTTTTTAATATAAACAAATGACAGTTTCCATTCATGATAAATGAAACAAATATTGTCATAAATATTGTTTACGAAATACGTTAATAATATTAATAAATATAATAATGTACTATATACAATCATACACAATATATACACTTTTGTGCACATAATAGTAAACAGTATCATGCATTTTTTTTTCTCGCGTATAATAAATGCTTTGATGCAGACAAAGTTTACAGTCAAATCTACACAAGGAAATGCAAAAAATAAAAAAAATATTCTTGATTGAGGGAGGTATGGCCTATATCAGCAAGCAACAAAATCTCTATCGGCGATCGGTTAATTATGAAAAGTTAATAATAATAATAATAATAATAATAATAATAATAAAAGTTGTTGATCATTGAGAACAAACTGCTATACAAACTGAAGTCTCCGACAGCTATCGATGGCATCGATCGTACGGCAAAATATTAAAAAAATAATAATTACATTACAAGTTGATTTCTCGACGTGCAATTTAGATCTTGGCATGATATCTATCGGCAAACCGTCAACTCACAATGTATAGACAAATGATAGTACTGTATTAGTGAAATGAAAAGAACGCAAGTTATAAAATATGTACAATGATACATAATAAATTCAAATAATAAAACTTCAAGTTTAAAAAGTTCTAAAAAAAATAATAAAAAAAATGTTCTTTGATTTTGGGTTAAAGAAAATGAAATAAAATTATTTTTTACAAGAAATCAAGCATCAGTCTATCAATATCACATTACTTAAGAATAACAACGTATAAATCTAGCCAAAAAGAAAGTTTCGTTTTTTTTTTTTTTTTTTTTTTTTTAATCCTGAATTGTGATGTATTGGCACCGGGTGGCACCAGTCTTTCTTGATGCACCTGCTGCGTTTACAGTGGCTGACGAATCACCTATAAAGTCGTCACAGGTGCTGCTCTAACCTTGTACTACAAACTTGAGGTTGGCGCCGTACAAGCAAGTTAGAAAACAAAAATCAGAGCTGCTCGTTCTAAGGTAGAAAAGACGACAAAATAATCTGTTGGAGCAAAGTCAATATGGCACTTGCTTGCTTGGCTCCTGGAAGCAGGCTAGCTGCAAAGCTTATGTACACACAATTGTGTGTACATTTACACACGCGCCAGGCGGCAGCTTGTGGGGTACACTCAAGTCCATACAGAGTTTAACATGACATTGCAAACTTCAATACACCTGTATCATAAATAATATGAAAACATGGTAATCAAAACGTTAAAAAAGTAACATATATTTCATTACTTTGATTCATATTAAGGTCAATGACTCAAAAAATGATGAATTAAATGTGACGTCATGTAATATCTACACAATATGTAGTATCAGTTGGGGAGCAAGCGCGTGCGCCTAACTCTCAGAGAGACACGCGAGTTGCAAGCCTCTCTCACAGCTAGCGAAACGAACGAACGAACGAGGTAGCTATAGCGAGAGTGCGGCGGTAGCGGCAGCGGCCACTCTTAAACTTTTCTTGCCGGCAGTCGCGTGCCCTCCGTCCGTCCGTCAGTCAGTCAGTTTTTTTACTCCTGCTCCTCCTGAAGCACAGTTGAATGTCGTGCGTCCCGGCGCCCTCATGGATTGCCTAATATTGTGGCGCCCCTGCAGCAGGCTCCGGTACACTCGAGGTGGCCCGAGAGCCCCCAAGTATGTCCCTGTGTAACGTCAGCGAGCACGTCTTCCTCCTCACCAACAACGGCACCGGCAACTCAACCATCGACTGCAACGGCCATGGAGCTCGGCCAGGTATATAAATATCACCAGGGGTTAGTTAAAACAGACACGGCTTACACTCAATAATATCGTAACATCAACCACAGTGACTTCAGTCACTGCAGTATTTTATTTTAATATGAAAATTAATGAGGAGAGCGCTTTCAATTAAGTATGTAATAAATAATTGCTACAATATTAAAAAAAAAAAAAAGATTAGTGCGGAATCATTTAAATGTGTAAGTACTATCATAATTAAAATGTTTTATTTTATTATAAACTTAAGTTATATACAAGTGAATTACCGTAATATTTCTTTCATTTATATACGATATAGTACTTGCATTTATTTTTTATTTAATCTGAGCTGTCTTTTTGAAAAGAACATTTCATAAAAAAAATTCTTCGTTATTACATTCTATATTCTTTCGTGTTTAAAACAGTTTTATTTTTAATTGAGTTTAAAAGTAAACAATACTGAATCATATTGCATTCAAAAGTTTTCAAAGAGAGTTACATGAATATTTGACGCAGTAGACGAGTTTGTTTGCCGTGAACTCTTTACGTGTATTTTCATCCAACGTGGAGACAGACGATAAGTCTGACATACCCCCCCCCCTGCTCTAGAGGTCAGCTGCGACCCCCAATAAATGAGAACACCCTATGCACGAGCGTATTTCAGAAACTCCGCATGACGAAGCAAAACTTCTTTCAACGAAGTAAATTTTTATACAATAAAATTCAAAATCAATTCAGTATACTCTTCGTATATAAAAATATTTTGTATATTGAAATGCATTATAAAGTTATATATTGGTGCATACTAACATACTATGAAAAATTATAAATCTAAATTTGTAATAAAAAAATCTATTAAGTGATACGAATAAAAAAAATAAATAAAAAAAACACGTTGTATTAAAGTTTTCATATTGAAAATGTGGTGCCCTCATTATTACTGGTTTTGAATGTTAAAAGAAAGAAGTGGAAAAGCATTAAGGTCGGAAGTGTCAGTAAAAGCAATTTCAATGGGTTGCAAGGAGAAACGATTTTCTGTGAGCGAAACTTGTACGTATACTTTTAGAATTGAACCAGCAATTTTTAAGACAATCTTTTTATAAAATTTACATAAACTGCATAATTATAATATCATAATTATAAAGCGTTGTAATTTTATTTACGAATTAAATGCAATTTATAAGAATCAATAAATTTTATATAATAATAGAAAATATTCTCAACATTTCGGAAGATAGTAAAGAGTTATTATAATAAAAGCAAAAATATGAGTGTGTAGTATGCACATCTGTTTGATATAACAGTAATTTGCTAATAAACAATTTTATTTTATTTATTTATTTCTCTTGTGGCTGTACATAATACAACATATAGAGACAAAAAAAAACTTGTAAATAACTTAAAAATTAAACATGATACCATATTATATGAACTTAGAATGAATTTAAAATAACTTAATTTATTGATTATATATAGACAGGGAAATATAGTAACTTCTCTCTTATAGTTGAATTGAACTTATTATTTCGCTGTTCATCAACTTGCATTGTGCACTGCGATAAACTTAATGTTACAAAAAAAGGAAATTCTTGAAAAACAATTAACGATTCTCAACCATGCAGTAATTATATTTTAATCGTTTTGAAGTTCTTTCACGTTTATACACAATGCAATTTTTTTTATATATATATACGTATATATACAACATAATTATATATATTTAGAATCACTTGGAAATGTATATAAGTAACAATGAAAAGGGCATTCAGTCAAGTACTTTATGCTCAAGAGTGTAATTAAAACACACATATCTACAACAATTAATCTCAAAAAGTTAATTTTATCCTGACCAGTTGTGTATCCGTACAGTTTATACCATCATGAGCAAAATCAGTAAAATTTTTACTTTCAGAAATAAGAGTTTGAAAGTGTCAATAAACATAATCTTGACTCAACTTTATATTAAAATTCTGTCACTCTGATTCGTATGCAAGCACACGTGTGCATGCAGTTTCAACGTCATATCTCTCGTCTATAAAATTAGAATTTTCTGACACTCGGTAGAAAAATAGGTCATGTCAACAGAATATTATTGACACTAACGGTCGGCGCGATACTGAGTACTGGCAAAAAGAGTATAAATAAAATAAAAGTACTTTTCATAAAATATTTTTAACGTAAGCATATATTTCTAAAATATATTAAATTTTATAAACATATTTCATATTAAGTGTTAATTAATTTTAGTACAAAATAAAAAAATTTAAATTAAAATTCTATATATTAGTTTTCATGGTTACATATTATATAAATTTACTCTGAAAACATATATTTTTTAATCTGCAAGTAGGATTTTTTTATTTACCTTCAATCGACCGGTTGAATAAATTACTCCTCTCATTAATGTAGTCCACAATATAACATGCAGGGGAAAGGGAGAGAAATAAAGGGTATAAATATGCGTCATTAATTTTGTTCACAACGGTGGACAAAATTTAACATATATTTTTAGTTTGGTCAATTTCAATGAAAATATATATAATATATATATATTTTTAACAACAGAGAAATCAATGCACGTGCTAATGTGATGGAATACCTGTCAACCATATGATATAGTTCCCGTCTCTCTTGCTGCAGAACGGACTTATATATATAAGCCTTAATTAATTCAAACGGTTTTAAATCCCCCGGCTCTATACCATATATCCCAGATGGGCAAGCTAAGTACAAGCCACACACAATCGCCCGCCTTGTTATACCTTCCCATAGGCATAATAGAGTTTAAGGGTGGGTGGTTTAACATTATATGCCATTTTCATTAATTTCCATTAAGGTATGGTATAGATTGAAACGATAAATGGAGAGGGTTTTATAAAAAGATTTAAAAAAATTATAATAAAAAAAAATTTTAGATGTACACTAAATTATAATAAAACTTGACTTAAATGGTATAAAGAAAGTGTATTGTATATCAATACAAGCTTGGCAAACAATTTGCATACATGCAGTTGGTTTACTTTCCTCCAACACGCCAGCAACGAGCTAAGTATGGCAGCAAAGTATAAAAGAAGTAAAAGAAAATGCCGCAGCACCGCAGGGAGCGAACGTTGTCGACTTTCACGGTAAAGCATTTAGTTAAAAATATATAAATATCCTTTAGTAAATAACGATGATATGTGAAAATTAATAAAAATAAAAACATTGAAATTAATTTGAGGTACAAAAAATACACAAACATTATAAAAAAAATTGTAATTAAAATTTTACATTGTGTCCTAAAAAACAAACAAAATATATAAGCTAAAAAAAATCCCCCGTATATATTAAATTAAAGGTTAAACTGTTGTGGTTTTCTTGGTTCTATTTCTGTGTGACTATGGCGTTGTCTGTGAAACACACAACTATCAGCTGTTTTGTCGTATGCGTCACCGCTGCAGAAGCACAAGTAGTATAAATATTTGTATACCGCTTTATTTCTTAATTCCGTTTCTCTGGCTTGTTCCGACTTCACTCATTTTACTTATAAAGCCTCCTGCTACTACACTGCACGTATAGCAAAGCTTACAGGTGGGCGCCGCCGTACTCAATGGCGTGGCAGCCACAAGAATTAATTTGTTGTATAAATTTTAATGCTGTGGTGCTTGTGGCGCCGCTTAACTTTTATGTGCTGGACTATTTTTTTTAATAACCAAGAGTTAGCTTTACATTTAACAAAAAAATGCGTTTGTTTTAAGTGTTTTGGATTTTTAATTAGATGTATAAAAAATGTGAACATTATAAAACACATTAGATGGCCATAAGAATGACATTTTAGTAAAAAATTAAAAAATCTCTTTAATCATCTCAGCTCACATCACGCTTGGTTTCAAAATTCATGTGAAACTATGTAATGTATAGAGAGGGACAAATGTAACACAGATTGCACTCAAGTACTCAAACATAAAATTATTACTAATCTTATAAAAATCTGCATCATGAAAAAGGTTAAGAGAACCCTTTTTACATCATATTATGAGAAAGTGTATTGAAAAAGAAATAAAAGGGGGGAATTTCCATTACATAATATTCAGAGCAAAATTTAATTTAAAATAAAATTTGATAAATTTGTATGGGGAACTGACAAAAAAAAAAAAAAATCAAGTTTTTGTCAACACTTCAAAAGGCACGAGAATTTCATGAACAACAAGCCCTATTACAGCATTCTACGACAATTTCCTGATTTTATATAAATTTATAAAACCTCTCAAAAAAGACGTCACAACATTGAATCTTAAATAGGAAAATAGATCAGTTAACATTGCCAAATCCCATACTTAATATTGAAATGTAACCAAAACTTCATTTGCAAGGTTTTTAGGTGCTAGTTTTTAGGTGCTAGAATCACGATAATGAAGGTTTCAAATTCCTACCTTAATAAGTTTTCATTTTAGCAATGTTAACTGATGCATTTTCACATTTAAGAAGCAATGTTGTGACGTCATAAAAAAAAAGCTTAAAAAATTCATATAAAATCAGCAAACTGTCGTAGAATGTCTCGTTCTTCATAGAATTCACAGTACTTTTTACTAGTATTGCTAACTCAAATACTGGTCAGTACCCCATTATACAAACTCTCCTTTTAGTCGATAAATCTTGGTCAATATATAAATACCAAGCAGCTATACTTAAAGATAAACATTTGAGATGTTGGAAATGGAACAAAACTTTCGAAACCTTAACTTACAAACTTGTAATTATTGAAATTCTTTGGATTCACTTACTCCTATATAAAGTCTTAAGTCATATTATATAGTCTTATCTAAGTAGTCTTTGTAAGCATTGTTTTCTTTTCGTGAACTTCATAAATATGTTACATCAATAAATTTATATAAACATTATAATATATTTATACTATAATATATATATATATATATATATATATATATATATATATATATATATATATTAGTAAATAGAAGTACCCAATAGGGTTTGATTAAAAAAAAAAAAAAAAAAAAAAAAAAAAAAAATATATATATATATATATATATATATATAATATATATATAATATGAAAATTCTCTGAAGAACTATAATAAAACGACAAACTCGTATTATCGCGAGCCGAGATGGTCGGTTTTGCACTATGGGTTTCCAGGTATAAAAAAATGTACACCTGGAAACCTATTGTGCAAAAGCGACCATCTCGGCTCGCGATAAAACGAGTTAGTCGTTTTTGAGAGGACGCGATAAAATGAGTTATTCGTTTTTGACGGAACACCAAATATCATGTGTATCAATATAAAATAAATTAATTCCTTTTCAAAATGAAATTCGAGAGTAGGTATAACAATAGCTTTATTTGCATTATCAAAGGTATCATATTTCTAAAACAAAGTCTTCTATCCAATAATGTTGTATTATCGTTAGTCACGTTTTTTCAATGCTTTCAATATGATTTTTATAATATATACTCTGTATACACATCCATACAATTATATATGTTGTATATTGACGCTGCATTCCATAATTAAATTGGCCCCATTGGGGAATTCTCTTACAACTCAAATTTTAATTTAACTACTATATTATGATAGGGTACATATTAACAATAAGTTTGACTTAAGTTTCAACTTTTTTAACTCAAATTTGGGGACTCTGAAGGGATTATTAGAATAGGGGCAAAGTATGCAACCCGCGCGCAAACCTGAAAATTGTGAAGTAGAAACTCCCTAGTTAACACACAACAACTGGCTGATATCATAGTTTAAGCGTCAAGGAGTGATTGGCTATAAATTTTAGTAACACGATCGAAATCAGCGGGTTTTTCTACTCTAGTATCAATAGTTTTTTTCTCTTATATCAGTTTATTTTAAGAGTGATAATCGAAAATATAAATTTATTGCAGGAAAATTTCGCCTGCTAGGCAGTTTCTACGTCATGTTTTGGCGCTAAATTCAAAAGAAGGAAGATTTTTAAAAAATTCCCTTGTCTCCAATTTTGAAAATTTAAACTTTTTTGTTTTGGGACATTTAATTTCAAGGCATAGAGCATTTGAAAAAAAATTAAAACAAAGGTAGGAGAATTCCCCATTACCCTGGTAATAGAAATGTAGTCTAAATACTGTACCATCTTTGTCTACTATCTCAATACATAAATAATATAATACATTATAGCTCACCTTTCGGTAAGGTCGTAAGTTAAGTTGGCAGTATATACGGTTGGTCTAATATTCGGGGGTTAGAGATCCGATTCACAACATTTCGGTACATTTGAAGCTGCAATTCATTCAAGTTTAGCAAGTTGAGTGAATGTCACTTTACTGCAGTAACCACCCCCGTGTTGTGTTTTCAGGTGATGCGCCACCGAACTACTGGGCGTTGTTGGCGCTGGCGTTGGTGGTGGCCACGGCGGCGGGTAACATCCTCGTGTGCCTGGCCATCAGCTGGGAGCGGCGTCTCCAGAACGTGACCAACTACTTCCTCATGTCGCTCGCTATCACCGACCTCATGGTGGCAGTACTCGTCATGCCGCTCGGCATTCTCACCCTCGTCAGAGGTCAGTTACTCCGACAGTGCTGTCTTTATGAGAGCTCAATTAACAAAGACTGTCCCCGTGTATCTATACGATTTTCCTGTATGAATATATAGTAATCATCGCTTTGTAGAATGATTTTATAAGCTAACCTTAACTAGAAAACAACAAGAATTATACTGTACAAATATAATAATACATTATATTTTATAGCTAAGACTTTAACAGATAAAAATACAGCTCGAGCATGGAATAACTTCATTTAAAATTTATATAATTTCACTTAAATCATGTTTTTATTGTTCTATATAAGAGTATACTTCTTATTTTATATTTACACATCAAGATAGAGAAACGTGATATTTTTTAACATTTATTAAAAACACGGGATCTGCATTGGAAAGCAAGTAAAAAAAATAATACATAATAATGTTATAGGTTATTTCAAGATAGCCTTTACTACAATTTTTATAATTAAATTTTATTAAATAGTTAGCTAGTTACCTGAAGACTCAAGTATGTCTCCGCGCATAGCATTCAGTTACTAGAATTATGTTATTTAAATAATACATCACATACTATACATGACATTCAAATAATTATATATAAAATATGTAACAAATGATAGTTCATCACCAATTTGTTAACAAAGAGTACATGGGTACACATGATCACTGTAAATAAACTTTTTCTCATTTTTTGGTAAATTGTGTATTGTAAAATACAGAGTAGCTTTATTATTTATCATGCAGGGAAATAATTAATTCTTCTATTTGCTATTGAAAACGTTTTAGTACCATTAAATTTTTTTATAACTCCTAACAAAAGCTCGAATGAATGTTAATAATAATGCTGTTTTTCAAAACAATAATTTATAACATATAATACACGTGTGTGGGTTATATAAAATTTACACTTTTTGACTTGTATAATTTTCAACAGATTTAATTTTATTATAAATTTTAGTTACCTTGAACAGATATTATCACTGTACCGTAAGTTATAAATATATATTATATAATTTATCATCTACGTCATTTCAGACCCACAGTATGATGTTGAAGTTAATCCTTTCCAAACTCCACGTAATATTCTAGTGAATGACATTTTAATCCAGTTTGATACACTCTATTTTAGCATAATCGCATCATAATCGGCTGGCTATATGACATATACCAAAGAGAATATTTTAATTCAACCATTAAACTATTAATGAAAATTATTCAAATACACTGAGGAATAATGACAAAATATTTCTGTAACCAACATACCCGATTTGAAAATACAATTGAGAAAGCACTCGAGTGCTCCTTGAGAAAGCATCATCCCACTGCCCACTTCATCAAGGCCTGAGCACTATAATATCAATCTCGATTGTTTTTTTGAAATAGTAGTTCTCTAGATTTTTAATTTTACATTGAGTTATATGTGCAACTTTGACCCCGAAATTTTCATGGAAGGAGTGATTTTAAAATTTTGAAACTTTACACACGGCAAGATATGGGGTTTAGAAATTATGCCTGGTGTGTAAAAATATCAGGAAAAATTCATTTCTATTGGATTTAATTTGAATTTTACAATGCTATATAACAACTTACACTAATTTTTCTTCGCGCGCTTCGCAGTGCGCAGACCTTGTATTGGTAGAGTGGGCAGCGATCATACCCAATTTACATCCTATGTTTTTAAACCCAATTTCAATCTGAATGAAATACAACACAGCAAACATTATTCTTCTTCTCATGCAAATATTATACATTACATATACATCAAAATATTAAAGCTTAGCTGAAAACACAATCGTTCACACAAGCGTATTCAACACAATAAAATTATATATATATACATATATATATATATATATATATATATATATATATATATATATATATATATATATATATAATATATATATTATAAAACGAACAAATTAATGGCTAGACAGAAAAAATGACGAATACAATGAATCGTAATCTTCGTAGAAGAATGTATTATCCATCAAACTCACAATCCATTATACGGAAAGAGCCGATGAGGCGGTAAACGCCTCCGGAATTGATCGCCCAATTCTATTATAAAGATTACTTTAAGAGAAAAGTATAAAATTTAATCACAGCATGAATAGTTTATACAAGAAGTTGAAATTTCAATAGATAAAGACTCGAATAAATCAACGCAAATAACATTTAGTTAAATATATATTCAAAAATTTGAAAAGTAATGTAGCTTTTTATTTTATTAATGATGTATACTTAGAACTCATACCAATTAATTAGTACTATAGGAAGCTTTTAAATAAAAACTTCAAAGGTTGCAAAATATTTTTACAGTGCAGATAAAATACAAAATCTTTTATCACCTTCTCTCATATTTATATGTATAAAATGTAGCTTTTCATTATACATGGCAGTATAATAATATTAATTACTGAAAAACGAGATAAAAGGATTTAAAAATAAAAACTTTTCTGTATGAACATATTATGAAACGCTGTTATTAGTATTTATATTATTGTAACATAAAAATTACACAGCATTATAATTTTAATGAATTCAAGGTATCTTAAGAAATCAACACGCAAAACTAAATTAAAATTTAAAATGCAATAGAGTCAATGATATTCAATATACAATATTGTTTTATAATATAAAATCGAATGTAGTACTTGGTATTTACTAAAAACAGATATAGATAGAGAGAGAGGTGTTTATTTATTTATTTATTTATTTATTTATTTATTTATTTATTTATTTATTTATTTATTTATTTATTTATTACAATGTTAGCTTACTACAACATATTCTGCTATTGGTGAAAGCATTTAAAAATACACATTCATGTTATATTAAGATTCAATTACTAATCATTCAAACTAGTATAGATATAGTATCATCAAATCAAAAAACGTGTTGTAAATAACGAGTGTCATGAATACAAGTGATTGAGACGCTTACAATAGTAATTTACAACCTATACATACTCGGAGGTAAGAGAAATGCGTATACGTGGTTGACATTGGTTTATACATCGCATGAATGGAGAAGCTTATCCTAACAAGTGATCAATACCATACGTAACACGAGCATATAGTCCTTGTATATGTGTGTGGGTGGAGGTCCCATGAGAGTTTTAGTGGTATAGGAGAGAAAACAGGGGGTTGGTTTATACTACTATACGCCGCCTGTGACAGTTGGCCCTCTTATTGGCGCCGCTATAGCGATATCACTCATGTTATACTACGTCATCACGCACCGTATCAAAACATAAACGTACATATATTAATAGCCAAACAAATCTCTCTTTTAATATATTTTATATCTACAAAAGTTTAGAATATTATTTTATTATAATCGATAATAGTATGTACACCATAAAATATGAAAAACTGATATAACAGCTGTTTTATTAATATACCACCACATAAATTATCAAAGAATATTAATATAAACTTTATTTGAAACTTTGAATTTGATATGATTTCATTTTTTTTAACGTTGTACAATTTAACAAAAGTATCAAAAGATAAAAGATTCATGAAATTTGATTTTTTTTTTAAATAATTTTTCACTGTAGATCCATAAACAAAGCATACGAAGTGCGTTTTTTAAAGGGGAGTGGGGAGAATATTTGATTATGTGTACTAAAAAGTTATTTTTGTAACGAGTTAAAAACCTTGATTGTAAAAAAAAAAAAAAAAAACATAAATAAATAAATAAATAAATAAATAAATAAATAAAATCGTCTTTATTGAGGGCGGGATACAATGACGAAAAGAAAAAAAAATTATATATAATATATTAATGAAAAATTTTAATTGAAAAAATGTATGTAACTTCACGTAATGATAAAAAATTGAGGTCAATTGGGAGAATGATTAATTAATCTCCTAGGAATAAAGTTTATAGCATCTACGTTACACGTTGTCAATGTGGCATTACACTTCAACTTCTTGTTTTCTCTGTGACAAACACAATTAATTAAGCTGATGTAATATTTATGATGACGTCACTGCTCTGCTGTATATTTATAGTGGCTCAATCCCACAACGACGTTCAATCTCGAGAAATTCGCAGATCAGCCGTTCGTGCTTCCTATAATGAGTACTGTACCTACCTATATATGTACAAATATAAATAAAACAAAAATCACTTTTAAAGTAAAAAAAAAAAAAAAAAATGTCAGCACAATAAATTAGTACAAGAGTAATTAAGCGTTGTACTTATTTATACTGTATTACAGCTTCTATCTACTTATACATAAAACATTAAACATCATGATAGGGCGGTTCAAAAGACGTCTATAGTATATTATTAATTTATTTTACATGATATAGTAATGAAACAAAGAACAATAACAGTGGTCAACTCTTTTTTATATAGTACGAGTATCAAGAGTACGAGTAATTAGCTATCGGCTATAAAAATGCAAAATAATATTTATGATTATTTAACAAAATCTAGCTTATTTTGTATATACACAAGTTAAGCTCGTCAGTGTTATAGCTAATGTTAAACACTATACGTTTGAAGAGGGGTAATATTACATCAAGGTAAATAATTAATGTCACCTTTATGCGTTTAATTATTTTTCCCTTCTTCTCTTTTTACAATAAAAAAGTGGCATTTTAATCTTCTTCCTTTATTCAGATTAGCGGTTATGTGCTTGTAGAAGGGGTAAGGTATAAGAATAGGGGGGGGGGGGTAAAAAAAGGGAAGAAGACTGTTCTATTAAACGATCGACCCGGTACAACAATAACACTGGGTTATATACGCCACCGCCTGCCGTCGCTGTTCCTGCTGATGCTGCAGTTCACCTCTATTTGCATACCTTCTCTCTCTATCGTCCGCTCGACAAGCCGCTTCATCCATCATCATGGTCTTCGCGCCTCAGTCAAAGCAACGCTCGCCCGCTTTACACCTTAATGTCTGTTTTGCCACGCAAATGGAATAGAAGCCTTTTACATCAGACACCACAGAGAGAGAGATAAAAAGAGGAAGAAAAAAAAAAAGTAAAGAATAGAGAAAATAAAATAAAAAAGATGGAGAATAAAATGTTTCAACCTACTATACTTTTCTTGTGTCAAAGAAAGAATTTTCTCGGTAACTTTTCGAGTATTAACCATTTACAATCTCCCATTTCGTGGCCCCTCGACGTTATAATGACAGTGATGTATAGCAAACTACTATAAAAGAACAACTTGTCTATAATAACTTTTTTTATTATTATAAAAGAGTTATTTATTTATATTATTATATAAAGAAAACAAAGTATAATATTTTATATCTCCCTTAAATATTACATCAAATCAGATTCTTAAATTGTTTTGAAGGATTGATATTGACAATAAGTTGCTGCAGAACATCGGAGGTGAGAGAGACCAATAAGGAGAGACAGAGTAAATATAGGAGAGTGATACTGATAGCCGATACATCGGCTGATAAGCAAGGGGAAGGTGGGCGGGGGCGCGCGGTCATAACTCTAACCTAGCCTTGCTCTATTACCATCTGCCCTAATATACCACTGATATAACCTCGCTTTCTAGCTAGAATAGACATAATATAACTTCTACAGCAATAAGCTCCGCATGCGTACAGATTAGCTTTCCGACTCTCTCAGTCTGCTTGTTTCATGTAAATTAACTACTAATTATTAGACTCAACCAAGTACATGATTAATATATTAGCACAGTAATGAAAATCTAGAATATTATATAGAAAATAATATGTAAATGTTTAATAAAGTACTAAAATAATATTATAATTAAAATATTTTTTAAAGCTTCCATTTACAAATTAGATCCCCTCTTACTTTGAACTTGTTTCTTTTCAAATTTTAAACCATAAGTGATTTGTGTCAAATTTGATGCCAAAAAGGTTAGATAAGAAACTTTTTCCTTCAAGGAGAGGGTTATATCAAAAGGCAACAGGATCTAACAAAAATGACACTGGCTTGATATAGAGTTTGACTACTACCTCCGAACTTCCCGAGCGCTGCGTGGAGATGAGACAATCACTCACAAAATATACACAGGAACTTCATCTTAGTGCTTTCCGGTTCAATCTTGGCACTCTTTTTACTTCCTGTTGTAACTTTGCTAATATCTAACATTCATGCCTCAAAGTAGAAGCCAGTTTTATCACCTTGAATTTTTAGACAAAAAATTACTCAGTTTTTAATAAAATTTGTACAAAACATTATGAATTACTGATTAAAGAGGATAATTTGAAACGAAAATAATAATTTTAAAAATAAATTTACTACAAAAGAAATTGGTGCAAATATATACACAAATACTGCTGGTATTATTTGTTTAAATGTAAATTTAACTTTGTTTTAAATTCGAGGAAGAGAGATTGAAATAGCATTTGCAATATATGCCGTATGTATTGGTCAATTTCCAGAGGGTATAAATATATAACTCTATTTCGATCTGTAATATTAATTTGGTAGTAAAAGATAATATGTTATCTTTGAAAAGGCTCAATACAAAAGCCGTGACAAATGTCGCTGTAGGCAGAAGTTACATACAGCAACCCGCGATACAGCTTCGTTCAAACAGTTGCCTATGTGTTCAGGGGACAATGCAATTTATATGGCGCGACGCGTATAGATGACGGAATGGCAATTTACTGCAGCACAATCGCTGTATACAAACAACACAAGGCTGTCAATACCTTTTCAAATACATTATTTTAAACTCTTTGTGTATTGTATATTTATATATAATAGCACATTATAAAACAAATTACACTGTAACATACAAAATACAATGTAACAACAAAGAACTTATTGGTTTGGGTTAAATAAATGTTGAGTCAATGTGGGGATAAACTTACTAGAAATTCTCCAAGAGCTATTACTTTAGCCAGCTCATTACTTAAATGTATGTTTTGTGCTGGTTTATTTTGTTTGTTTTATTTTTACAGCAAAATCCAAAATAAAACAGTCCTTATAATATAGACTTTTGTCAATTTTACTGTCCATCTAACTAACTACATAAAATAACTGCAATGCATTTACAATATAAATGTTCAATATTCAATTACGTGAATATTCAAGTTTTGTGAAAGGTTGTAATTTGTGTTTGCTCTGTATTGCATCAAAATACATGCATTTTCAATAAAGTATTGATTCACCAGTCAGCAATATAAACGAGGAACTTAAACTGAGTCGAGGTGTATGGTACATATTCGCATTACTCCGACTCCACACAACTCAATAATACTGTTTAATGGAAAATTCATGAGGGTAATTATCATGATATGGTCACAGCACTTCATTTTGATGTTGCATGCATATACAGTCATTGCTGTTTATGTTTACGTGAGACTCGGTAGGGGAGGTACGTTATTCGCTACCTAGCTGCTCACTGCAGAAGGAGGGGAGGGAAAAAGAGAAAGTGGTGGGCAAGATTGTCTTAAAAAACATAGGTGCCTTGACAAAAAAATAAATACTTTTAACAGTTTTTTGATGCAAAATTTTTTCTACCAGTTTTATCGTGTACTGTTTTGTATTCTTGTTTTGTTTTGTAAAATTAAGTAAAAACGTTATTTTAAACTTTGTTTATATGCTATATGTGCATTCTATATAGCCTACCTCAGCGCTGCCTATACTTGCCAGGGGCATGACGTCAGCGCAATCCCCTCTATAGAGGCTTCAAGTGATGCGCTTTCGCTGCGCAACTGTTTGTCGCTAAGGTTCATCTTGCACTTGAAAATGAAGCAAAGTGTTTTTTTAACTTTTCTCGGTTATAAATCAAGTAAAAAATCTAAATCTTGAATTATCTACTGTATTTTTCAGTTTGGACCAAAGTTCCGTAAAGGAATTTGAAAAAATATTTTTCTTAGTGAAAAAACGAATTTACGTTTTTTTTTTACATAGGTTTGGTATAGCGGGTGGGATCACCGAAAAATCAGCTGACTTGAAGCCTCTATAGGCTTCGTTATTAAAAAAATTCATTATGTTTCTATTTTTTCTGCGTCATATCGTAAACACGGAAAAAGTACATAATATATATACTGTATGCTATACTGTATATACAATATACAATATGCTATACTATACAATAATACATGTACAGTATAGTTACGCTTATATATTTTTAGTATTATTATTATTATTATTATTATTATTATTATTTTCTTATTAAATGTTAGGTGGAGTTTAAGTTTTCTTTAAAAAAGACAAGATGACAATTTATTTTATGTTTTATAAAATATTAAAAATATTTATATATAAAGTTCTCATTTCCTAGAAGGCATAAATTATAAAATAATCACTTTGAGACTCTTAAGACTTAAATATTATGAAACTCCTATAAAATGTCGACTTCATTTTATATATACATATGTATTATATATTTGTTTTGTTTTAACTTAAAAATACATACAGCTACATGATGGAATAAAAAAAATTATATATTAAAAAAAATTGATGTTATTTCAAGAGTTGAGAATTATTGCGGTCGATGAATATATTCAGCACAAATGAGGTCTAAGAGAGAAGAAAAATAATATAGAGCTTTATTCATTCTAGCAGTTGTAGTCATGGACTTTGAGGGGGTTTAGCCCATCCCACCAGAAAGGCCAACAGCAGTCAGGCAGGCAGAAAGCAGACAGTAATACCACTAGCAGTGGAGGTGAAAAAGGAGAGGGTTGTCGAGTAACACAGAGAGACGGGCAACCATTTACAGGCAGGTAGGGCAAGCATCAGTCCAGGAAATTACTCCAGTGACGTCACATCACGCAGAATAGTCGAGAGAGAGAGAGAGAGAGAGAGAGAGAGAGAGAGAGAGAGAGAGAGAGACGAGGGAGAGATGGATGCGAATCCTAATTGGAATAGCTGGGACAAGTGGATGTTGCTGTCACTGCACTGAATCTTTCCATTAAACATGTGATTATGATTTTGTATGTTTTACCCATAGGTGGTTTATTTCATATTTAATAATTAAACAGGGTAATAATCAATTAAAAAGGTGGGAGGATGGAAGTATTTCATAAAATTTTAAATTTTTTTTTTTTTAAGTACTGAGTACTTTCAATTCAATTGAAAAATATCATTTACTTGAAAATTTTTAGGAGTTTGTAGCTTGTAAATGAATTATTTTTAGTATATATAAATATGACAGCAGTACATATTTAACTTTTGCGTAGTTTTATTATTATTATTTAATTTATTAATTTTTTACTTTTTAAGGCAGCAAAGGGCTTTCTTTTTTCCTTTTTTCGTACAGCTTTTTTTACACCACTCCAAAAAAATATATATACATATTATATAATATATATATTTTTTTACCTCTTTACCTTTCACTAATTAAAAGCAAATCTCAGACTTGGTTCTGAAGAGCTAGGAACGTTAAAACCCCTAATATTCCTATACAAAAAGATGTAGAATATATATTTAAAAAAAAAACTCTAAATATGGTGTTATAATAACAAGATTGTCTGAAATACGAGTCTGACAGGAAATTTAATTTATTTACACCCATTTCTCTCTCCGTATTTCTTTTTTTAAATTGAATTCCATAATTAACTTTATTATAAGAAGAAAAAAAAATGTTAGCGTTAACATACTTCTAAAATAAACACAAATTATAATATATAGTACATTTTTTATTTAGATTTTGTTCACATTAAAATGGATTTTTCATATTCAGTCATGTCTCAATTTAGATTAATTTTAGTGGTAAAAAAGATCAAATTTTGATGGGTGAGAGAGAAAAGAGAGAGAAAGAGAGAGGGGGAGGGGGCTTGTAACCAGATTTGGCACATCGCGACAAATTACGTAACTCTCGAATCTTAAGTGCACGGTAACTCGATTAAGTGACGACGAAGGCAGCAGCACGGAGCGGGGCGGTGTTTAACAGGGAGACGATGTACACGGGGGGGAGTCGAAGACAAAATTTTCACGCCTTCATATACCATCACACAGGCGGAGTCACTTCACAAACATGGCAAGCTATTAAATATAAATAACAGGGCTTATATAATATGTGTATACATATTATATTTTTACTATTAGCTCTAAACCTTTTATGATTATAATTAGGCCAAGAAAAAATATCAATATATTTTACTATAACTTCATGAACGTTATTTTAATTTAGATAACACTCTAAAACTTTGTATTAAAAATACAAATAAATAAAACAATGAAACAAACTCATTAAAATTATCTAAAAAATAATTATATTGTATATAATAACAATTATTTTCACATGTAATTACATATAATATATACGTTCAGAAAGAAAAGTCACATGGAATTGAAAAAAAAAAAATAAATAAAATGTAACATGTATATTTTAAGCTTAAACTTAAAATAGTATAGTTATTGAATTTACTATAATACTATAAAGTCCTTGGTAGTAAATACTCTCAAAACATCACGTAATTTCTATGACCAAATAAATTATTAATTAAACATCTTACTTTCATAGCAGTATTCTTATCATGCATATAATTTATAAGCTGTAGTCTGTTACATACAGATAAAGACAAAGAAACACGCGAAAGTTATGTAACCGCGTGACATTATATAATAAAATATATTAACACCACACGCAAAGTGATCAGCACCCAACTTTTTTTTTTATTCGTTTACACTTCATTTCCGATCGTCTCTATCCAGCTGTCAAGTGCAAGTTTTCACGTCATGGTAGAACGCACGTGTCACGCACGATTGTGACACGTGTTAGCTCTACACGTGATATCAATACTTTGACTATGTTCCAGTTACCACGCGAACTTTTAATGAAGTTAACAAAAAAATATTTTTATTCCCGTCACGTTGATTTGGGGAAGAGGCTAGAGGTTCTTTCCGCCCACTATATATATATATATAAATATGTACATAATGACCAACAAAATAATAATATGCAAATCAAATTTATAGAACAAAAATAATTGCTAGAATAGATAATATGTGTATATATAAATATGAAAGCTGTCAAGCAAAATAAATTCATTAAAATGATGAAGTGTTGATAATAAGAAAGAAGATATAATTTAAATTTGATTTATTTTTTAATCTGTTAAAACTACGTTAAGAGATTTAATATAAGCTTCAACGTCTTTTTTTTTATATATAACTGAAATAAAACCTATATTTCAACAATGTGCAGCAGAGTAGCTGCTATCGATTTTTTTTTTTAGCATAATAAAATAAAAGTTAGATTTAAAAAAAAAAATCTAACTTTATAAAGCTTTTTATTACAGCAAGCGTAAACTTTTTTTTTTTTTAATCCGATAAATATTCTCTAATCTGAATGGCAAAGATGGATCAGAGCGTCCACGACTCCACGTTATTCCTGCACGCATGGTCAAAAATTAACACCGTCAACAAGCGGACATAGTTTCACTTTTTCCTCCCGTGTTATTCAATTTGGATGAAAACTTGTAAATGAGTTCATTTATTAAGTAAAAAGGTAGATTATAGAACGCTGGGGAATATTAAAATAGTTCAGTTTATACAAATTATAATTGTAAAGTAAAATAAAAACTCGAAACGCTTTGAAATTAGTAAATAATTCAATTAAATAAACACAATACAGTTTTAAACCGAAAATTAAAAAATCCCGATTCGAAAGTTTTAAAACTATGTCAAATGCAAAAAAGTCTACACCCTTTATAATAAATATATAATATATTTTTCGAATGCACAAACTTTTTTTACTTTGATGATATATATTATGAAAGAAATTCAATTAATTTCTTTATTGAATATTATACTTGAAAATTTATACTAGCACTCACTACAAAATCTATAATTTAAACATTCATTTGAAATTTACATTACTTCTTGCAATGTGTTACAGTATCGAGTTAACATTCAATGAATGTTCTGCATTTTGTGCAGGCTTCTTCCCACTACCGAGCGAGTACTGCCTGGCGTGGGTATGTCTGGACGTGCTTTTCTGCACGGCCTCCATCATGCACCTGTGTACCATCAGTGTGGACCGCTTCCTCAGCTTACGCTACCCCATGAGGTTCGGACGAAACAAGACGAGGAAACGTGTCGTGCTCAAGATCATCTTTGTATGGTTGCTTTCTGTCGCCATGAGTCTCCCGCTCAGCCTCATGTACTCTAAGGTAAGATCCTAAATCTTGAGAATTCGATGAAAATTCAATGATTTTATTATATTGCGAGTTTAAACGTAAATAATTTAAGACCATATTTTAGATAACCAAGGCCAAAAAAATGGACAATTTGATTGTCAATCGGAAACGTTTCTGCTTTTTAGAAATTATGTCCAATCCTACCTCAATTAATCCACCCAAGTTATCATTACAAGTAATTCTAGATAACTTTTTTTATTTTTTCATGCATTTTCATATAGAAACTGACATCAGGTAAAGTGATGCAAAGACAATAGACATAATTATAAATATTATTCTTTAGTGACTAATCGAGAAGGCGTTTACTGGCAAATTAATTTTTAAATTCTGCACGTAGAAGTATTTAAAATTGCATCTCTTCTTGCAGTTACGAAAAATTTGTCACTTCATGTTAGATGTTAGTATATTAAGCAGTGTATAATATAGCAAAGCATTTTTCATTATTGCGCTTTCAGTCATCTGCCTGAAATTCAATTGATGGCGTGACGTTCGATTAATTGAATTGGTGATTCTAAGAATTGTAGCTACCTCATGGTGCACGTCATTAAGAATGAATTACGTTAGCGTACTGATTGTTGCAGTGCAGCGATTGAAACTAAAAAGAGACAAACTGGAAAGGGAAAACAAACGAGGTTATTGCAAAGATTGAAAAACAAATTGCTAAGTAAACTTCTTAACAATCCAATAATAGCCATCAATAGAAGTGAATATAAAAATTTCTAATTGAATTGTACAAAAAAAAAATACATGATTTAACAGCGAAACCAAGTTTCCTCTATAATGCGAGGGAAATAACGTTCTTACAATTCTGTTATAATTTGTGCTGTAATAGAAATTGTGGACTGCAGCCGTGAAGGGTCAAGGACAGTTTAATGTAGACAATCTGCTGTGAAGTTTGGGATTTTTAGTAGTAATTTTCCTTTATTTACTAATAAATAACTTAAATTCTTATACATTTTTATTAAATTTTATTTCATCAGCATCTGAAAATTCTTCGAACGAGGCACAAGAAAATAAAATTTCAAACTGCAATTATAGGTGAAAGAAATATAATATATTTATATTCAACTCTCGTATATGCGGATATTCAACTCTCGTATATATGCGGCTATCGGGAACATAGGAATCCTGGATATAATATATTAATTTTATTGTATTAATTTTATAGATCATATATATTTTAAATATTGTTTGGGTATATGTGTTTAAATTTATTAAATTTAGGCTAATTTTAATTAGAATTAAGTATGTTACATATTTAATGTAATAATTGACGTGATCCATGCTGTACAGCCTATGATCGAAATAAAAATTTGAATTTGAATTTGAATATATCTACTTCTATACATAATGGGCACGATTCACGAAGAAGTTAGCCAGGTTTCTAACCACGTTTAGCTTAACCACGTTAAGGAGAATTTGCTACTACCACCAAGATCTGCACCGTTATACGTGTTAAACCACCTAATTAAACGTGGTTAAGTTAAACGTGGTTAGAAACCTGGCTAACTGCTTCGTGAATCGCGCCCAATATTATATTTTAATTAATTATGTACTTTCACTTGTCAGTAACGCAAGTCTATAAACGTGACATTACACTGTCGGCTGTTCTATTCTTGATAATTTTTGTTTTAAGAAATAATAATAATAAAAAAAATAACGCATAAACGCAAAGACTTTAAGGGTTATTGTCACTAGTCTTAGGAGATGGTGAATCACTCTGAAAATAATAGTAAACCTTCTTTACATTATAACATAAATTTTCAGCAAAAAAAAAATATATATATATATATATATATAAGGCAAAAGTCAGTCTAGTTTTTTTATATATTCAGGATATAAATAATGAGAATATCATTGGAAATCTGGCGGTCATTTTCAAATCAAGTCAAATCAGCACCTTTTCAACTAAAAAAATTAATATCTCAAAAACTGGACTGAATAATTATTTTTTTACTTCAGAAAGTGAACATTCATTTTGTTCTCTATGTTCTGATCTAAATTTTATATTTTTTTACCGCGTAAAAAAAAATTACACCAGTGACAATAATCCTTAATGAATTAAAGATTGTTCATGCTGCATTATATAGTTGTTTAATATTTTTTTTAGTGTTTTAATTTACTTATGTGCGTGTTTTTTAGCAATAACAATTCACTTATATTTACAAGAAACAAAGGGGAGGGGGGATGAGGTGGTGCGTATATTTCTCTTAGTCAAGAGAGAGGTAAAATTCTGCGTATCGAACACGAGCGAGCCCCATACGTCTTGAAGCTTGGTTCCGCCGTCTGCGCAATGTCCCTCTCTTGTTTCCACTGTTAATGAATGGCAAAAGTTTGTAGCCATTAAATAAAAAAAGAACAGAAAAAAAAGACGACCGGAGGAGCGTCTACAACACAAAACAAAAAAAGACAGTGAACTGTTTTATTTATTTCCCTTGTCGAGTTATAATAAATGTATAATTCATTTACATAAATACTTTGAAATATAAATTTATTTCTTTGAAATAAAAGGTAATCAAAAAATAAGAAATCAAAGTTTTGCTCTCAAAACATACAGCTTTGAACATAAAAAGCATCCTTTGATATAATATACTATGGAAGGATCTTCCCCCTTGTAAATAATTTCACAGGTTCACTCTGTCGAGATTTAATTAAGGTGTTAAAAGGTGCGTAAATATTTGAAGTTCAGACGAATACTTTTTGTCAAATACTAAAAGCAGGTAACACAAACAAACAAACAAATTACAGAGACTTTTCGCTGTATATAAAAGCGAGAGCATTTTTAATGTTTAAAGAGCAAGATTGTCTATATGATAAAAACTATTAAATATTTATAATTTTTAATCAAATTTACCCAGACCATAAATGTATCATATTATGGTGAAAACTTTTTATTTTATTATTGTTGTTTTTTAATGCTTAGTTCTAGCTATTTTAAATTAATGTAATTATACGTATATGAATAAAATGTTTTCTGATATGCCAATACAATTCCATATAAAATATATGAAACACTAACATGATGTTTAAAAATACAAAAATGATTACCTTCCAGCGTTCAAGATTATAAAAAATATATATTGTAAATAAATTATAAATATAATATTAAATGAAACATTCTGTGCCTATATAATATACTAACTGTGAGTATTATTTTTGTGGTTGTCACAATTTCAGTTTAACCGCACTGTGCCTTCATATACAGTAGATATTTATGTGACTCTTTGATCTCTTCATTTATTAACAAGTAAACAAATGGATACAAATGGATCGACAAATTTTACGCTTTGTATAATTATCTGCTAATTACGTGTTAATCAAATATTCATTCACATTTCTATGAAGCAATACTTTAATTAAAAAGATCTACAAGTAACTTAACGTAAATTGATTTTTTTTATTTTTTTTTTTTTAAATAATTTATTAATAAGGACCAATATCTAAATTTTACGGCAAAATTATACTTAATTTTATCATTCTCCTATATTTATCAAAAACTAACAGAGACTATAATATAGAGAGGCTAGTACAGGGCAGTACTTTAAGAAAACGATATATATACTATTTGTAATTGGTTATAACGAAATCAATCATGTGATCTATTCATTGTTTATAATAGAACTGAGCAAAATGTTCTTGTCTAATTCATCCTCTTCTTGTTATGTTGCTAACAGGACCACAGCTCTGTACTGGTAGACGGCACGTGTCAGATCCCGGACCCATTATACAAGTTGATCGGCTCCATCGTGTGCTTCTACATCCCTCTGGGTGTGATGCTTGGCACCTACGCCCTTACAGTGCGACTCCTACACGTTCAACAGCGAAATCTCGGGGGAGGAGGAGGAGGCGGCAGTGGCGGGGCAGGAGGGAGCGGGGGCAGCGGCGGCGCCACACCGGCAGCCACCACGGGAGGTCAGTACGAACCACTATAATTGCTAAGCATCCAATTTAACCCGTCGCTAAGTAATTTAAATGCATGACTTAATTTAAAGCTTTTTACCAAAAGACTGAATATACAATACTTTTTTGTAATAAAAATTAAGTGTAATATATACTATATATATATTCTACTTAATTATTTATAAGATAATTATAATTTTAATACCAAGAATATCATGGAGAATATGTATCATAATTTTTAATATAAAAAGTCGGGATATTAGTTTTTTTTTTCAAACCTGAGTGACTTTTAATGTTAAATTAATTTTCTTTTTACTTTGATCTACTTTGAAATAAATTGTAAAAAGAGGGATTTTCTTCAGATTATAAAGAACTAACTCATCGACTCATTAAAAATAAAGAAAGGGTTCTTTTTACTCAGGATAAATTGATTTAAATAAGAGCAAGTTGCATTAAGAATAAAAAAAAAAAGAAAAAAAAAACGTAAACGAGAGTTTAAATCAAGAAAGGGACAATGATAAGTCAAGCCAAGGATATGGAAAAAAAAAGAACAAGAACCATTCCGTCTATATTTTTTCTTTGCGCTGTAGTCAGAAGCTAGTACAGTCACTCAATCTGTTGGTAGCAAACCTCAAAAAGATTTATATTGATCAGTTCGCATGCGTCCCAACTAACGGCAAGCTAGACCAAGATGTCTTGGTAATGCGAGTCAACTCGTACAACGTAAGTGAGGAGTTAGTCAGCTATAGCATTACTTGCTGCAGGCTCCTGTTTGGCAGCATAAAAAACCATCAATAGAAGCGAGCGACTGCCAAGCATTTTGTTGCGGTGGGTCGGCCCGCTCGTTAACTTTAGTGACTTCGCGAGGAGCGCTTCTATAACTTGCCTTTCAGAGCCCGAAGATAAACTCAAGCGAATCACCAAGCCAGGATGTCAAAAATAGGAAATATTTTTACCACATCTTTCTGTTTTTTAATGTATAAAAACTACTTGGAATAATATTTACTATTATATAGTATATACTGTATATATATTTCATAATCCTTTCAAAAAAACATTCCTTTTGTATTTTACATTGAAGATGATATAACTCGCTGTCAAAATACCATTGCGGCTTTTGTGGTATATATGAAACGGTTATATATATTTTTTAAACAAATTGTAAAATTCTGTAACGACAAAATCGAACCCAATAGAAGAAATATATATACACACATACATATGCGACACAGTATAATACACTTTTAGGCCTTAAAAAAAGAGCATTACAACATATTGCGATTAGAAATAACAAATTTTTGATACAAATGTTCAAACATTTTCCAAGCTTTAATTCTTTGTCACTTTAATGAAAAAGTTAGTGTAGTAAATTATTAATAAAGGGCTCTATACTATACTATATATTATACACCATAAATATATTTCAAATGATCGCCGTCTCCTTTTTTTTCCCCGCAAAGCAATATGGCGTAAATTTCATCGAGTATTTTACGATCAATGGTGGAGGCAGTAAACAGCAGTTCCTGCCGGCTATATCGACAACGGACGAGCTCGCAGCCTCGCAGTCTGCTGGCGCGGTCGAGCTAGCTGCATCACCTGCACGCGTCGTAAAGCGCGACCGAGAGCAAGAGACGGCACCAATTAGCGCCCCACAATTACTGATGGCTATATATAACAGCAAACTTTTTGCCCGCTACAGAGCTTGACACAAATCTACACAAACAAAAACAACACACAGAAGAGAAAAAATATTATATGACAATGATAATGATTACCAATAATAAAAACAATAAAGGATAGTAATTCCATTAAATAGAATCCAATCATTACAAAAAAAAAAAAAAAAAAATGTTCGATAAACACAATAAACAAAACTACATAGACCCCTAATTATTCTAATTAATAGTGTTGTTATAACTGTAATTATAAAACGTAATTAAATTTATTTAACTTATAATAATTTATTTAATAATACTAATTACTATACTGTATTGTGATACCATGTAACTTTGTGTCAAAATATATAAGATAAAATAATTAAATTTACTACGGAGGGAGGGTAGTATAATAAATTGTATAAAGTATGTAAACAAACAAAATAATAAGGTGTCTTTCGATCCTTTCAGTTCAAGATTTGATTAAATAATATATATATATATATATATTATAAAAAAAAGACAAACTAAATAAAGTCCATACAAAACTATACAAAAATATAATTAGACTTTTTTTTTTCTTATTGTCCATCAATATTATATTGACGAAAAATGTCTTTTGTTTTTGCGTGGTGAAGACTTCTCTCACATTTACACATTGTTGCAGGCAGTCAATGGGACAGTAACTGGCTGGCGGCTGCAAGCTCTCACGCGTCACATCAGGCGCACCAGCAGGCAATAACGTTGCACCAGCCGGGGGGGTGTTCACCAGCACGCCGCTCTACGTGGCGCCGTCTGCTCAGTAAGACGCACTCAGGAAACTCGTCGTCTACTACGGACACAGAGCTCACCGAGTTGAGCATGCTGGCGAACCAAGGACCAGCCCCACCCCCACCCTCACACGGCACGCTCGACCCCGGCGACCTGTGGCTTCAAGAGGCGCCTATGCCAACCCCAGTCACCATAACTGCTCTGCACCGCTTTGGAGCAGAGATGCTTCGTCTCTCTAAAGGTTTGGAGTCCAGAAACCAGAATCTTGGACGTTGGAGCGAAGGAGATGCTTATGAAGAGAGAGATGAAGATGAAGAAGAACGTCAAGGTGATAAAGGGAACTTTAATAATAGTGAGAGTAATAAGTCACCGGACAAAGATGAAGTTAATGGTGCTTCTGGAGATCCTTCGTGCAGTAAAAAGCAGAACGAAGAATTTCCAACATTACCCCCGTGTACATGTCCGTATTTTGGTATTCAGAACCGACGTCCGCCAGGCACGCAGCCTGAGTTAGTGATCGTGCCATCCCCACGTCGAACTATCTCGTCACCGAGCAGCTTTCGCAGCCAAGTCCAAGTATCATGGAGTGATAAGCGCGGCGCAGTGTCCAGCTCTGTGAAAAGCCCCATGCTACGCAGAGCTGCTACGCTGCGTTACGCGGGACACCGAGGAAGCGGGACAAGTAATACGGCAGACACGCTCCCTGCACGTGCCAACAGCGTGCGTGCTCCGCATAGCCGCCAGAGCAGCGTGTCACGTAACTCCAGTCGCCACGGTCGTATCCTGAGACTCGAGCAAAAAGCCACCAAGGTACTAGGCGTCGTCTTCTTTACCTTTGTAGTTTTGTGGGCACCGTTCTTCGTGCTAAACTTGGTACCAGCTATCTGTGGAGAGTGTGAGAGACACATAGGAGCTGGAGTTTTTGACTTTGTAACATGGCTAGGATATGCAAGCTCCATGGTGAACCCAATCTTTTACACAATTTTCAATAAAGTATTTCGACAAGCGTTTAAAAAGGTGTTACTGTGTCGATATCGACGGAGAGTTGTGAAATAATAATAATAATGTACATTAAAGTTTAAATTATTTTATGTGTTGTTAATATGTGTGTGTGATAAAGAGAATTTTAATCAAAGTTTTCTTCAAAAGCAGTTATAAAGTATTCTGCAATATATGTATTATAACAAATAATATACTTTGTATTTAACAGAAAATATTATTAGAATTTAGTGTGACGATCTCAGAAGAAATTTTAAATACTGTAAAAAAAAAAGTGTTAAATGTGCTATCATTCCACCAAAAAACTTACTTCATCTCTCAGTAACTGTATATTATATAATATCTCTACACAAGTAAATAATTAATATGCTCATGCATTAAAAAATATATATTATATAATATATATAAGCATTGCAAGAAAACATTTTTGACGAATTTATAATTGTGAAAATTCTCGTAGTTTTCGCTGTGGTAGAATAAGCATGCATGCAAATGTGCACGGCTGTGTATTCTTTACATATAATATTTTAAAAAAAGTAATAATAAGCAAACAATATATATAATAGAGCCCGCCTGACATTTACATAGGCCTACTTCAACTATGCTTATGTCTCTCTAGTCAGGATTTTCACACATTCCTTTAATGTTAATTAACCACCTTAAATGTGATAATAATAATATCAATATGTAATATAAATAAACTGGCATGTTATGTTCATAGCAATACGTAATATTAAAAAAACAATGTTAATTTAAAGCATTTTAAATAATAAACGTAATGTTTCCAATTTAATGGCGAGCTTAAGGCTGAATCCACCAAATGTTTCTCTACATCAATTAACCAAATAAAATTTAAAAATGTAATTATAAAAGTGAAATGAATATCGTAAGTTGTTGATGTATTATGTTTAAATTTGTATTATTTGACAACACACATATATATATATATATATAATATCAAACAAAACATTTTATTTACAGTTCGTTCTTTTCATTATGCGACTTATAATAGCATTGATATGGAGGCTTTAAGTGTTCCCCGTCAGGAAAATTTTCTCAATAAGTCACCATGTTAGAAAATTTGAATTTTTCCTCCTTAACTATTAAAGCTATGAATTTGAAACCATCTCCAACCCCCTTTCTTCAGTGCAAAAAAAAAAAAAAAAAAAAAAGCAATTTCGAGTTTTTTTTTTTTTTTTTTTTTTTACATAGGATTGGATAGGACGGTGGAAACACCGCAAAATCAGCTGACATGAAGCCTCCATATTGGTCGCTAATTCTTAGTTTCATCGATGTTCTTCAATGTAAAATTAATTTTCTGACGAGTAATTTAATTATTGTATGTGTTCAATTAAAATTTATGTCACATAAAAATGTTGTATTATTTTATGATTATAGTATAATAACCCTTTACATAATTATATATTTTTAAACTGATTTACGATAAATTTTACGTAAATTTTAAATTCAAAATATAGCCTGTGATCGTGACTCAATGTTTTTATGTCCCTTAAAGCCAAAACGATCTCTAAAAATTCTAGAACGCTATACCCTAGAGTTTTTAAATCTCCGTAATCCTCAAGCAGCAAAACTTATTAAACGATTGCTTTTGTTTTTGTGTTTACGTTATATATTTATAAATAAATATATTTTATAGTTATTAATATTTAACGAGCAAAAAAAAACTGTATATATAATATATTGTTTATTATGTACCATGTGTACTTTAAAATATAATTTTAAACTCTCATTACCAACTTAAAAACAATAAAAACTATATTCATATATTATATACAGTAGTAAAGTTACAATGTATGTAAAATAACTTTGATCATTACATTTTATTTGTAAAACTTCAACTAAAATTGGCTTTCATATATATTAATTAACGTTATGACGGTGCATGGGAACACATTAATTTCAAATTTCAAAGACTCATAATATATTATGAAGGAAATATATAAGCACATAAATTTAAAAATATGAAAATCTTAACTATAGTAAATATCAAAGTGAAACGTTGCTTGTTATATATAAATATATATACGCAGTAAATACGGCAGCAAAATACATTCATGCGAAATACTCGGTGATGTATTGTTCTTGTCACTGCAGCTTGTTATTTCTATACATTTATTTTAAAGGTATGTATTACCTACCTACATATATATATATATATATATATATATATATATATATATATATATATATATACAAAACTATAAAGTAGAAATAATATTCAATAACATTTTTATCCATAGTAATATAACCCGTACGGTGGTTGCACGGAGCAATCAATGTATACGAAAAGCATGCAATATATATATAAAAACAATCAATCAATGTATTTATTTTATTTATTTTATATTAAAACTTTACGACAGCTGAAACAGACTGAAAGAAGAAGTAATACACAATGTGTTCATTAAATTTGTGGCAGCTTGAAATAAACTTTTTTTTTCACGTTTTTAAGTTTTAATTTAAAAATTTATCTGTCACGTAATGTATTTGCATCTTTTTGTATATTGTAAAAAAAAAAATTAATTGTATACGTTTTCGTATTTTGTATAAAAATACATAATAATTAATTTATTAAAGTGAATAAAAAAATATATTGTAATGGGAAACTGTTCATAGCTAATAAAAAAGAAAATAAATATCTTTATACAGTAAAAATATTACGATATGTTGATAAAATTTCGAGGTTTAAAAATTCAGCGTAGACTTATTAATTAAATTTATGCACTGACCGTTCTATAAACAAATATTGCATGGTTATATAATATAAAGTTGTAACGAATAATTTTACTCTCGTCAATCTTGAAGAAGACAGAGTGCGGGGGCGGTCTGGTAGAACGACGGTGGTCTCTAGCAGAAGATGGAACACGGCAAGTAAGTAAAGTAGAGCACAACCTTGCAAGCAGCAGTAACATGGGGGAAGAGTATAAGCGTAATCACAGTCAGCTGAGTAGCAATCTCCTCTAGTAGAACGACGTTCCCTTGGGTTACGGAAGGGAACGACTTAGATATATATTATATACCTTCCTCCTGAGACAACCTGTGTGCATGCTAGATAATATATAATATACGTATACTATACACGGTAACTGTTTCAATCTATTTCAAACGTTATGGTATTATAAGAACTTGAGGAAAAATTTCCGCTGTTTCAGAGTGTTTATATTTATGTGTATATCCTAGAGCAAAATGTTTATAGAAACAAAAACAAACAAAAATAACCGTAGAGAAGATACATCAACATGCAATCTGTTGAGTCTGTAGGGAATTGTTTGCAATTAAAACTTTTGCTCTCTGACCTGAATGCAACTGAGAATTAAAAATCACTCACCGCTACAACGTTTAATAGAAGGAGGGGGAGTTAACGTAACAAATACAAACGAAGTTAATTTTAATATAAATAAGAAGCAAGTTTCTTCCCTCATTTAATTTAAATTAAACATCTTTATTCTTTCTAAATATATATAAAGCACCGGGTAAGAAAGAATTTCTTTTTAAGCTTATTTGAGGAAGAGTTTTATACACATAAAACTTTATAAGCATTACGTAACAACTTTTAAAGAGACCTCTGCATAGGTATATATATTTTTTAAGAATTTCTAAAAGTATTACAATTTAAGATTAAAAAATCATTATAGATTGGATGAAAAAAAAATAAGTAAATAAACAGAAGTAAAATATAACAAATTAATTTGTAAAATTTTAAATTTATCAAAATTAATAGAATTTTACTGGAATCAATTTAATGTTCGTGGACAATATTTTACTCATAGTTGAAGAACAAAATTAAATTGTGAGCAAAGTTTTAAAGTGATTTATATACATTAGTAAAAATAATTATACAGTATTCCGTTAAAAAGTATTGGAATTTGATATAGGACAATATTGAATGGATTCACGGAGAGAAATGCGTTTTATTATATATCAAACAATGGCGAAAGGTGCCAACAAGCAGTTAGTTGCATGTTGTTCGTGTTGTCCTAAAATGATATTGTATATTACAGCGCTCTATACAACAAAGGTTACTGTTATTAATATCTCCTCTTGTACATTCATATATATATATACAAACAAAATAAGAGGTTTTACTTTACTCTCAAAATTTGTAATCAAAGAAGTAAAATCATTTAAATTTAGTTGTCGACGTTAGAGTGCTTTTATAATGAAAAGTCAATGGAAAAAAAAAATGGAAATAAAATACCCTGCATGCTATAGATTGTAGATTATATACTATAGAGCAGGTAGCAAAACAAACTCTGTTCTAGTCGTTATATTTTTATGTTTTTATACATTATATACAGACAGGTATAGCTTCTACTTTGAAAACGATCAGAAAAGATTGTTTGTGTTTTTTCTTGTATATATTCAAATTGAAATCTGATGGACAATATCCAATTTTAGGATCAAAAGGAGAAAAGTTGAGAACGAACAAATTGGAAAAACTCGTTACTGAGATAACATACGTAAAGTACAATTTATAGCAGTTGTATAAATGCTTGACTCATTGATCGGTATGAATTGAATTCTATTCGGACAAAATGTTTTTCTATATAATACAGTTTATCAAAAAATGTAAGTGTGTAAAGAAAATATTCACATTAAGTCTTCGTTGAAATAAAATTAAAAAACTTTAACGTGGAAGTTTCGTTATTTGGAGAAAAAACAAATTGATTTACAATGTACTGACAATGAGTTATATTTTTTTCCCCACCTATATATAGTTGTTTTACAAAGATACGAGGAAAAAGTTGTCACCAACAATCGACAAAATAAACGAAGAAGAAAAAAAAAAAAAAAAAAAAAAAAGACTGTGTCTCTACCACAAAAATACTTCTATTCAACCTTTATTCAAATTGAAATGGCAAATCTCACCCTTTCCGACGACGAGCTTTATCATAAATGACAAATGATTTTTGATATGGTTCATATATACGTAGCAGTATGAGGGGAAAAATACATCGATCTATATAATATACTCTTTTTGTTGATTATGACGTGGTAAAGAGTGATAAAAACAAAAATCATTGCAGCAGCAGTCCCAGTCTGACCAATGTATTAACGTTGCAACTCCTGTCGTCTTATCTGGATGTGACAGACGCACATGTCCCATAACAGCAGCAGCAGCAGCAGCAGATTGTATCTGTAGCAACCACAGCATTACCGACACTTCCTCCTACATCAAAAAAACATAACTACGTGTTTTCCCTGTGACGTCATATGCATACTGTCAAATTCAATATCATATATCACTATCAAAAGAATATAACGAGCCATTATACTATATTTTTACGTCGCTTGTATAACAATAATAATAAAAATAATATTATATAATATATGATACCATACACTGAGAAAAATAGTTAAAGAGTAACTTTTGAAATCAAAAGTTTAACACTGGTGGATCTATGCCAGCCCCAAATTCTTTTAAAAGTTAAGTACTCAAGTACATTGAAATGTACCTTGTATAATATATCAGAAAGTAAAGAGTCAGAAGATAAAATGCTAGCGACTTCGGTGTAGTATTGTATGAGCTGCAATGCCTAGAATGTCACTGTTTTAAATATAAAATTCTAAGTAGTAACTCCTTAAAATTGTAAGCAGCGGGCTCTCTATGGCTTTATGTCACAAGTGCTACTTTGTTAAGCTGTAAACTCTTTAGGTTTTTAAGCGTAATAACATTACTTTAAAAGTAGAATACTACTTTACTTTTTATTGAATGTACTTTTTATTTTTAAGTACATAATGGGTAAGATTCAATGTATCAAACCATTATTTTCAAGAAATATCTACATTACTTATTATAGAGTAAACTATATTATTTTATCTACTTAAGCAATAGAAAGCTACCTGTTAATCTTTTTGCTTTCAATGCATGCAATAACTTAACATGTTAAATATTTACTATTTTCATGGCAAATGTGTAGCAACTTAAATCATAAATGAATATATTGTTCAGTTGGATTCATTCATCGACTAACATGAAGTAAAAGCATTAAAGTACTGTTTCAAGTAAACTTCAATGCTTTTGCTTTGTGTCAATATATAAATTGATCCAACTCCACATTGCTACAAAAAAAGTCACAGTTACAACAGATTTGGAATCGTTATTTTAAAAATAGTAAATATAAATAAAGACATAAAAATAATAACTACATCATAACTTAATCAATGAAAAAAATGAATATGATTACAATATACAATTTATTGAAATAAATGGACATATAGAAATAGCATACATAATAAACCTTGCTTATTTAACAATACATCAGAGCAGCGTATTATATGATGTTGCATGATGTGTTGAAATTACAATTTAATAACTATGAAAACATTATCTACACGGAACTTCTATTCTGCAGACGCTGCAGCTCAGTGCACAGGTTTCTTGGAACCTGAAAGTAACATTAAAATCATGCTTTAAAACATTGTCATAGCAATTTCATTCCTATTGAAAATATGGGGCGTGAAAAAATTATGGACATACGTTGCTGCTTCACAAATATTTTTTTTAATGCCGTTGTTTAAAAGTTTTCCTGTATATAAAACTTTTGTTATGACGAATAAAAAAAAAGGCACATTTTAATTTTCAGTGCATAAAATTATATGAAACATTTAAATAATATTCAATAATTTCACATAATATTTTCATGGAAATTTCCCCACGCCCCAAACTTTTTTTTTTTTTTTTTTGCCCATGTAACATTAATCACTAATCAGATTTGCAGATTTGTCCATAGGACCGAAGTTGACTTTGCCCATGACCCGGGAGGGGGGGGGGTATTTTTGTTTCACTTTACCAAAAGTTTGTCGTCCTGAATCGAGATAGTAAAAAAAAAAAATTTGAGGAGGGGTGGGAAAAATTTCCCCCCACCCCAATTTTTTTTTTTTTTTGCCCACGGAACAATAATCTCTAATCAGATTTACAGATATGCCCATAGGACCGAAGTTGACTTTGCCCATGACCCGGGAGGGGGGGGGGTATTTTTTTTCACTTCGCCAAAAGATTGTCGTCCTGAATCGAGATGGTAAAAAAAAAAATTGGGAGGGGTGGGAAAAATTTTCCCCCACCCCCCAAATTTTTTTTTTTTGCCCACGGAACAATAATCTCTAATCAGATTTGCAGATATGCCCATAGGACCGAAGTCGACTTTGTCCATGACCCGGGAGGGGAGGGGGGTATTTTTTTTCACTTCACCGTCCCTTCGTCGTCCACAATCAAGATAGTGAAAAAAAAATATTTTTTGGGGGGTTGGGGAAATTGGGGGGGGGGGTCACCCTTCCCGGATTTTATTTTTGCCCATGCGAACCGAATCACCGATCAGATTTGCAAAGTTGCCCATAGGGCCGAAGTGGGGTTTGCCCACATATGTAGTATGTAGTGGCAATTGTAGTAACGTGGAAATTAAAACAAAAATAATACTTAACAACTACAAAACAAAACTTTTAAAAAGGGTTTGATTCCGATGTTAGCATACTTACAGTTTTATCATCAGATGATCCCCTCCGGGAGTTGGATGCCATGCTGTCTTCGGTAAAAAAAAAAATTGAACTTTCAAACACATTATTTTAATGAAAATATGACATAAATCACTAAACTTTATGACACAACAGATAAATAATTAATGGATTTAACTAAAAATCTTTAGTTCAAAAAGATAGTACTAAAGATGACTTCGATGTTTGTAGATAACTTGTCGAATATAAATGGCCGCAAACACGGCAAGCAAAGATAGATGAACGACTGACCAACTGTCATCGCTGTACGCATGTGGTGCGCATGCGCTTTGTAAGTAAGAATTCCGTAACTTTAAATATTATGCTGCACTCTTTAACTTTTTAAGCATTATACGACTTGATATTTTATGGCGTTATGAAGTAACTTTTACTTATTTGATTCTAATGTTTTTTAATGTTAAAAGCTATGAAGCAAAGAGAGTAAGAAACTGTTTAAAAGTTCAAACTGTAAAATGCTATACATCGAGCGTTGTAAGTTAAAAAACAAACAAGAGCAACACATATAATGTTAAATACAAAATTATTAGATATTGTAGTATCATTTAGGTCGATACTTTATTATATACTTACATTTATTGAATTTAAATTATTTAACTTAAGTCTCCAGATTATGTATTTTATAACTAACTAATAACAGAGTTGAGTCTTAAAGCATTATGTACTTGTTACATTAAAATTTCTTTAATGTTTTAAAACATTATAAGTTTAACCTTTCACCGACCTATGCAGCGAAAAAGCAGCAAAACTTTAAAATTTTATGTAGAAGACGGTTGCATTTTAAAAATAATTGCTTTGATTATATACCAAAGTAATTTGAAGCTTTATTTTTTTCCTCAGTGTACCAAGAATATGAGTTGTAAACAGGATATATATATTATTATATAATTATATATATATATATATATATATATATATACACATATAAGATACATATTATCCCGAGTGATAATTAAAGAGTCAGAGAAAATCTTATTTTTTTTTTAATTCAAAATGATTAAACAATGTATTTTTTTCTAGCCCATATACTTCGACGCAATTAACGTTATTGTATGGTATATGCCTGCAATGTATTGAGCAAAGAAGAACGTTATTTAAATGGAGTGTACACCTACGGGAGTTTTAATAAATACCTGGTAAAATTGCCATGAAATGTAAATTTTTCTCTATTTTACAGAGAAGTATTAACGCAAAAACCGTGGCATAAAACTCTTTATAAGCGATATCGACTAATTATCCAGTGATATGGTTATACACCACTCACAACCCTTAATAACGGGCAATCTGCAGTATTGTAAATACGCCGCGGGTAGAGAATCTCAATTCATTCATGTTGTCCAATTTTCAGATTTTCTGCCTCCGACAGGATAAAAAATAAATAAATAAATAAATAAATAACGAAGGGGTAAATCACTCGTGAAGACATCAAAGTTCACCACAATATTCATCTAGCTGATTGCATGTTAAATCTGTGCATGACTCTGACGTCACAGTGAGTTCACTTCGATTTTAAGTTTGTTGGGTTCATACAAAAATGTTAGGAAAAACACACAGCCTGTCAATCGTTACATCATTTGCTGCATGTGAATTTAAAATAATAGAGAGAGTACAGAGAAATCTACAAATAAAAAATATTTATAGCTGTGAAGCCCAAATTCACAAAACAATGAAAATGTACTTTGCAGGACAAGCAAAACAATGGGCATATACGCACCAACAAACACAAAGCTGCACTATCATAATAGAGAGCTTAAAATGTATAAAAAGTTTGAAAAATGAATTTTAGCACTCAGAATGTCAGTTATATAGGTCACAATACAAATCGTACACTCCTCAGAACAAAAAGCGTATTCTGCGTGGTTAGAGTACGAGTCATTGTTTTTGTCAACAGCGACTGCTATTAAACCAACAAAAACAAAATATGATTTTTGTATAATACATAAAATCAAATAAAACAAGATTTATTTCCAGCATTCAGTGTAAATTGTTGTCGCTTGATTATACACAAAACTTTGTATGCATGCATGTGCTGTAAATTCGTTATATATTTCCTACAGGTCAAATTTCTACATACTTGATTTCAAATTAATGTTGATTTTTGCTCTTGAGCCGGTATTCATAACATCCTACTTCGACTAGACTGACCACGCACATGTTTTTTCTCCCCTCATCATGCTAGCTTGAGTTTCCAAGTTCTCTCACAGCGTATATTATTATGTCCGCCACGACCCCAGATACTGAAAAATGTTATATACGAAAAGGGAACTGACACTGCATCGATTCTTTTCTCTGAGCAGTTCGCTTGCATCCAGAAATAATGATACGGCATATATATATAGCAATATTCTTTTACTGCTCTCACAAAATCTTCATTTTCTAATTTTGCTAATATATAATATATATTGATCACAATATTGGGGATGTAATACATAAATAAAGCCCCTAAAACAACAACCAAAAAACACATTAAAATGAAACTTTAAAATTGATAATTTAATATACAGTATAGTATTTACGTAATAAATATTATTTACAAAATATAATACCCTTATTTGGCTATTGATTTGTATTTTTAGGATATAAGACAAATGTAAAAGCAAATATTATATTAAAATTATTAATTAATATCTATGATTAAAACAGCGTTGATGACAGCGATGTCATAATTTTTAACCGATATTTTTGTTTTTCATTGGTGCTGCAAATTATTATCTTTATAGTAAAAACTAAAAAGAATTACGATATATAGCTGCACTGTGTCCAGGTATTTTATGGTTATAATTATTATTATTATCTAAACATATGATCATAAATTCCAATTGGCAATGGTGTATTATGAATGCTATGATGCATTAGCCTATAGAACTATTCTCTCGTGTGCTTCTCCATCGAATGTAAAATGAAAATATCATATCATACAATGTTAAGTACATATATTATGGTATAACATACATAATAACGAATAATTAATTAATACCCCGGCCTTAAAAACTTAATCTTTTAAAATTTAATTACTGCAATGCATATATTTATAATATTAAAAAAAAAATCTATCTATTTCAATAAGTATTTGATTTTGATGGAGTATCGTTATTTTGTTTTTCATTTGTGCTGGAAATTACAGTAAAAATAATAACTATATATAGCTGCGCTATATTAATGTGATTAATGTAGGTTTAGATTTACAAAAGGTCACCTAAAGTCTACGAAAGTTATAAATCTTAATATTAATCATAAAACTCTGTAAAACTCCTCAACATTTCATATAGAAGTCTGATTAAAATTTTAAGTTATAAGGTCAACAACTTTGTTTCAAAAACTTTTTATGTGTATATAATATTAGAATCAAATGAAGCGGGATAAGAAACTTTTAGAAAAACCATATATATTAATATATATTTATATATACAAATGAATATACATTATGATGAAATGAAACCTCTTTTTTTCTGCACTTTACTAAATTCTCATTGTATGTCAATATTGGAAGTTTATTAAAAAAATATATATGATTTACTCGATCTATCAAAAATTTGTGTGGGCGTGCGTAGTTCATTAAAAGTACACACATGTGCCTTAATATTGACGGTTTATTTAAGTTTTGAGGTTCGACATTAGATGATCCTGTGGAGTCAGTCGATCAGCTGAGAGAAGAGGGGGAGGGGACTAACTCGCGTGCGAGCGATCCAGTATTGCGTGGTGTCGAGCATTGCTACAACATGCTCGTGGGCTGGGAGTCGGCAAGTGTGAGAGCAGATAATCCGCCGCCACCGATGTTGCTTCACCACCGCAGTTCAACTCCACACAAAACTAAAGCCTACTGACTGCCTGACGTGCTATCGCTTCCAGATTTCTTCCTAATAGCACAACTTTACCCTCGGAACACGCACTACCATTCTTGGTTCTTTACACAAAGAAGCAATTTAAACTAAATCCTTTAGCTGGTAATCGGAATTATTTAAAGAAAAACTTAAATAAACTTAAATAACCAATTTATATACTACAGTAGTAAAGAGTCAATATTACTGACTTTAATCAAACGATTCCCCCACCCCCTCTTTTGCAATATCATGGATATAAATTTGCACTATTTTAATCCGTATATACGTTCTACAACGTCAAACATACAATAAAAAAATGTAATGATAATATGATCCAGCTAGTGTTACACTTTTCTGCAAGTACCAAATATTTTGTTATCAAACAAGTGATATCGAAAGATGATTGCAATACAACAACAATAGAAGTTAAAGCAGCAGATACACATTTAGTATAAATTATATCCCATTGTTCATCGTATGGAATGCTGAGAGCATTATATCTATATACAGTATACACAGCTTACACCGAGTATATAATTCCTACGCAAACACGCAAGAGTAATGATAAGTGGAGATAAACTACTCAAAGCTTTCACACCGTTACACATTGCATGGAGAGAGAGAGAGAGAGAGAGAGAGAGAGAGAGAGAGAGAGAGAGAGAGAGAGAGAGAGAGAGAGAGAGAGAGAGAGAGAGAGAGAGAGAGAGAGAGAGAGAGAGAGAGAGAGAGAGAGAGAGAGAGAGAGAGAGAGATGAATTAGAGGTTGAATCAAGAATAAAGAAAAAGGAGGGTAAAAGGGGAGACATAATATATATAATCCATCCTCCGCACTATGTTAGCTAGCTAAGCTAGGAGGGATAGATTCTTACTTATAGATCGTCCCTCTCTTATATATACCTTGCTGCGGTAAAGGAGGAAGATACGGGTGGGCGGGCGGGCGGCTGGGTGGTGTTACACGCGGCAGCTGCGGCGGCGTTGACGACGTCGGAGCACGGAGCAGCCTGGGGGTTGATTGAATCGGAGCAGCGAGCGAGGTAGGTAAGACGACGGGTGAGAAGGGGAGGGGACGGGATTATTGTCACCACGGCACCGTCGGGAGGCCACTTGAGAGAGATCCCGCGGGAATCGAACACTTCTCTGTGAGTCACTGCATGTGGCTAGCTGGACTGCTTGCTTGTGTGGTCAGTAGCATACCCATAGGTTTTTCCCTTTAAACGCACTGATTCTCTCGATGCTGTATATATCATTGTGACAATCTCGCCATTAATGGAAGAGAAGAAAAATATACGTTAAGGGTTTATATATTTATAGCAATTGGTGTTATTAAAAGGTCAACAATTTTTTTCTTAAAAATTTTATTTAAGCCTGAATGTCACTGGTCAAAAAATAGAAACTTATAATAGTTTGTGTTGAATATGTGACTGCATAAAACTTTGATACTTTCAAATTTATAATATTGGGTGAAAAAAAAGGCAAGTTTTTTTTTTTTTTTAGCTATTCAGCGTTAAATTTATAATAAAATTCATTAAGGACTCTGAAGTGGCTATTAATTAAATCATAGTCAAATCGGCATCTTGTAGCAATTACATTCACGCATTATACTACTTTATAATATTATTAACATAATATTTTTACACAATATTGCAACAAAACAAACTACTAAAAAAACTAGACTGATTTTTAGTTATTTATTAAAGCAGCAGGCTAAAAGTAGTTTTGTTCTTTATTTTTTTTATATAAAATATTTTTGGTTTACCATCGGGGGGGAAAAAAGCTTTCAGTGACATTATTCTTAAAAACAATTCTTGTGATCAAACGTAAACGAGGATTTTGCCATTTACAACAAATCAATGAAATCGAAACATGAATTATTATATAATATCATTATCTTCAAATATTCATTGCTAAAAATGTAATAAATTATAAAAATAGGTGTCAATTGAACAACAATTTAAATGAAGAATTTGACAGTATATTAATTAAGATTTCCTTTAAGGACTGTCGCTACGTAGCCGGCCACCAGAGGCGCAACGTTTGCGTTTCGAAAAATACTGATTGGAAGAATTTTGTTCCAACATTTTTACAAAACTTTAAAGGATATTTAATTTTTAATTGTATAATATTAATTATATATATATTCTCTGATGAACAAGTTAATGTGGATACTTTACAGCAATGTTTTAAGGACTTTACAAGTAAGAAAATTACACACTATATTTCCCCACTTTGTCACAAGCCCTCTTGCTGAATTTTTTTCTCCTCGGATGTACTGTGCATTGTCCCATTGTTCGGGACTGCACCTAGCTTGCTCGCCAGCAAGCAGCGAGGCAAGTGAGGATGGTCAGCTTGAGCTTTACCAGCAGCAGGGAGGGCGCCGAGGCGGCTTAGGTTCTGCGGGCTCGCGCACGGATCTGCACGGGCGGGCCCGTGGGCCGTGCAGACCTATGGGCCGTGCTCATGCAGCTCAGCATTGGTAGTCTGCACACGGAAATTGATGGCTCCTACAAGGCCTAGCTCTAGCTATTAAACTCCTCCAATAAAAAAAAAAAAAAATACATTATATATATATATATATATATATATATATATATATATATATATATATATATATATATATATCGATTTTTTTTATTGAGAGAAAAATTAATTAATTATTATAATTATTATTAATTATTGGACCGTAATTATATAAAATTATAATATTTATTATAACATTTATAATATAGTTATAATATTATATAACTATATATATATAGTATTATATGTATAGTTATATGTATTTATATAATACATATCTACAAAAATATAAAATATATATAAATATAAATAAATATAAATAAATAAATATTTATATTTATTATTATTTTTTTTTAATAATAATATCATTGGCGCAGTGCATTGACCGGTTCTCGTTAGATCACCGAAGTCAAGCTACGTCGAGCGTGGTTAGTACTTGGATGGGTGACCGTTTCAAGTAAAAAATACGCTGCTCCCTCCCTGGGGTAAATTCGTCTCGCTTTCCACCCAGTGCAGTGATGCACTTGTGTGTGTGGTTCCCCAGGCTTTGGACATCGCTTTGGTCCATTGAGAAAAAGTAAAGGTGTCCGTCCTGACTGAGGTTTTCCACGGTTCCCTCAGTCTCACCTCAGCGAATGCTGGGACGCGTAAGCATGCAGGCCGTGGCCACTATCCGTTCCCTACCTTATATCCCTACCCAGCACCCCGCCGCGAGCTGTAAGCTCTAAGGGGTGTATCCTTGTAAAAAAAAAAATTATTAATATATGTATATAAATATAACCAGGCGCGGATCCAGAAACAAATTATTATCAAATTATTTTATTTCAAGCATATGATTAGATATGATGAGCCACATAAAGCGAAACAGCATTATGAATGATAGTAAATTTTAATATATAAAATTACGTAATTATTATGATTATTACTTAGATTCGAGTTAGATTCATTATATATAACAAAAGGAATTAAAAAATACAATAATATATTTTATTTTTTTATCGAAAAAAAAAAATTTCGATGCTTACTATCCTAAAAATCATAATATTAATTCTTTCAAAATAATACATATTTGTTTATTTACCGTTACTCTCCCTTCTATTCAATTTAAAATACAGTGGAATGTTGAGGCGCACTCGCAACGGTAGAGAAGGAGCATTCATCACGGCACGGCTGCCCTTCATATTTCTTTCTTTGCCTTGAGCTTTTGCTCTCTGAGTTATAGGGGCATTTTTTTAACTGCAATAACTTAACATATAATTATTGTATTCACAAATTAATCAGACTAGGAAATAGATAAACATAATTATAATGACTGTTGCTCATTTAAAAACGGTTAATCTTATTATTTCCTTTGAAATGTTGGAATTAAAATTACCCAATCTCGGACATCATTTACTAAAGACTGGTAGTGACATCTCTTTTCATTCCACTTGCATATTTTCATAGCGACAGACCTTAACTTCAGTCGAAATGATTAAACCGCCTACAGACTATGCAACCCGCGCGTCATATCTGCGCAACTGGTTGCAGAAATTTGAAACTGCAGGCGCAAAGCTGACCAGCTTGAAAGTAAATTAAAACCACTAAATTATACGCAGAAATAAGAGCAGTATAGAGTAGTAGCTTGGAAGCGGTATATAAGATTTAATTTACAGTCACTCTTCAAAAAATAACAATAAATAAAATAAAATAGTAAAAATGGAAAATCAACTATGATTGACCTGTTTACAAAAATTAATTCTCTTTTTCTATAGATATTCTCGCAAAAAAAATATATAAACAATAGGAAAAAAATATTATACGATACATCATAAAACAAACGTATACTAGAAGAGGGTCATTAAATATAAAGTCTCTTGTTTCAAACAGCATTTTTTTTTTCTATTTTATGATATTTTTCTGAATATAAAACGTTATACGAGTACACTAAATTTTTTAATGTACAATATGAAGCATAAAATAATACTATACTCCTCTATTTTATTATATTTATATTATATTTTTTATTATAATTTTCAGCTTGCATATTTCAAAGGGCAAAGGTCCATATCAAGCGGGAGGTCACGTGTGAAATACGAGCGGCAGGGAGAGAGCTTCATTTCAGCAGAGATCCTGGAGGGATTGAGGTGTCATTAGGGCGAACGCTGCAGAGTGAAAGGGGGAGAGGGAAAGAGGAGGGGGGCAGTCAGCCGGGGGCAAGAGGACAGGCAAGCTAAGAGCGAAGCTAGAGTGGAAGACGCGTCAAAGTGACCAAAAGAAGACGAAATCATATAATAAGATTGCTTAATATATTACATACAAAAAACAGAGTTCCAATATACATAACTTTACATGTGTGTGGACTTTCTATACAATAATATGTTAAAAAAAAACAAAAACGTAAGAGCTTATATTAATTTATATAGCACGCATCTCAACAAGATTCATGGTCATAGAATGTTAAAGGCAATATCTTTGCAATTTTTTTATACAGTTACTTTGTATGTCAAGCTAAAAAGAAAATAACCAATAGAATTTTGTATAATATAATTATATATTTTACATATATACCAGGGGCGGCTCGTGCCCCTTTTCCGTGGGGGTGCTGCCTGACATGGGACCTGCAGAACACCATGGGGGGGTTTGGGGGGCGGAGCCCCCCAATGGCCCGCCGCAGGCGCGATTTTTTTTAAGGACACGCCCCTTTTTTAGGGTAAAATTATGACAAAATCATATAATAATGCTCTCAACAACGAAGCAGAAATTATCTAAAATCAAAAAAATGCATGCATTTTATTTATAATTTAATTGTTATGACATGCACTTATGCGAGCCCTTTTGAAATCGTGATTGAATGTTTCAAACTTAATATAATATCCAATTTTTAATTATTTTTTTTAATTCAGAAGTCCTTTCACGTGGTAAGAAACATATATTTATATAAAAATAAATATTGTTTTAAGCCCTTTTTTTTAAATAATATTATAGTGTCAATCAAACTGCATTTAAACTGCATTGTTAATATGAAACCTGAATGTCTGGTATAATTTTTACGCAATGTATATAATGAACATCAAATAAATCGATCATGGTATATACAATATGTACAAAATTAGGCAACAACCAGAATCTAATATAAATTTTTAAAGACAAAATTTAATAAAAAAATAAAAAATGAAATTTATATAAGAAAAAATTGCATTATTAAACATTATTTCAATATTATTAGTATTTATTTAATTGAGAAAAAAATAATCGTAATCCTGTTAAGGTAGAGATAACACGGATCAGCTGACCTAATGCTAAAAAAATCTCAGTCATGAAAATTACGAAAAAAAAAAAATAAAATGTTCTCCTCTACATCGCCTATCAGGTATCCGGCATTTTCGGTGTAAGACATTTCGGTGTAAGGAATGTTCAGTGTAAGCGTTCGGTGTACGGAACTTTCGGTGTAAAGAGATCTTGGTGAAAGGAAGATTCGGTGCAAGGAATTTTCAGCGTAAGGAAAATTTGGTGCAACGTTAATAAAACTGTTAAATATAAAATAATGTAATTGTTTTTCAATTTATTAATAGTTTTTCTATTTGAGGTCAGAATTAGAAGAACTAGAAGAACTTATGCTATATATATCAATAGTCGGATCAGTACATGTTGTCAATATACACCGAACGCTTACACCGAACATTCCTTACACCGAAATGTCTTACACCGAAAATTCCTAGAATCCCTCTCGAGCGGTATAACAGATCAAATATCCCAATTTTTTTATTATTGTTTTATTTTTTTTTTTTAGCCATGCAATATTTCTTTGATTACTATCGCATATTTGCTGCTAAATAATGTACTGCCGGTACACGCAAACCCGGGAAAATAAGCTATATATTTTTCTCATCCTGGAGTAGTTAACGTTTTCTTATATTTTGTATACTCGTACACTTTTACAACTTGTTTTTGTTTTATTGTTTTATTTTTATGTTTGAATTTTCACATTAATGGTATAAAATGCTGTAGTGAATATATATAATTAATAAATAAATAGCTCCCATGTATAATATATCGACTTGTTCCTGGTAAACTTATAATTTATAATAAAATACATGGGCGCGATTCACGAACGAATTAAGTTATCCAGATTTCTCACTTAATTAATTCGATCGACGTTTAGTGCCATCGAGTTAGACTGGCGCTAACTGCGTGGTTAGTAAGAAACCTGTTGTTGTCGTTGTTCGAACGTGAGATCTCACGATTGTTTACATGCATGCACCACTTAATTTTCAAAAGACAAAAGTGTTGGTTCTTTTGGGACAGTCATATTTTTATTAAAGTAAAATAAAAGTGCTGGTCTTCATTCCTCAGATGCTTCAATATATTTAGTCAATCTTTGTTAGTATATTCACTGATGAATGTAATTAAAATTTTGTTAATCTGCTCAATGAAACCATATTACAGGAAAGGTCTTCGAAGTGTTGTTCAAAATTATTCCCGCATGTCAAATACCACAAGCTCATTGGTTCTGTTGAACCAATGAGCTTGCGGGTACTGCCGATCGCACAGTCCCCGATCGCTCCAAAATCACACGGCTTGAGTGGGAGTTGAAGAGGAGGAGAATGAAGGTGGGAACACTGCTTTGGGCTACTGCTAGTAGTGGCAGTACCTTCCGCTGGGCAGCGCTGAGGGAATAAATTTACGCGGCAGCGGCAAAAATTTCATGATTTTAAATGTTAGAACTGATAAAAATCTGCTGGAAAGTTCAGAAAAATTATAGGATTATTTGATATTTCTAATTGTGTGTTTGTTCCCAAAATTTCTGGGGGGGCTGCAGTACCGCAGTACTATAGTACGAGCCGCCCCTGATATATACATATATACATATACATGATTTGTAATATATTGAAGTTCCTTACACTTTATTAGGTTCAATTTGAGGCGTACGGTCATAAATGTAAATCTTTCAAGAAAAATATGAAAATTCTTTGATGATAGAAAAAAAAAAGCATGCAAGTAAGAAAATATCTATCTTAAAAAAAAAATAGTTAAAAAAAAAATGAAAGCTTCAATATTTTGTGTAGACAACATTCCCGGCATATTTCAGATCAGTGAGTGCACATGGGGAGTTACTCGTGGAGAGATTTCTTACTAGTCAAGCAGAAAAAAAATAAAGGGGAGGGGGGGGGGGGAGGAAATTGATGTATGCAACGTAGCGTTATACAAAATTCTGCTAGCGTTCTCTTGTTCACTCAATGAGCTGTGAATCTGTTCCGCTGAGAGTCTTCAACCTATCCTACAAGTTAGCATTTATGCTAAATCGCTAGCTGCTTGTCACTGTGGCCTAAGGCTTCGAGAGCTCTTGGACAAGAATAGAAAGAAGTTACCACGACACTATGCTCTGTGTTAAACGGCAATTTGTAGTACAGCAGTACTTTGCAATTGCATCATACGCCTACATTCACAATGAAAGGGGTACATGGAAACGAGAATTAAGCTTTTATCAAACTAAGTGAAAATATCATATATATTAACAGGTTTGAATTCTTCGTACAAACTTTTAATACTTTTTTATATAATTATTGTTATCAACATTATATAATAAGTCTTATCTTCTTCTTCTATCAAAGTTATGAAGTTGTATAGAATATTTAATTACCAATTTTAATTATCCTTTGCATGACTGACATTGTTTCTTCGCTGCAAAGGGGAAAAAAGGAAAGGAGAAGCGCTATTATCAGACAGCCCTGTCACTTCACAAGAGCTGTTGCTGGTCTATAAAGTTACAGGGAGGGATGAAGTAAAGAAAAATGACGTTCTTGTTGATATCTAGGCCCTCCATCACGTGCTACTCTATACAAGCTCATATTCGTATAAACAATAAATAAGAAAATGTGCGAATTTAGCTGGGATTTTAGTAATATTCTACCTTTTCTTTACATTTTAGTGCCAAAACTATACCACTCAAAATTTTCTCCGACTTTTAGAATTTTCTTTGAAAATCGATCGCAACTAGATGCCTAAGTATTGGCGAACCAGTTTGCCATGTATTGATTGACCTTGTATGTATAATAATTATATAATCGTGGTTTGTATAAATTATAAAATGGGCCAAAAATACTACTAAACTAAATACTGTCGTAGTAAAATTTCAAGGCTTTTTCTCTAAATAAAGGATTGCACTGCAATTTACTTCACAAATTAATTCATTCTTTAAGATTAGAAATGTTAAAAAAGAGATGATTAGAGGAGGTATAAATTTGACACACAAATATTATATAATATAATTATATAATATGTGTGTGTTTAAATTTGCTCATCAAATATGAGATTGATTTCACTTTTATTTATTTATTTATTCATTTTAAAGTGGATGGACTGTCAGTACGAAATATTTAAGCAAACTAGTTCTTACAGTTAGCTCTTTTGTATAAAATTTAATATATTACTGTAGGAAAAGCTATACTTGAGTATATACTTAATGCACCTGAAACAACTTTTATTTTTATCCCCCGTTCTCCTCTTCCGTACACTGTTGTAGCTAAAAGCATGCAAGCAACAGGCGGGAAAAAAAGTCATAACAAAAATATAAACTTTCCCTGCTTCTGTTGATGCGATTATATGTATAAATGTACGTTTAACCACAATTTTATGGTAAATTTATTCAGTACAATATTCGAGCAGTGTCCACTTGCATAAATTCAACTAGAAAAAGGGTGAAAAAACACGCTATAATATAATTTGAAAAATAAATACCATTATATTGCGTTGGACAGAGAAATAGAAATAACAAACATACCCAGATTGAATATTTTTAACTCGAAAATTTACAACTTAATTTGATTCGTTTTTACTCACCGAGAACTTGACGTTCAACTACACACACACACAAAATAAAATAATAAGTGAAGAAAATAGCAGATTTACTGGACTATTATAGTCCTTGCTTAAACATACAAAAACTGTTACATATTCATGTTGTAAATTATTTATTCAATACAAACTTTTACTTTTGTCTCCCTTAGCATCACAAAATAAAAAGTACAAAGGAAAACAAAAAAACAAGAAAACTCAAATAAATAACTAATGCATAAAGATCAATAGTGTAGTTTTTTCCACTTCTTTTTCTCTCTCTCTCTCTCTCTCTCTCTCTCTCTCTCTCTCTCTCTTGACAATTTGAATAACAAAACAAGATTTGGCGAATCGACAGAATATTTATCATTTTATTTATACTGTATACTATATAATGGTAACAGATTAGGTAAAGTGTATGTTATTTCATCTGCTTCGAATTTTATATTGTACTTAAAATAATATTTGTAAATGCTGAAAAATGAGAAACTTCAATTATAACAATTCATCACATATATTATATTTTTTAACAAAAATTTACACTAGAATTAAAAAAATAAAATCCAGTAAAACAAAACGTGTTATGTATAATATATATATATATATATATATATATATATATATATATATATATAAACACACACAGGTAAAGTAGATTTAAAAGAGATTAAAAAAATAACGATTTTCTTTTTGCATCGATCTGTATAGCGCGCAGTTTCTTGTTAAATTTCTCAGTAAGCTCTGCACATAAATAGCAACACTTTCCTTGTACACCTGTTTGCCTAACGCACGGCAAAGAGCAGTTCTAAAAGCCCGGCTAGCACTAGCACGTAAACTCGTACTGTATGACCCTCTCTCTACAACACCATCTCAGCCATTACCAGCCAGCACGATGAATTACTTATGAGCACTACCGCATCAGTTATAAAGCATTCATATCACTTCAACCAACGTTAAAGAGTAAGAATTTGAACCTTGCTGTCTATCATATCACTTCAACCAACGTTAAAGAGTAAGAATTTGAACTTTGCTGTCTATCATTCTATAATTCGGGTTTGAAACTGTATTTATAACCAAGAAATTTAACTGGGATTATTGAAATTAAAAATTTGTAAAGATTTCGTATGTTGTACAAAAGTAGAAAAGTTTATGAAAACAATGATATTAATTAATGAAAACAAAAATTAAATAAAGAAAAATGTGTAGGCGAAAGCCAAAACACGTTATTATGGCTTAAAATTATAGAATCTGATACAAAATATCCCTCTTCAAAAACGAAAATCGACCCAATCATAATAAAATAAAAACTAAATTTAGTTTGAGATTCGAGACAGCATCTGTACAGTTTGCAACGTGCAGTGCAGAAAGTTCTAAAAGGTAGTCTATACCCAAGGGGCTGGGAGATGCTACTCGCTTTACTTGCAAGGTAGACATCAGAAATGCTGATTCCTTCCCACTGGTTCTCGAGCTCAGTTTGGTTGCGCGATTGGGGACGCGACTTGGCAGTGAGAGGAAAGGTGGAGAGAGAGAGAGAGAGAGAGAGAGAGAGAGAGAGAGAGAGAGAGAGAGAGAGAGAGAGAGAGAGAGAGAGAGAGAGAGAGAGAGAGAGAGAGAGAGAGAGAGAGAGAGAGAGAGAGAGAGAGAGAGAGAGAGAGAGAGAGAGAGAGAGAGAGAGAGAGAGAGAGAGAGACGAGTTTAATGGAGAACGAGGTTTGTCACACCCCATGCATGGTGAATACACCAACGATACTACAGCAATGACATTATTGTATTCTCAAGCCTTCAGCGTATAATTTTTATTTATGATATTCAAAATTGCAAATGATAAAAACAATTTTACATTTAAATTAAATATTAAATACAAAACTAAATATTATTTTTTTAAATATTTACCGAGTTTTTTGTGAGCCAGTGACATTAACGACAATTGAACAACATCTTTTTAGGGAATTTGACTGTTTTTTATGTATAATAAATTAAAGGTATATGTGTGCGCTAGACATATCAGTATAAATATTTCATTTAAGACAGTGTGATGCTGCAGTGGTAATAAAGATAGTAAGTAACGACTAGACATCAAGTCACAAGAGAGAGAGAGAGAGAGAGAGAGAGAGAGAGAGAGAGAGAGAGAGAGAGAGAGAGAGAGAGAGAGAGAGAGAGAGAGAGAGAGAGAGAGAGAGAAAGGGGGAGAAGGGAGAAGCTCGTGACGAAACAATTGTTGGCCAGCCAGGTGTGGCGGCAAGATTGTTGAGAGCAGCGCTGTCCATCCGTCTGCCACTCGTTATTGGCGCGGAGCAGAGGGAACAGCCGCCCGCTGACGTGATCTATCTTGCTCTTTCTATCTGAGGGACAAGGGAGCTTCAGGTGTAAACAAACTTGCTTGCCGAGCGATGGAAATATAGCAAACACAAAGCTCACAGAGAGAAAGCAAAAGATCTAACCACAAAAGAAGGCAAGTATACTGTATAAAGCATTATATTAGAGGAAAGGGTGGTTTTAAATGAGCCGTGATCAGTTTTATTACATATATTATATTATTAGGAATAAGAACTATACATTGGAATATAAGTCATCGTTGTTTTTATTAAAACTTTCTATTACTTTACTTAAAATTATAATTTAAATTTAAGGTATATAAAACATTTTTAAATGTTTCATTTCTCATAATTAATTTATCATCTAAAAAAAATAGCACTGTGATATTTATTCATAACTTCATTTTTTTATTAAAATAAACCGAAAATAATTATCAAAACGTTTGTTCGTTTAATAATGCATATGACTTATATACGAGGATGAGTGAATTTCTAAGAACCGCGTTTTAATCACAAAAATGGATCATATTTTAGAGTAGAAGAGAGCGCGAGAGTTGAGTTTCAGAGCTGCTCTTGGCTGGTTTGTTGAGTCGTGGAACAAATTTTCCTCTAACTTTATTCTTTTTACTTGATATATTAAACGTTTGCAGTTTCAACTCTCACTAATATTAAAACACTGCGAGAAAGTGATGGGGGTATATAAAAGTAGACGATGAGGTGAGAGAGAGGTTGGCAAGCAGCAGTCTACAGCCAAGCCAGCAGATTTCCAATGTCAAGCTCACCAGGAACTTTGTGAACACACCGTGTATGCGAGGAGTTTGTGTGGTGAAAATTGCCAAGAGCAGTCTGCTTGCAAAACGTTCTTCAATGGCTTACTATATACGCCTGCTTGCGTGCTACTGCTTTTCTCTACCCTCTCCTCCAGTCAAACAATAACATTCAATTTGCCGCCGCCAACATCACCGCCACCACCACAGAAGTCTCGCCTCCACCTCTGCTCTTGCAAGAGAGTCTGTTTCTACACATGGGGGGTGCTGCCTCTCCATCCCTCACCCGTCTGTCGTTCTCAGGTGCTTCTCTCTCTCTCTTTCTTTTTCTTTAGAATACGAGTCGGAGAATGAAAGATATATATATATATATATATATATATATATATATATATATATATATATATATATATATATATATATATATATAGAAAGAGAGAGTGAGTGAGAGAGAGAGAGAGAGAGAGAGAGAGAGAGAGAGAGAGAGAGAGAGAGAGAGAGAGAGAGAGAGAGAAAGTAGGAGTAAGTTTTTTTGCTTATCCCCATGGAAGAAGATACTGCATGGGAGCTATTACAACACTTTTTATACATTGTTTTAAGAATAATAATGCGATGAACACGGTGATCAAAGGATTTCTAGAAAGCATTTCACAGAAAACATACTGTATACAAGTTTAGTACATAATTTCACACAAAAAATATTTACGATAAAGACTTCCAGCTTGTATTATAAAATAAAACTATTGCAACAGCGGCAAAGATAGGGACATTCATTGTCAGCGTTTTGTAAAGTTGGTTACAAAGGAACAAAAACTTCGAGTCAGCATTTTTTTTTTTTTTATGAAGCCTTATTTAAATTATAAAATCTTCAAATTTATAAGATATAGACGTATGTGAAAATGATCGTGTAATTCTATATATGATCCAGCAGAGTACCGGTATGTATAATTAATAATAATAACAACAAAATGTACAGATATAATATAGATATGTGATAGATTGATGTAATAATTATTACTTTTTTATTTTATAGTATATAACTTACTTCCATAATATATAAAACTATTTCATGTCGTATACCAGGTAACTACAATCTATAATAATTTATAAAATGAAGAATTTAACAGGGTTATCTTGCCCATCAACATGGTCTAAATACCATCAAACTTTCCTAAATAACTTTTTCTACACGCACGAAAATAGACACGATTCAAAAAGGAAGATAATATTCAGGTAGGTTCCTCGCTAACCGCTGTTGGTTAGCTGTTGCTATAACCGTGTCATGGTTATAATATATAGTGAGAAGCCTGGATATCTTTTTGTACACATCTTTCGTGAATCACGCTCATTAATATAAATTATATCGAACATCTCTAAAATGTTTTGCTTCGTCTCGCGTCACAACTACGCCAGTCACATCGTGTCTGATAATTATTTCCTACCGCCTTGCCCTAATAACTTCAAGAGAGCGACAGCGATCTGCTCCACTCGCAACATTCTGAACGCTCGACTTTTCCACAAGTCTGTAAAAACAGAACATGGCTTGGGGATAAGATTATCATCATTAGTGTGATGCTCAGCATTTAATAACTTTTCAAATCCAAGAATAAATTACTTTTTAAGACAATTTTTCAAACATTGCATTAAAAAAAAACATACCTTAAAATTAATTAAATATTAATGTTGAAATATCTTGATTTCTTATGCTGTCTTTAACATCGTATAATAATAATTTATATTGCACACAGAAAATATAAAACAAGTGCAAACAGACAATAATGGTTGCATTTTTTTAATTCATAATTAGAAAATATACATAAAAATAATTTTTTCAGATTTTTTGGAGTGCGGGAAACAATTTTAAAAAAATATTTAAAATATCTTAATTAGGGTGGTACACCTGATGGGACAACCATGACGTCATTTTCTCACGATGTGATTGGCTATTGATGACCTCACGGCTGTCCCGTCAGGTTGTACATACCACCCTAATTAAGATATTTTAAATATATATATTTTTTAAATTAGTTCCCGCACTCCGAAAAATCGGAAAAATCAGAAAAGCATAATTTTATGTATATATTCTCGAATTATGAAATAAGGAAATACAACCATTATTGTCTATTGTGCAATATTCATGGTATTTAGGGAGTTTGTTTCATGAAAAACTTTAGAATTAGGATCCTCATTTCAAAGTCACGTGTGTAAAGTCTTTGGTGTTTTTGCCTTCAAAACCTTTTAGCTTATATTATATGGCACTAAACACATTGAAAAGGCAGAAGTTAGGTAAAAGTTACGTATATAATAATGTTTCGTGTTGCAGCATAAATCTAAAGCCAACGACATTTTATCTCTTAGCTAAATTAAGGAAATAAGTCGAGGTGGACGCCAGCCAGCAAAGGAAATATAATACACAGTAGCATGATAATGTGTAGCCCAGCGAAAGGTAATGCACAAAGGGAATAGAATAGCACTCTGCGACAACAAACAACCGGGTCGGGAAAATACCATAATACATTATTACAATATCAAATAATGTTTATTGTTTACAAGAAAATATTTTCTAGGGGTTCTGTAACAAACGCGATGTTCCAAAGATTTTTAACGACTTTAATAATTAAAGTAGTAAGCTTTTTATTCTTAATTTAAATTAAAAAAAAATAATTAAAAATTAAAACTTTAAAAAGTTTAAAATATAACGACAAGGATTTGATTTTTATACTGTTTTAAATATCACAAATTACAGAAATGTCGTACTTATCGGGTAAAAATATTATTATTATAACACAATATTTCGACAGTTAAAATAAATTTTACCTTTAATGTTAAAATTTCTAAAATAAATGTTTAAACTCTCCACTATTTATTTTATATTAATATTGATTACATATATAATATATAATACGTCAGCTAAGAAAAAGATCATCCTTTAAGTTATAACTAAGATGACGTTAACAGCCCTTATGAATACTATACATAAATATGTTTATAAGTAGCAGTCTTGTTTGCATATATCACCAGATGAAAGTCAGAAAAATGTCAACTATATATATTCAGATGTCAGAGACAGTTGTATAACTTTCATCCTATAACATAATTTTGTCTTTTTATGTGTATAAGGCTTGTTTTACTATTCTTCAATACTGATGTTTGATTCAAGAAAATGCAAAGTAAGTTTTCCTGTATTGCATATATATACTCCCATGAGATTTACAAAGACATAGTCTTTCTGACTTTATAATATTTGCCTTCTACTACATACATAGTGTCTATACTTACGTTGCAAATTTTAACATAATATAATATATACCTTCTATACATAATGTAAATAAATACGGTAGTAACTTAGGTACATATATAATGTATTATATTAAAACGAGTAATTCAATGAGAGATCTGTGCGGTGTAACAAACAATTACAACAAGTTCGACATAAGACTATATGTACAACTATATAAATCTAAAACAGGCTTCTACTTCTATAATATAACAGACTGAATAGCATGCTCACCTGTCTTACCTGTATATATGTCGACCTAGATTTGTGTAAGAGGCTCAAAGAGGATTTATAAGATGTAATATATATGCAGCAGATTCCCAAGAGTAGACAAGACTTAAATGACATCTTGGCATTAAACATGTGATTTATGTTAATCTAAATATCAAAATATTTACAAATACATGTTATATAAACTATACTTAATCTTTAGATACTTGTGAGCATAATTAAAGACTTTTTTTTTAATTTTACAAAGAAATGGTGATAAATTGTAAAAGAGCACAATCAAGTTAAGTCAGTAAACAGAATATCCAAGAATTTACTATCGTTTTTCCCTTATATTTTAATTTTTCTCCGTTTACGAATAAAATAAACAAGGTGCTGCAGTAAAAAAACACAAATACATAAATAAGAAGAGGAATATTTTAAGAATTCAATTTATAGAACTCATAATGCAACTACATTACACATCACATTCTTCCTGCGTTTATCACCGAATTTCTATTGAATAGCAAGTTTCAAGTAAAAGCAATTTCGTTGTACATTTTCTGTGTTAATTTCAATTTTAACGTATAAAATGAGAATTTATAGTATTGCAAATACTGTAAATTAAATAAATTTTTGAGTTAGAACTATATAGATAATGAATATAATGATGGCATTCTTATAAAAGACCCTGTCAGTACATATAATTTTGAATTCAATGAACACGAAAACGGAAAATTAAGACATAATTGTATTAGTATAAACTTGTTAGAGAATTTTAATTACTGTCATCAACATATTCTAATCCTATATTGAACAAAGAGCTACACAATTATTTTGTCTTTACATATTATATTTTAATTATATAATACGTAGAGATAAAAATAAAGTAACTTTAAATTTAATCAAGCTTAAATAGCTCATATATATAAAACAAATTCATTTGAAAGCTTCAAGGGATGGATTAATTTTGTGTCCAAAAGCACTGGTCCGAGCAGACTTTTATCATGCATAAATACATAGTTTGCAGTGAGCACTGGTGAGAGCTTGTCACGACGACGATTTTTTATGTTTACCAGCAGTATAGAACAGTCCAACTAATTATATGGTTCTTTAGATTCAACAAAGAAACCCTCAAGTACACTTTCAAGCTAATTGGCTGCTGGTTTGATCATGAATATAAAATAAATATCTAAAAAAATATATATATATATATATTATTATATAAAATTAGTTTAATTATAGAATAAATGTAATCTGAGGATAATATTATTATAATAAAGAGCTAACTAGTTTCTTTGAAATGTTCAAATAATTTTAATCAAACCCCCATTATATTTTTGACTACAAAATTAGAGTAATTCTCTCGTTTTACGGCAGTGAATGACGTCATGAGGTCGGTGGCTTTACAAGCAAGAGGCGGTTTTTTACAATGGAACGTACAGTAGCTAAATATTAAGAGGCATGACGTTCTACAGTACATTTTACATTTAAACGGAATTGGAATAGCCAAATTTCAAAGAATTAAGATAGATATTGACATGACACCTGGGTGGTTACTTTTTCATTGAACACGTTCATCTTGAAGAACGGAGACTATTATACACGATGTATAGCACGATATTACCGATGCTTTGACAGTTTTAATTACTTTATATTTATTCCTTGCCATTCCTTGCTATCATCGCGATTCCAATTAACTAGTTAAGAGAGAAAGTTGATTCACAAAAAACGACAGCAGAGTAAAAAAAATTATGTGTCGTTAAAAAATAAACTCTTAATAAAGCAAATACTGCCTTACTGAGGAATCTTTATTATGAATCTGAATTTCACGCAGTACGTATATACAGTAAGGTAGCTAGACCACAACCGTGAGAGTGGGTAAGAGGAACAAAGTGAAGATATACATAATGCAAGAAATATATTTATATTTTTTTTCATTTTAGTTCATTTTTGTAATGCTATAACACAGTTAATGAAACCTTATACAATTATAACGATTTAATAAAGTGGTTACGAGTTTGAGAGAGTTAGCAGGGAGAGAACGTAAGCACTGTTAATTAAGCAGTCTAATTAAGAAATCTTATCATACAGGGAGGCAAGCTCACACGTCACAGCGGTGTTCTCACGAGACCATTGCAGTAAATTCAAATAACATGTTGTTACCACTCAACATAATGATATTACATACAACATAACATATAATATTTTTAAAAAATATAGTTACATTTGCATTACACTCTCTTTTACTATTATATTATTATTACTACCATTCTTATATATACAAACGACAAGAATTACACAAACTTAATATGCATACCAAAACATGTTTATTTTTGTCTCACTTTCTTTCGTATATAATAATATGTAAGCTGTAAGCTCATTTTATATATGAAACCATTGTAAAAATTCATCACTACTCTTAAGCAAAACAAAATGTAACTACAGTTATAATGATGTTGTTTATATGTGTATACTTATATACATCACCAATCTAGTGAGACGAAATTTAAATAACAAAAAATTGTGGCAAACTGAGTTTTATAATAATAATAAAAATTTAATTACACAAATTGTTGTACAATATCAAACATGAAACAAGATTTAACCACTAGCAAATATTTAATCTATTAACATGTTATTGCTTGTTATTAAATTTATCAACTTTCTGTTTTGTCATGAAGAACTAAATAAATATTGTACTACTAATTTGATTTGTTTGCTTTATAAATATATTTACAAATTTTGTTGGTGATTGCTCTCATATATAGATCTATATAATATATATAAGAAAATCAATATGATATTGCATACATCACATTATTATTTACTCTATTTTAAAATATTCTAAATCTAAAAATAACAAACATACGACAATGCTCACGATCGCAAAAAATCATAATTTGCAAAAAAAAAAATAAATAAATAACAATAAAAAATAGTAATGGTAAAAATAACATTAAACGGGAAATTAAATAAATTTCGTGGAGTACAGAATCTGTTAGAAAACGACTCCAATATACGGAAATGAATGCGTTTAGTTGCAAATGTTCGCTTAAAAAATCAATAAAAAAATATGATAGGGTGCTATTTTCTCATTCGATTTTATACCTATTCAAATACATTCAATTTCAGCAGTTGAAAACATAAAAGCAATTTCACTGCAACTCTTTTGCAATAAAATTGAAAATAACAAAATTGAGTTAATTATTCTCTCTCTCTCTCTCTCTCTCTCTCTCTCTCTCTCTCTCTCTCTCTCTCTCTCTCTCTCTCTCTCTCTCTCTCTCTCTCTCTCTCTTTCTCCCCCCCCCTTCCCTAAAAGGTGTTTGATGATTAATTTTAAAAAAAATATAATGACTTTTCAATTAATTAAATACGTTACTCACAACATAAAGAGGAGTTTTTAACTTCGTATTTTGACAATGATAAAGTTAAAATGTCTTTTGAAAAAAAAAAAATCCGATGAAGTGTAATAGTATAGTTGGTATATAAAAAATCTAGTGATGTATATCACAAAGTTGAAGAAGCTTCTCGCACGTTTTCTGATAGACATGTATCTGATGGAACACAATGCAGGCACATTTCTCTACCTCTCTTTACTATCTCTCTACCGCGAGTTGAACTGCTAAGTGGCTCATCTATCAATCGTGGCCATTAGAGTGTTACTACGTCACGGAAGCCAGCCAGCTAGCCAGCAGCTAGACTACGTAGTGAATGTTGCAGATTGAAGCGCTGCTGGACTCGACTTCATGAGACAGAGAGAATAAAGTTCAATACCTCTACGTCTTCTTACTGACATGATGACGTACCACTAGCCTCGCGGGTACGTACATGCATGATCAACTTATAGTTTGTACAATCAAAAGATTACTATATAAAAAATCAATAAATCTTAAGGATTCTGGATTTTTTTTTAAATTTTGTTTCGAAGTTGTCTAGCTGCAAACGAAATGCGTAAAGCCGATATTACACGATACAATTTTTCTGATTATTGTATACAATTTTTTCTTACAAGAAAATTTTATCTCTATTTGTTTGTATTGAGAGGAAATTTTCTTGCAATGAAAAATTGTATACAATAATCAGAAAAATTGTATCGTGTAATATAGGCTTTTTAAGACACGAATTCTACAAACCTTGATGCATTTTCGACTACTTCCGCAAGGACTTAAAATTTATTACATTGTACGTACACAAGGGAAGATGTTGCTGGGCTTCAATTCTGCTAGTGTTATCTAGTGAAGCGGAATCAATTAGAGTGTTCGATCAAGAAAGGTAAAGACAGAGACGGAAAAAGACTTTCTTATGAACAGATTTCAACCGCTATTTACGCACTAATATATTATTGTCTCTTCACTAATATATTATTGTCTCTTACGAGATCAAGGAAAGGACAAATATCGTATCTGTAGTTAATATAATTGCATCTAGCTTGCGTTATGTAAAACACAATACTTCTACGTTTTAATGCAATATTTTAACACATATTGTAAAATTCATCTTGTTGAGTATATGAAGACATAGTTAATTTTGAGGTTTTATTTGAATAAAACAAAATGTTACGTTATTTACATTTAAAAATACATACAAGTTGTATAAAAAGAAAAATTTTAAGATTCATTAAACTGTGGCAACCTAGCAACTACCTCATTAAAAAAGTTAAAGAAAAGAATATAAAGAAAAATCAAGGCAAGGTAAGGTAAGGCAAGTGTTTCACCCTGCTTTATTTTTTAATATGAACTCTCAATTGTTAAAATTTTAATAGCATAATATATACATGTATGTACTATGTACAAAAAATTTTAACAGAAAAAAATAAAATAAAATTATGTTTAAAGGTATTATTTTAGGTAAAATAAAAGTAGCGGAATATAACATAAATTAACGATATAAAGTCAGCTGCATGTCTATATGTGAATTTTTCGTTACACTGAACTTGACTTCATGAGCATGCAGCAAATAATGGGAAACATACATTACAAGTGCTTGACGCTTGACTAAACAATTCCGACTGGAAAAACCAAAACAAATATTTTTTTAATTAATTGAAGTAGATAAATTATTGCACTTGACATATATCTGTATACTTTCCCTTAAATTTTAGATATAAAATTCTTACTTAAATTAAGACATCTATTCATGTCACTTTATTTTATTATAAATTTTAAGATTTAATATTTAATTTTATTATAGAAATTTACACAATTTAGAAGACTTGAAGAGGATTCATATACTTTAATGGGAGATTCCGGAGAGATCTTCAAAATACATAATTTAAGGATATTAAAAATAAAAATGACAATAATAATTCTATTGTTTTGAAACTTTGCTTACAATGAAATAATATTCTCTCAACATTTTGTGTATCTTTCTCATCATCACTCAATCATTTGTTTTTGTAATTTTTGTTAACTTCCACACCAAGAGTTTGTGAAGTGGAAAGATAACTGTGTTAATAATGATTTTTATTTTTATTCGCTTATACAATTACAAAAAGTCATACCAAAACATTGTACACTCCTTGCCTCTGAAAAGTTACTTTCAGCAGCCTTGTTAATCACTATGCCCCGTAAGTATAACAAACGGCATGATTAACAAGGCTGCAGAAGGAAACTTTTCAGAGGGGAGGAGTGTACATAAATTTACAGTTTCAATTGAGTGCATGTGTTTTAACTTTATATCACTTTTAGGCTATTGTTTTTAATTTTTCATTTAATTTCCACTAAATAAAATATTAATAAAATATCCATTAGAAATTTAGACTCCAAAAATGTAAATGTAAATGTATCCTGGATAAGCAAAATAAAAATAGAAGAAGCACTGATAAGTACGTTTAGTACGTTTGATTTATGTATGTAAATTAAATTCATTTTTTTGAAATTAAATTTTTTTAGCATTTCTTTTTTTTTTTTTAAAAAAGTAAACCATAAAAAGAAGCATTAACAAATTCCTGCAAAATTTGAAGAGTATAGACTAACACTTGCTAATCTTTCATGTTATTTATTTCAAAACATATCACATAATTTTATAATACGTTCTGTAGATATACGATCTTAATTATTCAAAATTTCAATATGATCTGACACTGTTACTAAAATTACTTTATTAAAAGCTAATTTAAATTACACAATACTTGATTTGTGTCCAAGTGTTTATATCTGTGATCTTCCAGGCCAAGAACAGGTTATACTAATTGAATTTTTATTATTGTTATTCAAATTTTTCTTGTCTACAATAGACTGGCCATCAGCTGTGTATGACAAAAACTCTGAGGATATGTTTAATAATTTTTATAGACTTTTTAAATATGGGTTTAATTTATTTTTTCCTTTACAAAAAAAAAAAAAATCAAATAAGAAAAATAGTACTCCTTGGTTTACTCCTAAACTAAGGGCAAAGAAAAAACTTGTACATAAACTTTATAAAAACAGGAAGACTGACAATGGTCTATTTAAAAGGACAAAAAAACAATATAACAAAGATTTAGTTGCAGAAAAGCAAAATTATTTATATAATCAAGTTTCTCAGTCAACCAATATCTCAAAAACTGTTTGGGAAGTTGTGCAAGGTGAAACAGGTAAAAAGAGAGGATGTAAAAATAAATTTAAAAAAATTATTTTATCATGTCCTGTGACAGGCACTAAAATTACAGATCCTCAACAAATTGCTAATCAACTAAATGATTATTATATTAATTCAGTTAAGGATTTAGTATTTAATAATTCTGTTACTGAAACTAAAATATATGGTACTAAAACCATAGATTCAATTGCATTTTTCACACTCAGTAAAATTGATATGTTGAAATATATAAAAAAGCTAAAAAATAAATATTCTTGTGGCATGGATGACATCCCTGATGCTGTAGTTAAATATGTAGCAGAGGAAATTTGTGAACCTCTGAGTGTAATAATTTCATGTCTCATTATTGACGGTATTTTTCCTAGTGTATTAAAAACAGCAAAGATAACACCGTATCCGAAGTTACTGTTATCATTCTTAGAATCACATTATAGACCGTTAGCACAATTATCTGTATTTTCTAAACTCATTGAATTTGCTGCTAAAGATATGGTGCAGAACTTCTGCACTGCTAAAAACATTTTTTCTCCCTGTCAACATGGATTTACAAAATTATGTTCTACAACAACAGCAGTGACTGAGCTAGTAAATGAAGTTAACAAGCAGCATGAACTAAAAAATTATTTACTTGCTGTGTTTGTTGATTTAAAAAAAGCATTTGATGTTGTTGATCATAAATTATTATTTGCAAAACTTGAGTTTAATGGTATACGAGGAAACTGTCTATCTTTTTTTGAGTCGTATCTAAGCCAAAGAACACAATATGTTTTTGTAAGTGATACTAATGATAAAGGTGAGCAAAAATCATTTAAATCAGAAAAATTAAACTGTAATCATGGAGTTCCACAAGGTTCTGTACTTGGGCCTTTACTTTTTGTTCTATTTATTAATGATTTAGAAATAGCTCTCAAAGGTGTCTGCAGACTTATTCTGTATGCAGATGATATTGTATTGCTTATTATTGGCAAGAATCTTGAGGAACTTATAAAAAATCAGGCTTTTGCTATGAAAATTCTCGAAGAGTATCTCAACAATAACCATCTTGTAATAAATCATTTAAAAACTAATTATATGCTGTTCAATAGATCTGTTAATACTAAGACACAATTTGAATCATTGACAAATATCAAACTGGTCTCAAACTGTAAATATCTTGGAATAATAATTGATGACAAATTGTCCTGGCAAACACATATTGCTGACCTAAATAAGAAACTGGCCAAAACTAATTTTGCAATGAATCAATTACGAAAAGTGTGTAATTTAGAAACGTTAAAAAAAGTATACTATGGCTATGTGTATTCTATTATTACCTATGGAGTTCTATTGTGGGGTTCATCTGCCCATGCTGACAGTGTTTTTGTTTGCCAAAAAAAAATTATTAGAAGTATGATTCAAGCAAAAGCCAGACAAAGTTGTAAAAAAATATGGGAGCAACTTAATATATTGAATTTTCCAAGTATTTGTATTTTTTTTATGATAATGTATGTTAAAAGAAACTATTCTATGTTTGAAATTAATAGAAATATTACTGGACATAATACTAGGCAGTCAAACCTAATCCATAAAAAATATGGAGCTTACGAGCAAACTAAAAGAGATCATTTCCTTCTGAGCTCGTTATTGTATAATAAACTTCCTGATTCTTTAAAACAAATTGAAAGTATATCAATTTTTAAGACACAATTGTTTACTTATCTTATTAAAAAGAATTGTTATTCTATTCACAAGAAAAATATTAATAATGAACGTGTCAATTCTTATTTCTGATAATCTTTGTTTTATATATATTGGAATTATTTGTATATTATAAATTGTATGTATGTATTGTTTTACTAATTTCTTTTTGTGTTTTCAGATATTAAATAACTGTATAATGTAGTCACAATGTACCAACTGGTATTTAATGTGAATAAATAAATAAAATAAAAATAAATAAAATAAAATATTACGTACTACATACACTCTAGTCATAAATGTCATAATGGCTCATACACAATTCTTTAATCAGTCTCTGTTTCATAATCACAAAAAAAAAATGTATCATAAAGATATTAATTTTATTGTTTATATGCAGAATAGAATATTAATATTAATTAATATAATTATATTATTTATACGGCCTTGTCGCGTTGTATGCACCGGTTCTCGTTAGATCACCGAAATTAAGCAACGTCGAGCGTGGTTAGTACTTGGAGGGGTGACGCGGCGCTGTAAAAAGTGACACTGCTGCCATCTACTGGCACGTGCTGTATATACGGCGGCACAATTGATCACGGTGCTGCCATCTCTCGGAATATTTCTGAAGAAAGTGATCCTCCCTGTAAGTTCAAATACTGCAGGCCTCACAGATCTGGTAGTTGAGCCCAGAAGAGTGCAGGAAAGGGTTCTGGGAGCCTGGTAAGCCCCAGCTCGGTTGCAAGATAACTCTTACACATAAGGTTAAATACCTGGCCACACCCGAAAGGGTAAAATGGCGTCAAGGATATTAACTTTATTATCAACTTAGAATATTTAGAAAAAAAAAATCAACCGCTCCTTGACATCTATGTAATTTCTCCAATACACTAAATTTCTATAGCTATTTCAATGACAAAATAGAATAATACCTGATAAAAAGAAAAAACATTTTTAGCGTATGTTTTTTTGACCGTACAGTATAATTATGCTGATTATGTCAACGTATAACTTGCCTATCTAAATACTAGTAAATAATTTTTCGGATAATATACGCTGTGGGTCACTGTCACCACCGGTCTGTTACTGGATAGTTTTCTTTTCCTATAAGATAGATCATGCCTGTATGGGAGAGAACATTTGCTTGTCCTACCTGAACAGAAGGAAGCCAAGGCCTGTCACAGCAGCCCTCCGAACATCATCGTTTACATCAGACACCTGCAACAAACCAACAATTGCACTCATTAAAGGAAATTTCTAGCGAGAGGGGGAAAGCATTTTTCTGTAAGTAAATTTACAGCACAATTGTGCGGCATGCTAGACTTAAAATTAGGTGGTATTGAGCTTAAATTGCTGTGCATTGTCCTTGATATTGTAAATAATTAAAACATTTATAGATGTTAATTTGTGTCAACAAATTTTAATCTTACTGATTAAATTATTGAAAAAACAGAAAAGGAATTTATCCAAACCACTGATAACACGCAATTTCTATTGTACAGTACTAAAATTTTACAAGGCGACGGGTGTATCCCAGCTTTTTAAAACAGACTAATTGCCTTTTTTGTTTTGCGCAGCGCAGATGAGCATGGTAAGCAAACAAAATCTTTGTTTAAAAAAAAAGTATTTTTGTGGACGCATATTACATGATTGGGACAAATTTAAATTCATAACTTCACACATATAATAAGTGTTGATTATTAACATATTTAGTTCATTTTGAGAATTGTGATAATTTTAGTTAGATTATTATGAACAACCTTCAAGCATTACAAAATATTTACATTTGCCAAACAATTGCTATAGTGCACACACAATGAAATTAGGGAGAGAACACTTACAGCAACGTGCAGCAGCTTTCGAATGGCTTGGTTGTGTCCCGTGCCGCAGTAAGCCATGGCTAGCGTGTACATGCCCGAGCGACGAAGAATGGGGTCCTTGTCACGCAGCAAAGTGTCCACCAGTGCATCTGCTTCTTCCAAACGACCGTACATGGTGAGTGCAATGCCCACAGCAAGACCACGCAGGATCTTCTCGTGCTGAGTCTCCTGCGCATACTGCAACAAACAAGCAACAAGAGTCAGTTAGTATCAACACCCTTACAATACATATATAATAATAACTAATAACAGAATAAAACTAAGCATGAAATCAAGTTAAAATAGGACATTCGTTTAAATGATACAATTACTGTACTGTAATGTATTTGGCTATTTCTTGTCGGTATCAACTCCCACCCATTTCAATGAAAAATGAATCTTCCGAGTTTTACCCCCAAATGAGAATGTATTTGCATATTTTGATGGGCATTTCTATACTTGTTAGGTCTGAAAAAATAAAATAAGAAGAAATGAGCAAAAATTGCTTCTTTTTTGTCCAAGTATAAATTATTTCAATTCCCTGCACCAAGCAAATGATTATGTTGTTGTTGTTTTAATTAAAAACAGCTGCATCTCAACTCTGTTGACAGGATATGTATGGGTTTTTCAAGTTTTTAAGGGTTAATGTTAATACTCTTAGCCCTAAAGATGGTAAATCACTCTGAGAAAGCAAAAACCTCTCTTATGTAATAAGATTTTCACTGTCTAAGAAAAAAAATATATATATATATATATATATGATGCAATATTTCAAACAATATTTTATTATAGTACATATGCTATATACAGTATATATACAATGAAAGAAATAGCATGGGGACTGCTATGAACTGGTCAAATCAGCATCTTTTTAACAACAAAAAATTAATAACTCAAAAATTGTATGGATATAATATGTATAAATAATTAAATATATATGTATTGTATACTGTAATGTATATATTTACTTGAGCAGAGGTAGGAGTCAAGGTGTAAATATACTAAAAAAATTTCATATTTGCCACAATTTTATAAGAATCAATATTATTATTATATGAAAGTAAAATGAATTTTTAACTCCATTACATTATCTTACTCTTGTCATAACATGAATGAGATGACTTACCCCGACCATGTCCTCGATGGCGTGAGAAGCCTGGGAGCCAAGCATGACCATGCCCATGGCAATACCTGCAGCCTCGCCAGTCACGGCATCATCCTGGTACAGATTGTACTTGAGCTGCTCGTATGCGTCCTGGCGATGAGTGCCCATGGCTGCCAGACCGAGGCCAAGGCAACCCCCATGACGAACCATCTGTAAACAAAGAAGTCAAGGAAAAGAAATGAAATAATGAAACATAATTTTTTATATGCTCATTAATGGAAATAACTTCAATATTTGTATAATAAAATCTACATAATACTGTATAGTGTATACAATTATATGAATTATGTTAATGTTTTAAATCTCATCACTAGGGACAGTAGAGACACTGTTTTAAAATCGGGCTAAAATTTGCTATGTGACATATTCTGAAATATTTTTGCTCTTTTAATGAGTAAAACTACTTTGTCAGTGATTTAATGTATAGCTATACCCTCCCAGTTTCTCACCTCATTCTGTGCATCCTTAAGCTGCTGCAGAAGGTAGTCACAAATGGCAGTGCCGTGGTTGGCGTGGATCAGACCCAGGGCATAGAGACCGCCTCCTTCGGAATATCCAGATGATGGGCCGGCTTCCTTGGGAAGGTAGCTCTGCATCAGAGTGAGGGCATCTGTCTCGTGGCCACGGTGAACCACTCCCAGTGACGCAGTGGCAGTCAGCTTGGCCCAGTTGGTCGCTCGAGCAAGCCAATCCAAGTTCTCCCTGCAATTAGGCAAAGATTGTAGATTATAATGAAATGTGCAACCTTAAATATGTTTAAAGTACTCTTGAAAATCTTGAAAATTTTCAAACTCTCTTTCTGCTTTCAAGACGGTTTGTTGATTGTATTGCTTATCAGTAAAATATAAGCATTAAAAATAAGAAATAAAAAGTTTGGAACCAGAAGGCTCACTTCAACAATGTAGCCTACTTAGTATGTTCTGTATACCAGTTTAACTACAGGAAAAAATTAACATGATTCCAATAATTTATTGACTTTTGAATAAAACTTCCTCACAAATGCATAATCATGATTATAATTTTCAGCTCATCTCATCTTTAATATGTACTCTATCTGGTAAATTTATGAAAGCTTCTGAAGAAACTTGCAAATTATATACATGTATCCTTTCATATATTTTCTTTCTACTTGTGACAGAAAATTAATACCAGTAAATCTATTCATGCTAATAAATGTTTCTTGTTTATCTGTGCATATTTTCATTATTTTATTTGCTAAGGCTGCAGAGAGACAGGCATACCTGAGGAACTGGTCGGAAGTTGTACCGCTGTGCATAAAGGCGTTGGCTATGACCGTGGCAGTGTGGCAAATGGAAACTCGAATGGCGTCCTTGGTAGTCTTGAGGATTAGCATGTCCGTGTGGTTAGTGCGGATGAGGAACTGCAGGTGCAACTCAATGGTTACCGTGCCAGCAAGGATGCGAGCCAGCTGTTCAAACCTCGCCTGCTGCTCCTGTCCCTCTTTCGTCTGTAACCAAGTCACCAAGCTAATCAGAATTAACACAGTATTTTATAAGACATTGTTTGCAAGAGGGATTAAAGTGTAGATAAAGAAAAAGGTTCCACATATTTGCATGCATCAAAATATATAGTAATGTAATTTTAAAATTTTGACAACCGGCACAGTTTTTTATAATCATGCTAAAACTACTAAAAATTACTTCTTATATTATTCAGAATTTCTGTCTTTCCTTAATTTATCTTTTGAATTATTAATTTCAAATAAACTAATGTAACATTTATTAAGGTAGAGATAACGTCGAACAGCTGTTCGACGTAATCCCCTTTGATTAACATGTAAACCTTAGCAAATTGACAAAAATTCTGAAATTTTTTTGAGAGGCAGATATTAGTGCCTAAAAGCCATAGCAAAAGTTTCAAAAACATTTAACGAGCCGATTTTTTTAAATTAATTTTTTAGTTTGGCTCTCCATGGGAAAGCCCTATGCTGAAAATTAAAAAAATTAATTAAAAAAAATCGGCTCGTTAAATCGTTTTGAAATTTTTTCTATGGCTTTAAGGCACTAATATCTACCTCTCAAAAAAATTTCAGAATTTTTGTCAATTTGCTAAGGTTTACATGTTAATCAAAGGGCATTACGTCAATCAGCTGTTCGGCGTTATCTCTACCTTAAGTTCTATACAAATTAAAAATGTTAAGGTTATGATAATCTTATATGAGAACAGGATATCAATAACTAGTAAGGCCTAATTGATCAAGAATTCACATGTAAAAAGATCCTAGGTTTAAGCCATCAATATATTACAGTACATTATTTTGTATTATGTTTTACAATAAACAGTCAAGTTCTGTTCTTTTAATAAACAGTCTGTTCTGTATCTTCACAAGTAGAAAACTGACCAGGCTCTCTGTTTTCTTCTCAACTGGCTTGGGCGTCTCCTCTTTTTTCTCCTCTGAGGTGGCAGCAGCGTCTGTCTTCTCCACTTTCTCCTTAGCAGCATCTACAATCAGTATGTGTTACTCTCACACTGTAGGAGAATAAAGCTGGTTACACTCACCGAGGAAGGGGATTGGTGCGCTAGCTTTGAGGGCCTGAAGCACCTGACCTAGGAACTGCTGGGTTGCAGAGTCGTAAAGGTCAAATGCAATCTGGTATGCCATCAACGCGTTGTCCTGCAAACAACATAGTTCAGATCAGCAAAAACTCTTTACAAACACGAGAATCAGTCTTGCTGTTTTGAAAATTGTTGGCTTGTATCATTTTTTGTCTTTTTTAGCTCTGTAACCCCCTATTAACTGAAGAGCTGTAGTAGCAGTAAATTGTTAAAATGATAGGATAGAACTTTATTACCTAATTACATAATGATTTGAAGTTCAAATAAGCCAAGTGCAGCTTTGTTTATTTTAATTTACTTAAAACTAGGCTAAATTTAGACTTCATCTGTGCAATAGGGGGTATATGTATTTGCAGGTACATATACTATACTGTTTTAGATAGTACTATTGTAGTCTATTGACTCTATCATATACATTTCAATTTTTTTCAGCAATGGATATACAATAAATACAGAATATGAACCAATTTTCCACAAACTAAATGCTGGGCAAGTCTGGATTTACAAATTTACAATACAGTAAATACAAAAATTAAATTATGAAAGTATTATACTGTACATTTAAAATCATTGTAAAGCTGCCAACATTAAACACAAAATGCATGGCACTGTAATTTAAAAAAAAAAAAATAGTAATAAATGAATATGGTGATTCGGCTAATTTATTTAATAGTAGCAGTAAATTAATTGTTTTATTAGGTAAATTTACATCAATAGACTAGCTGCTTAATGAATTCCATCAATATATATATATATATATATATATATATATATATATATATATATATATATATATATATATATATATTTAATTGAAGTTAACAAACAACATGAGGCTTTTACCTCTGATGAGGTGACAAGGCGTGTGAGTAGCTGAGCAACTGCCAGGGGGTCCTCCAGGTAGATGAGGCACTGCACCATGTTGACGTAGTCTGGGGTGGCTAGGTTCCGGTACAGTGTCACCAGCGAGCGCAGAACCTCATGGCGGAACTTACGCTGGTGGATCAGCGACATCGCCACTTGGAAGGCATAGCTCAACATGCCTGCCTTGTCGTCCTGAAAAACATACAAAACATGATTGATGTAACACACAAATATATAATCATGTAAGAATGAAGTAGTAACATGAAATTATTACTTATGGTAAGTTTTTGAGAGGGGTGGGAAAAAAAATGAAGCAATCAGCTGTTTTGTACCATACTCAAGTTACCAACTTCACTACTTGAAGAATAATGGGGAAGTCACATGATTGACTTGGAAAAAACATGAAAAAAATTCGAAGTACAGTAAATACTTTATATGCCCTTAAATTAAGCAAATATCGGTAAGTTGAAAATAGTACTATTTTTTTTTTCCTTCAATCACTGTACTGTGTATTATGTAATAACATTTTACTTCATTTCAATTGAAGATTCTAAAATTGAGAATTATTTTCATTTTTATTATTTTTTTTTTTTTTTTTTCTTGTTTATCAATTTTCAATCCCCAGAAAGCACTGTGAACAATGTTGAAAAAAAAAAATCCGCCATTGGTAACCAACCAACCATTTTTCAATCCTTTTTTGCATCAAAATTAATAAGTACTGTATTTTTGGAGTAAGCAAGCATGGATTCAACTTGACGCAGAAAAACTATTAAAAATAAATCAACAACTGTGTCCCATGAAATGCAGGGTGTGTTTTCACTCACTGCGGTGCTAACAGCCTCCTCAAAGATGTCCATTCGCCGGGTCTCAAGGGCGATGCCAAGGGCCTGACGAAACTGTCCATCAACCAGGCAGCGACAGAACATGCTGTTGACGATAGCCTCAAGACGCGGGTCAATGGCAACTCCAGCCTGGTCCCCAGCTTCCGCCAGGCGAACCTTCTGTGACGTGTAGTGGTCAATGCACTTAGCTGGAAGAGAAATAACATGTCAATAATACATTATATATGATATACATGATGACAAAAATATTGATACAAAAGTTTTGCAAGTAAAAAAAAATAAATAAATAAATAAAATACTGTACGTAAAAAACTGTTTTTTTTTTTTTGTTTTTTTACTTAATTTAAAACAAATAAAAATTACTTTGAAATGCACCATATCATCAAGAAAACTGTTTTTCTTGTATATAAATACAATGTTGATTAAGATTAATAAATAAAATATAAAAAATATAAACTTAAAAAAAAAGTTTCATGTGTGTTGATTAAATGTTAGTACACAATAAAGTCTTACCAATGATGGTATCAACATATTCAGTTCGAGAGTTGACATCAAACAACGGACCAGCTCCGAGAGCGTAAGTCAGAGAGTCCTCAAACGAGCCAAGGTGGAAGTAAACTTTGCTGGCCACAAGGGCAGCAAGGTTACGTTGAGGAAAATTCTCATCCTCATACAGAATTTCACTGCAAGATACAACAAAATATTAGACTAAAACATTTAGAAATATTGTATTAAAAATATTTTAATTAACTGTAAACTATAAATTGTACTTACATCTTCTCAATAGCTTCAGAGATTTCAGGCCAGAATTGGTCAACGATTGAGTCCAATTGCTTTAGAGCATACACCTTTAACTCTGGCATAGGCTCCGAGAGCAGGGATATGATACCGGCTGAAAACAAATACAATTGTAATAATCCTATATCAATACTGAGAGTACTTTAAGCTTTTTCTTCGGTATGCATTTTACAAATTTAAAATTTTATAAACATAGTTCATGTACCGTATAAAATTTAATTGACTAACCTATAAGACATAAGCTAACTTTTCTGTTAGTGACGGAATCAAATCAATCAACTTAAAGAGGAAAAGAAATATAAATATTTAGGGGTAGTAATGCAATGTAAGCTTAACTGGAATGACCAAATTTCATATGTCACAAATAAAGGAAGGAGAAATCTGGAGTTTGTCATGAGAAACTTGAAAGGAACGGGGAGGGAAATTAGGGAAAAAGCATACAAAACACTTATCCGACCAATGTTAGATACGGATGCAATGTGTGGGACCCATACAGGACGAAAGGTAAGAAAGAACTGGAAAAGATACCGGTACAGAGAAGAGCGGCCAGAAGAGTGACTGGCAAAATGGGAAGCTGGAAAATGGCGAGTGACGGAAAGGAAATTCGTAAGGAAAGGGAGAGTGTCACACAAATGATTTAAGCAGGGATGGAGCTCGTTGGAGGAAAGGAGGAGACAAATCAGACTGACGACAATGTACAAAATTTCAAGGAACGCCAAGGGTTGGGAGGAGATGAGTGGAAGGTGGAGATATTTGGGGAGAAGGGGCCATGAATGGAAGCTCGAGTATCAGGGAAGCAACAATGATGTGGGAAAGTATTCTTTTATCAGGAGGACGGCGAGAGAGTGGAATTTGTTGAGGCTTGCGGAGTTATGCATATGCATATATGTATGCATTGTCCTTCAACATAATCAACATGCAAATCATTGGTCTCATTCATGTATACAATGAAGTTTTCATACTTCTTTCATATCATACAAATTCGGAAACGCCCAAGTTCATAATGATATGTTTCACCACAAGCTACAAGAGTGACTTGCATAGCAGTGAAGGGAGCCAAATGATAATATACCCATGGCATCCCTTGCATGATGGGACCAATACTGTCATATTAGTTTTTTGAGGAAAATTGAAGACCTTCGTTACTGCAAGTAATTCAACATCGTAACATACACACTGAAAAAGTATAACATTATATTATAATTACCTGCTGACGTGATTATCATCTTAAATTTGCTAAAATTTTCGGGCAATATGCGATGACAAGTCGGAAAGTCACCGCGTTACGCGTTTTCGTTCGTCAGTTATGGCAGCAGTTCAGTGACTTTTCGTAAACAGCTGAGAGGTTGACGTGGCAGCACTATCGCCAAAAACCATACGTCAACAGCAGCAGGCAAGAAATCTTGGGCTGATACTTCACACATTCAATCAGGATATTTAAATTAAAAGATGGATTTTTTCAACTCTATTCAAACTCATATGGTAAGATCTAAATATTAAATTTATTCGTTAATGGACAAATCCCTAAACTTTACTTATTTTTTTAAGGATTATGATGGACAAAGGCGAGCAGAAAATCTGTCTCGATTGATCATCAGCCTGTTTGGGGTAAGATTCATTGCTTTATCTTTTATAATGTATGAATATAAGGTACAGTGTTTGTATTTGAGGCAGTATCATTCGATATTAATGCACGTATGCATATACATACTTGCTGTGCAATGCATTATAGGTTCAAACATACTGTAGCAGAAATGTGGGTGTGGTTAAACTGTGGTTGGAGTGGTTTTACAGTCCTTCGGCAGTGTGGTACATACGTATGCATATTTATTGCAGTTGCAATGTTCTGCAATGTTTCGTCTCTGGAACTCCCAGTCATTGGAAGAGGATTTATGGGTGTAGGTATTTAATTACCTCCAATTAATTAACAATTACAGGATCATTTGTGCTTCCCCTCTAGCTCTCTGTGGATCTACCAAGTGATCCTTAATTCACAGGTGATAGTGTTTCTATTTGTCTAACTTCACACTAGACTTTGACATAAACAAGACTGACAACAGGACTGACATGTCCTGTTGTGTAGGAGTGATAAGGACATCTGGTTTAAAGGGAAGACCATTTAAATTAATTTTGGTTAGTAGTATTAGCTATTAGATGATAACATTCTTCTAAACAATGAGTCAAACATTTTTTCTGCCCAGTTGCTTAGCCTAGCAGCAAGCATGTTCCATCCACGGGAGTAATGACATTTTAACCAGCCCACTTTGACTCACTAGTAAACACTAAATGTATGAGGTGCATGGTATTGGTCAGTCTAAGCAGTCTAACAAACCAGAAGGCCCTTCACATGGCAGGCTGAAACATTATTACTCCGGCGGATGGAACGTACGTCCTCGCCACTAGCTGCCAAGGTGCAGTTACCGGGCAGAAAAGGGGTTTGAGTCATCACTTCGAAGAATGTTAACAACTAATGGCCAAAATGAATTCAAATTGGTTTTTGATCCCTTTACGATTAACACCAAAACATTTATAAAGTAAATATTGAAATTTCAGTAAGCCAAACCTAATGCTAAAATTGTAAGAATCCTACATGGGTAACCACTAAACCAGATTTAAACTCTTGATATAATTATCTATCTGAAGTATCTGAACATTCTGAACTCTCTCTACATGAACTGCATTGTAAATATATAGGCTTGGGTTTGAGGATATATTCCTGCTTTCCTACAACCTACATCAGGTTAAAGATACAACAATCGTTAGAGGCTTCGGTCCATTACCAGGTTGTGAACTAGTGAAGGTTGACAACCAGGGCCAGCTGAGACCAGAAGATTCCCGAAATGGAATACTTTTGGTTTTTTTAGATGTGAAAGAATATCCTAATCTCTCACAACCAGGCATCAGCTGAGAAGCCGTTGTGAAGGCCTTACCCAGTAGTATTTGGTTGAGAGAGGTTAAGAGATTTCTTTCACAACCAGAATTATTCCATTTCAGGATTTTAACTTCAGCCCGATACCCATTAAAATCCATCCAAACCAAAGTTCTCTACCAAAAGCCTTACCCCGTAGTATTTGGTTGAGAGCTGGTCCGCATCTATCAACCAGTTATGGACCACAGCCAATGATAACTGATTAACTCATGTTATTACAAATTGTATTTTGAATGTTAAGTACCATACGTACCAATGGACAACCTACATAAACATTTTTTACTGTAGGAATGAATTTGACCAAATTATGGTACACTTTTATTTTTTATTTATTTATTTATTTTTTTTAGTCCTCTCTCTCTACTGTCAATATTTTTTTTAAATAGTTCCAAGGCTCTAAACAATTTGAAAAAAAAAAAAAAAAGTAGCAAACACGTGATTTGGTATCCTCTGTTCATTTTTTTTTTCTTTTCTTTTTTTCAGTTCTTTCACATAGGTTGTCCGTTAAGGTTAAAGGTATACTGGCCTCAAAAATTAAATCAGGTGCTCACCAAGACTCTTTGTACTTAAGAAAGAATATGGACATGAAATTTAGGGCCGCGCAGAGCAGCATATCGAAGTAGCGGCTGAAATGTCAGAAATCATGTCCTCCATGACGTCATGAAGGACCTAGCAGAGGCTGGCCAAGCGAGCGCTACAGCCGGCAACGCTGCACTAATGTCCGCTTTCTCCCACCATGCAGCGGACTCTACGCCGCACTAGCAGGATATTCTTCCCATTGGTCTGTAACTTTGGGGAGAGGGAAGAGGCGCTTAAAGTTTTATTATTTTTAAATAATATTATGTATCATGTATGAGCTTCAAGAGATAAAATGTAAGTTTTGCGATTTTTGTTTTATATAAAATATATTAAAAACATTTACTTTTTGTAAGAATCATATTGTGATACAGAATACAATAACATTATATCATTAAATAAGAGTTATTAATATTTAACTAAAAGCTGATATGAAGTATGTTTTTTTCTTCCGATAGTAAGACGCAATACGGACGTGTTTATTCCCTCACCTTTGCCGATCGGCAATAATAACGAAAAATGATAAATTACTGTATAATATTAATTAAATTATACTAAAAAAAAAACATTTTTGAAATATTACAAGGCGTACGTGTATGATTTATATACGCTCATAAAACTATTTAAAAAAAAATTAATAAATAATAATATAACATTGATAACAAACCATTAAATAATATATATATTATGCATATTCAGTAATGTCTTAAATAATTGACTATCGATCACTTCACTCAATCAAATTTAATGAAATAACAAACTTCAAAGTAAACATAATAAACCCCGTCCTAATAATGTTATTCAAAGAAAATGTACATGTAAACTGCAGCAACATATTATTTTTTTTTTATCAATTACAAGCGCGGATCCAGAAAAAAATTTCGGGAGGGGCTACCTCCATAAGACCAATGTTAAAACAAAATTTTGGAGTGGGGGAAATGCCTATATTGCCCATGTTAAATCCAAAATTTCGGGGGGGGGGGGGCTGCAGCCTATATCAAATATTAGTGGAGAGTATATAATAATTGGAATAACCGTAAACCTATTATGCCCTTTGTAATAATAATTCATTTGTATTCTCGAGGGTCATATACTATTTATTATTCTAGTTGTTTATTGTGTAATACATAAAAAAAATAAAGTACACAATATATACACATACCATTTCAGAAAAAGAAAAACAGTACAACAACCAAATAGGTGACATGAAAATGGATATCCCATTCACAACATTGTCTATTATATAATTTGTAACCCAAAACAAGACAAAATTAATTTTATATACCGGCTGCGTAAATTCAGGCGGGATACTTTAATGTTTGTCCGAATTTGGATCGCTAGCCAAAGTATCGCCACTTATTATTTAGACATATTCAGTACTTGAAGTAATACTATCACAAAATTTGCAAACAGAGGGACGGACGTAGCTATGAACTGGCTGTGACAAATACGCCGAATACCTATAATTATGTTTATCGAGAAGCTGCGCACTCAGGCATGAGTCATGACTGGCGTGAAATCTTGGCGATCAACAATAGACATAAACCATATTTCACCAAAGGTCAATGTCTTATTTATCTCTCTTCAGTAGATAACGACATCATACCAAAAGGGCTAATGTCTATTTTTGAACGTCAAGCCCGTAAATATACTTCCCTGTAATTATTCAGGACTTATTGTTTCAATTTTAGCCTAGAAATTAATTAAAAAAAAGTATTTTTAATTTATATATATATATATATATATATATTATGTCCTCTCTCCTCTTGTGCTAAAATTCCATGAGCTTAAGAAAGAATGTCAAATTTTGGGTGCAATAATCCTTTAAAAAAGGGGGAGTAATTTATTTGGATAAGAACGCATGGAACAGTCAAAACGCTGCCTTCAGAATGCAAGTATTTATTTCTCAATATACGGTTAGGTTCAGTTTATTATTCATAAGGCTCAAATCTCGCCTCTATCGTAGTGTTGACATTAACTACTTGTATCCTCAGCCTGCAATACACTTCTTACCGCCGTCTTCCGAGCCAGCGTGGAGGGGGAAGCTGCAGGCAGCAGGCGAGGAGAAGTTGTGAGGGGAAAGCGCGAGCGGTGTTGCCAATTTGCTTTTTTGGCTTCCAACATGCATTTTCTTAACTAATTAATATTTATTATTAAAATTGCAAATTTTGAAATTTTTTTACCATGAATCGATATTACATGTATCTGGGTCTGGTTTAAAAAAATAAAACGATAATTAAATCTTCAGGCCTGTATACCTTTAAGACTTGAGTCTGTCATGTATATATATCGTATGTATTTTCATTATTTTGTTATTTTGGAATGAACACAACATGAGTAAACTTACGGTACTTAAAGCCTCCCCTTAAATATCTCTTTCCTTCATGATTTTTTTTTTTTTTCCCCCCCGCATCCGTGCCTGAATGCCCTAATAGTGTGTATTTATATGTTCTTGTCTCAGTTGTTGGTTGAAATTAAGTGTTGAAACACAAATTAATTAATGATTGTTATTTACAGGCTGTTGGGCTGATATGGGGGTACATCATTCAGCAATTCTCTCAGACTGTGTACATTCTTGGAGCTGGATTTGTTCTTGCTTGCATTGTAAGTATTGAAGGACAGGACAGTATAATATATGCCAGTTGCTTGCATTGGGTTCCCGGACAACTCGGAGCGTGGTCAACTGGGAGCCGGACAGCTCGGAGCCAAACGTGTTTCTAGGACAACTCGGAGCACGGACAGCTCGGAGCGCGGACATCCTGGAGCCAAGGCAGGACAACTCGGAGCACGGACAGCTCGGAGCGCGGACATCCTGGAGTCTAGGTAGGACAACTCGGAGCACGGACAGCTCGGAGCGCGGACATCCTGGAGCCTAGCTAGGACAACTCGAGGCACCGTTTTATTTAAATTACAATTAATGAATTTTTATTTCAAAATAAAAATTGATGTATGCCGAGAATGTATCGTTAATCGTAACATTTTTTGTTATATTACTCCAAAAATTATATCATGAATTATTATTATATGATTAAATTTCTGCAAATTAATATTATACAACCTTTTTTTTCTGCCAAAAAGATTTCATTTTGTTATATTTGCATGCTTTTAAACTTTTAACTTTTAAATATATTATGCAATATTGATTTTATAAAAAAAGAAAAATAATGAGTTGATCTTATTGACTTATCTAAAATATTTACAGAAATTATCTATCTACTTTTTAGTCTCCTTTCTCAAAGTTTACCAACTTAAATTCATTTTTAAGTTTCTTGTATATCTAAATTTAGTAATTAAATAATACAGCACAAAGATTTTATCAAAACTGTGTACTTTATTATTTCACATAATATTATATTAGATTATCAAAATGATTCCTAACTTATGTAATGTCATTTACTATAAACAAAAGTATTCACAAAGTTCAATTAACAATGATCATCATGATGTATGTGGTCGATTCTGAATGATTACGTTCAATGTGCGCGGTCTTGAGGAAAGAGGGGGGGGGGGGGATATTATAAAATATAATATAATGTGATATACTTCTTTTCTTAAAAAGAAAATAAGTAATTTACAAAATTTAAGAAATATATAATTATGACCTTTCAACATTACTGTTAATATTATATGCCATTATCTGAGATATAAGAAAAAATTACTCTTTTCCTACCTTGGTGCACGACGCACATTGGTACCAGCATAATGGCTGCCGACGTAAAACTCCTCCAGATATGCCAGCACTGGTTCCAGGGCCTGGTCTACATGCTTCGCTACACATTCATACTCTTCAGGAACATACTGTACTGGCACGAATGCCAGGGCTCCAATCATTTTTGCATGGTGCGAAAGTTGAGGATCATTGTTGTAGAGAGCTTGGAGTCCTGCATCCTTGATCTTTCCAAAAATGTTTTGTTTAAAATGGAAATAACAGCCATGGCTCTCTGCCTGTCTGACCGAACATTTGACCGCATAAGGTAAACTTTACTTCCATATATTATACAGTAAAACGTACCTCACTGATGCATCATCAGAAACGTAATAAATATAATTAATAAATAATATAAGTAATATAACAATAAATGTTACGATTAACGATACATTCTCGGCATATATCAATTTTTATTTTGAAATTCATTCATTGTAATTTAAATAAAACGGTGCCCCGAGTTGTCCTAGCTAGGCTCCAGGATGTCCGCGCTCCGAGCTGTCCGTGCTCCGAGTTGTCCTACCTAGGCTCCAGGATGTCCGCGCTCCGAGCTGTCCGTGCTCCGAGTTGTCCTGCCTTGGCTCCAGGATGTCCGCGCTCCGAGCTGTCCGTGCTACGAGTTGTCCTGCCTTGGCTCCAGGATGTCCGCGCTCCGAGCTGTCCGTGCTCCGAGTTGTCCTAGAAACACGTTTGACTCCGAGCTGTCCGGCTCCCAGTTGACCGCGCTCCGAGTTCTCCGGATACCCTTGCATTGTGTTGGCCTACTGATATTACTGTATTATAATTTAAATTTCTAATAGGTTTATAAATCATACTTTCTCTTTCTTTCCCTTTTATACAGAAGTTTTTTTAAGTACATAATTATATAATTAATTATTAAATTTATTTATTTTTTAATTTTATTTTAGCAAGATATACATATCGGCCAAGGTTAAATAATTAACCCTGTTAGCCGCTACAGAATTTCATCAAAATCTTCAAGATATTAGAACAGTAATAAGAAAAAAAATAATAATGTAGTTGCAAAATCATACAGAGATTACAGTTTCTTTTTGACCCTAATGCTCTAATACAAAAAAAAAAAAATATATATAACATTTTGATTACAATATATATTACTTATTTCACTTATTTATCATTTTCATTACTGCTGGTTTATTTAATATAATTCATAATTTTATATATTATCAAAACATACACAATAATTTATAGTCTCTAGTTACGTACCTAAGCTACTTCAATGATCAGTACTGTCTAGATGTTAATATCAATTAATGATTTCAAAACACAGAATTTAATTTTAATTATTTAATTTGCTCATAATTTAAGGAACTATAAAACTGCTATTTACCCATTTACGTTCCAGGTATTAAATTACTACAATTCCTATGATCTTCTTACTGGCCTTATAAAGTAAACTTTGGAGTTTGACTTCTCTCTCTCTCTCTCTCTCTCTGCGTCTTAATTAAAAGTAGTGTTTTGTAGTGTTTCTAAATTTTTATTTTAACTCTTGCATGTGATCAGTGTTCATGATATTACATGCATAATCATATACTGTATGCCTTGCGACAATAATTAAAAAAAAATATATAATGAAATTCTTAAGGGTAAGGTAACGCCACCAATGTTAAAAAAAATCCCTCTCACAAAAATTCTGAAAAAAATTTAAAATGTTCTCCTTTATACCCCCTATCAGTACCTAAAATATCAGGTATACAAATACGATCTAGTTTTTGAGTTATAAATTTTTAAAGTTGACTGCTTTAACATGGAGAAATGAAACTCCCATGTTAAATTGGTCAACTTTAAAAATTCATAACTCAAAAAATAGATCGTATTTGTATACCTGATATTTTAGCTACTGATAGGGGGTGTAGAGGAGAACATTTTAAATTTTTTTCAGAATTTTTGTGAGAGGGATTTTTTTTAACATTGGTGGCGTTACCTTACCCTTAATAATAAAACATTGTACTTATATTAGTTTAAGTTGGAATTTCAAAAATTAATTTGAATGCAGGAGATCTTTCTTTGCACTAGTGTAAAAATTTTCCGAGTCTATATTGTTCATCAACTTGCACATTAATCTTGTGATATTCTAATAAACTTCAATATTTCTTATTTGCAGGTCACTGTTCCACCCTGGCCAATGTACAGAAGAAAACCACTCCAATGGCAACAACCAAGAGGCAGTGCAGAGCATGAAGCTGCAGCACACACGAAGTCCAAGAAGAAGAAGTGATCTCATCCAACTTAACGCACAACTACATTTTTTTCCACCTATCAAGAAGCATTTAGATCCTAATTGTAAGATTAAATGTTGGGAGCAAAGAAACATTGAAAAATTCAAAATTTCTTACAGATGTAAAAATTTGTGTAATTTAAAAAGGAAATATATAATTAAGAAAATAAAATCAGTTTGCTTTTTATTTTATTATTATTATTATTATTTTTTAATTTTGGTGTCACGAGTATATTCTTCATGAAATTACAAACTAAAGACATTACAATCTCTACAAGTTGATGCATAAAAAGGAGAAATATCGTGATGCACTATTAAGATGATAGAAAGCTTTAGCAAATTTTTGTTTAAATACATATACATAGGAGGAAACTTGGTATTACATAAACAAAATGAGACCCCAGAGACTGTTCTTAGTCTGGAATGAGAGAAGAACGATGACAAACGCAGCAACATAAGGAATGTAACACAACAAAGCATTCCACCCTGGATCCATATAATAACATTTATAAAGTTAATTGTAACAAACATTGCTGGTTTTTTACAAGCTAATTAAGTGAGAACAGTCTGAAATATTAACGTGAATTTAAAATATGCAATACCAGCAATATTTGTTTGAGCAAATAAAAAAGTACACAATAAGCACAAAAAATATTCAGAGCCATTAGCTTCGGCAATAACATATATTTAACAAAATACACTGTTTGACACAATAAACTCAAACATAATTATTTTCTTTCCTTGATGCTCTTAAAACTATACTAAAAAGTTTTTGTTTTTAATGCTGCTTGGATCCAGAAAAAAAAAATGGGGGGGGGGTGGGGGCTGCCTCAATGAGGTCTATGTTAAAAAAAATGGAGGGAGGGAAATGCCTATGTTGCCCATGTTAAATCCAAAATTTCTGTCCCCCCCCCCCTGGATCCACGCATGCTTGTAGGATGTTGAGGAATAAATGTGAAAGTTCTCTTTCATATCTAAATTTGATTCTCAGAGGTTCTGAATCAGGCAACAAAAGCAAAATATTGCTAGTTTTCATTAACATTACATTAATTTCTCAGCCTGCTGTTTTAACATTTAAATCACATTAATTGAAACTGTTGGTATAGTTTTAAAAGGATTTGACTGCATAGGTTTATTTAAATCATTGCACAATTTCAATAAAAGCAATTTTGTCCGAAATCAAGATTCTGTGCAGGATAACTAAAACAAAGCAATTTTAATTCGATCAAGTTAAACAAGTCCTCAGGGTGGTCAATAACAAACATGGCATTATAATAATAGACTACATGACGTGATTTTCATCAGCAACACACAAGGCACATAAAAGTTAATATTTCATATACATTTCCTGCAAGGAAATAACTGCCTCGTTATATTAATTATACTTTTGATTGTTAATGGAAACTAGTTCAAACTAAGTTAAAAACATAAAAAGAAAGGTATCTTGCAATATATACAGTATATGTATCTTTCAAGTCATGTGTGTAGCGTTGCAATGGCAGATTTATTTGGACCCAGATTCCAGACCTTTTTATTTGAATTTTAAAAGTACAGTACATTGAAAAAAATACAATAACCAATAAAATATTGTTAACAAATGGAATAGGGACCTCCTAATAGCTGTCATTACATTAAAATAAACGCTTTTGCAGTTTTCCTAGACAATTACTTTTGCTGACCAGTGAGGTGGGTACAATTTTCTGCAAGATACCAATAGTCTTCTCAAATTTAACAACATTCACACAGCGAAAGATGAGTTGATATTATTTGGTCCGTCCAATTTACAACTATATAATAATATTATAGAAGAAAATAGTGATGTTACTTACCAGCTGGTAAATATTTCATTACAAAACAGAAGTATGTCAATATTTTTATTATTTTATCTTTTTTTTTTTTAGTCATAGATTATCAAAATGCAGCATTTGTATAGATTTAATGACACAGTAACAAGAGGATGAGAGAGTGAAAGTATTGAAATGATAAACTACGATGACACATTAGTTGCTCTGTGGAGCAATCTGAAATTAGTATAACAAGTAACTTACGTACTAGTTCCTCTCAAATAAACTACTGGCACCAGAAATGAATGTAAAATAACTTAGTTTACTGTAACTACAGCATGCAGATGTTCTTTATTACAGTGAAAACAACAATAAAAAATACAGGTACAGAAAAAAACAGTTATAATAAATGTTTATAAAAAATCTTTCACCATTATCCTCTTGCCAGTAAAAAAAAAAAAAATATATGTTATGTTTGGTGGAGACAGCAGTGACTGGAGCAGTGTGAAAATTTAGCCTCAAAATCACACTGCTTACATGAATAACATTGAAAGTAATGATAGAGACTCTGTCAGAAGACAGAAGGGGACGCAACAGAACTTATCTCGTTCCCCCGAATGCTCACTCGGCATGATTGGTCTTCTGCGTGGTTTTGGTGTGGTGGTTGTTAAGTAGCGCAGCCTCATCCTCAGACGGCACCGAGGGAACATCCTCACTTGACGAGCTACGCACATCTCCGTCCATCTGCAAAATATATCAATCCTTTAGATTCTTTAGAACAAAGACAAACAAAAAACAGCATCAGTAATCAGAAAATTTAAACCATTTATACTGAATCAATATTAATTTTATTACATGATATGATATTGATATTAATAGTATATGTGCACATGGAAACTATCAAGAATTCAAGAGTCAAGTTTGTAGCTGTCAAATTTTAAACTTGATGCATATACTGAGGTAAAAACATGCATACTTTGAACTTTTTAATGCTTGTGGGATGTATGATGAAAGTAATGTTATAGATCATTTCCCTAGACTAGATTCTAGAAGGTTGCAAAATACATTAGAGGCATTCTCCCTCCTTACTTCCTTCAGACCCTCAGAATCCAAAACATAACAATTAAACTATTTTGTTAAAAGTTGTTGTTGAAAGTTGACACTGAGTCAAAAGAAGCAAGTTAAAACAAGAACAAATACCGATATGTATGTATGTAGTTTCTGATGTACTGTAGTAAACAAGTACCAATGTCTATACCAATTAAAAATATATATATATATATATATATATATATATATATATATATATATATATATATATATATATATTATATATATATATATATATATATATATATTATATATATATATATATATATATATATATATATATATATATATATATATATCCTTGACGCTGTTATTACCCTTTCGGGTGTGGCCAGGCCGATATTTTAGCCTTTCCAGTAGGAGTTATCTTGCGACCAAGCTGGGGCTTATCAGGCTCCCAGAACCCTTTTCTGCACTCTTCTGGGCTCCTACTACCAGATCTGTACAGCCTGCAGTGGCAGTGCAAGACTGCAGGGCAGCAGAGTATAGAGAGTCGTAAACTGCCTTCCTCTTACCACTCCATCATCTAGTAGTCAGCCACACCCATCCCAAGTCACGAAAAGTCTGCCGGATTCGGGTATTGAACCGGGGACCTCTTGGACCAGAGTCAGAGGTACTAACCACTACACCAGAAAGCGATAATAATAATTGTGTAAATTTATACTTGTAATAATTGAATACTGCTTTAAAATTTGTTACTTGAGTTATTTTTGTAAAAATTTGAATGTATGTGTGTCTATATATTATTATAGAATAATCACGTCAGCCTTCTAATCTTCGGGCGCGATTTTGCCACTCTTCCGTTTATTCGTAAATACCAAGATAATACTAAAAAATCAAGACAGAAACGAATTATTAATTTGAAGCATATCGGAGTGATGATAACTTATTAAGTAAATATTACTAATTACTCTTTTAAGTTACAAAAAAGCAACAAATCTCATCCGGCCGCTATTTATGAAAGCATCTTCAACTACAGAACACCCTTTTCAAAATTCACGCTGATTGGCTAAACTCTTCGCGCGCTTTTTTTGGGAGAATTTAAAAAGTACGAGAAAAAACTTGATTTTACGAACAGTTAATATAACTATTAAAACATGTAGCAAATAGTAATTAATGATATGTACATCTAAACTATTTCTAATGCAATTCGCAGCTAATAAGTTGTACTTACAATTAGAATTCAAATTTTAAAATTTAAAATATATACTCGCTATTTATGAAAATAATGACTGCTATGCTATAATAATGCAATTAGCGCATTAATAATATAGGATTGTCTTTTCGTTTTACATTGTTATATAGAATCATAGACTATTGACCTTAATGTCAGTACTGTTATACTTTTTAAAAAAAATAAAATATAGCAAATATTTGTATGGAAAAAAAATAAGCATATAGTATCAAAAGCTGGTAAAGAGATCGATATATATATATATATATATATATATATATATATATATATATATATATATATATATATATATATATATATATAGATGATATAATTTATTTTTAGTGGGCTTAAAAGGGGATGAATAAGAATTTCATGATTCAAGTTTGGGTTGAAGGAGGAAAAGATTAAAAATTTATATAAATATGAAAAATAATACAACATATATGTTCATTCTTTATTTATCGTGCATGTATATAATAATTAATATGAATAAACTTGGAAACCTGCATGTAACTTTTAATATATATATGGTTAGAAGTCATCGACTTAAGTTTGACACATTTTTTCATATACATATTTTTTATACCATATTATATAAAACTTAAACTATAAATTAAGTTGCAGAAGGAAAAAAAAAAAAAAAAAACGAAGCATAATGGACCAATTTTATATTTTTGCTGCAGTGTGTATTTTCATCATCTCGAATTTTTTCTTATTTTTTTAATTCTATAACACCTTCAAAGTATAGTGTAAAGAAGATGTGACGTCTACGTCATGGAACTTTTAATACTTAACATGCAATCCTAGGTAAACTTTTGCATGCATGATTATGACGTCACATGCAGCCACTCTGAAATTAAGTTCGAGCATATTATGGATTTAATATAAATATATTTAAGTAATTATACATAATAATTATATAAATATCATGTAGTTAATAGATATAGTAACTATTTATTGCCCTCATCTTCTTTCGACTTTCAATCACTAGCAAGACTTTGACTTATTATAATTTTCTTCGTTTCTGCTTGTTATTACTTGTTACTGAAATAATTTGAAGTTATGTACAGAACTTGAGGTGTGTCGAGACCATGCAAATATGCAGTAGAAACATTCCATGCAGGATGATCATGATCTTTATATTGTTCGCTCCCTACAAGTAAATTATGAAAATAACTTCACCTTGGCTTAATTGAGTGTCAATGCTTTCTCAACTCCTATATAGAGATTCAGCACTATTTAATAACACTGATGTAGTCTCTTCAAGGAAAGTATTTTAATTACAAGTAAAATAATAACTTAATATTTCTATTTTAATAATTAATCTTTTGTTTCATATATGTATATCATGATCACCATGCATAATATGCACTGAATTCTAAGATATTTTTGGGGAGGTCCAATAATATTTTACTAAATCAAATATATCAAATGAAATCAGAAACAAAAAAGAACATTTCTTATAAAATAAATTTTTTATATTTTTAGTATTTAGCACATTTTTTTTTATGCTTGATATTTCTACATGTCAAAATCCCAATCATTATGATGCTTCAGAAGTCAAGTGTCGTTAATAATTACTTATATAATTATATATATATATATATATATATATATATATATATATATATATATATATAATTATATATATATATATATATATATATATATACACATACATACATACATACATACATACATACATACATACATACATACATACATACATACATACATACATACATACATATATAATTGCATTATACTTTTGCTGTTAATGTGGTAATAGTCACTAATACAAATAAATCGATTATGTATAATTTCAAACACCATTTAACATAAAATCACCTTAACATATATTTTTACCGCAATTAAATTAAAAAACAAATTTGCAATATTACATAAAAACGATTGGCTCCTCTCATCACAAATACTAGAAGTTAAAGTAGAGTGAGCGAAAAATTGACCGATGGTAAAGCTCATTCTCTTGCATGTAAAAAGTTACTTTGGAGCACCATAAATAAGCATCTGAAATCAGTTGAGACCGTCCTTCGTAAAAATTCTGAGCATTTGGGTCTAAAAGTCGATGACTTCGTCCATCTACTCCATGCTAACGCTCGAAAAACGTGGCTTCTTTTTTATTCGAACTTTAATTTCTTTCGCAATCTCCCGTAAAATGTGTTTAAAAAATATTCTAAGATAGAACATATTATGGTGAATCAGAAAGTGTCATAACTTTTATTAGCCCTTCATAAAAATTTTGAGAAAATTCTGATACAATACCAAAATCCGAGGAAAATTTTCATTTCAAATGTTGCGGTCTACGGGTTAACAGCTGACTGGATCAACGGGATCAACAACACTATATAACTTCAGCAGATGCTCGTATTGCGCAACTTGCATAAATTTCTACTGCGCAGCTTTTGAGGAGCCGACGTAACTTTTTCGTATGCACATATATAGTGCGTGACGTCATTCCCGTCATGCACTGCGCACTCAACTCGCTGACTCTACTTTAAAGGGCGTTTTTTTATTATATGATCACTGATCTGCCTTTTGGATAGGGAGTTAGTTGTATTTAAAATATTTATGTCATATATATATATATATATATATATATATATAAATGGCCTAGCTAGGCTATTTGGATTCGTAAAGAAACATTTATTTACCACGACACGATAAATGAAATATAAATGAATATACAAAGGCTGCCATCATTACATATGTTATAATAATTTATTTACAATAAGTTTATTTGTTACTATTTTTCTTGAATTATTGTCTTTATTGTTGGATATAATACAATTATTATACTGAAATGCATGTTTTTGTATTGCTTCTGCGATAATTATATTTTATGTAACAGCTAATAGTACATGGAAAATAATATATGTATATATATATCAGTATAACAAAGACGCATCAATAAAAAACAATTAAGTACATAGTATTTAGTCTTATGTGCGTTTAATATTTTTACAATCAAAAGTTCAGTTAAAAGTGCAAGAACTTTTTACTATCAATATAAAAGTATGCATATATCATTGAAATAATACACGATACATATTAAAATTACGAAGAGTATTTAAGGTTTTGCTGTATGTAATATCTTATTAATTATTGTTCATATTGTAGCCACGTATTTATTTGTAATGCGTGGTATGTAAAAATTTAATAAATATACTATAATATATCATTACAAATTATTACATCTCAGTACTCATTACAAATCTTGTTCATTTCATTTCACATAGATTAATTTTACACGTATGATGTTATGTTTATTATAGAATTTTATGTTTGATCTTAATACAGTATATAACTTTTTTACTGTAGCTCTAGCTGCATGCGGTACGTAATGAATTTCTTAAATGAAAATTTTATTAAAGGATCGATCTGTGTAAAATAGTTTTTATTCTGTCACTGTCGTCTAAATATACTACATCCATTATAATTATTATAAAACACTTTTTTATTTTGTGTATTTACGAACAGAGCTAATATCCCAGAGCATGATATATAATAATAATGGTTATAGTATATTTAGACAACATGACAGTTACAGAATAAAAATCTATTTTACACAGTTCCTTTAATAAAGTTTTTATTTAAGAAATTCATTATTTTCATTAACGTACCGCATGCAGCTATAGAGCTACAGTAAAGTTATACACTGTATTAAGATCTAACGTAAGATACTATAATAAACATACCATCATACGCGCAAACTTAATCTATGTGAAATGAAATGAGCAAGATTTGTAATGAGTGCTGAGATGTAATAATTTGTAATGATATATATATATATATATATATATATATATATATATATATTTATTATTATATTTAAATTTTTACACACCACGCATAACAAATTACATAAAAACGTGGCTACAATATGTACAATAATTAATAAGATTACATATATATAGCCAAACCTTAATTAATCTTCGTAATTATAATATTATGATAGTGCATTATTTCAATGACATAATATGCATAATATATAACTATATATATTATATACTTATGTATATACCTATGTATTTTTTTCTTATGATAGTAAAATAGTTCTTGCACTTTAATCTGCACTTTTCATTGTAAAAACATTAAAAGCACTTAAAACTAAATATTATGTACTTACTTCTTGTTTATTAATATTTAAAAATGAGAATTATTCGTTTGGATTCAATTTGTAATGATAATTAATTGCCAGTTAAGTAATTTCTGACAAAATCATAAAAATGCGTTTGTTTACATTTTTACTTTGTCGTCTGCCAGCTGACAGTATTTAGTGCCAAACACTGTCACCAGTTGGCGCAGTGATTAAATTTTTATCCAATCAGCGTGAATTTTGAAAAGGGTGTTCTGTAGTTGAAGATGCTTTCATAAATAGCCATCCGGCCGTGCAACAAGTAAGATTGAGCTTACATAACAATTATTTGTGTATAAGTGGCTACAGTAAATGTAAAAACTATTCTGATTATGTCAGCCCTCTCACTACTTTTCTTGTTCTCATATAATTAAAAATTTAATTGATTATACCAGCATAAATTATCGATCATTAAAAAAAAAAAAAAAAAAAAATGGCATTGTCAACCTTAAATCCATATTACCACATTTCTCACCCACCAGCTCAACCAAACCCAAGTCCACTTCTGGACGTGAACTACCTCTATTTTGCCCTAACATCCTGTCTGCAACAAATTCATCTGCTTAGATGTCAGTTCGCCACACTGACACCGAATCAGTCACCCCACCCAGCACACCCCAACCCTCCCCCACCTCCCCAAGCAACAAAACAAGTATCATCAACCACACCTATCCTATCTCGTATGCGTACGAAAAGTCCCTTAGACCGTATGCAGACTCAGAATCTTCAGCCCAACTCAGATCACGTGAGATACCCAGAGCTCAAAGAATATCTAGAATTCCTTGCTGGCATCATTCCTCCCCCCAACATTCCCGAGTCAGACATCACTTGCCAAATCATAGAAAAAACAGGAAATATTTTCGACGTTCCCAGTTCCGTCGTAAAAGCTCATGCAGTCGCTGCTGACATCAAGATGAATGCAGGCATAGCCAAGAAATTTAAAAATATATACGGCAACTTGGAACACCTCAGAAACAAACAAAGATTCCCTGGTGATATCGCTACACTGCAAGTAGATGGTGAAACCATTCTGTACATAATCACCAAGTTTAAGTCCAACCATAAGTATTCCCAAAACCAAAATCAATTTTTGAAGAATTTCCTTAAAGGCCTGAATGGCCTTAAAAATCACTGCGTCAAAAATCAAATTAAAAGAATCGCAATCCCTCGTATCGGCTCAGGACTAGATGGACTCAATTGGAATTATGTCAAGAGCAAAATCGAAGCTATCTTCATCAACGTGGACATCCTTATTGAGGTCTACTCTCTGAAGCAGAGGAGAAGTCCTCGCCATATGGCGTCTTCAACAACATCCCAAGGTGACAACCAAACCCACCCCAAAACTTTCCTATCTGATCAACACACCTCCTTATCATCAAACGATGGTCTCATGCACCCTCCTCAAATCTCCCCTCCAAATTCCCAATTCCCTAAACCTTCTGCCCCTCCTCCTTCCCCCAAAACTCCACCCACTACTCTCCCCAATCCCTCTGCCCCACCCCCCTCCTTATCCCCCCCCACAATGGCCCACCCCACCCCCCAAATTGTCCATCAACCCTCATCTCCCCCTAAGTCCCATCCTCCCGTGCTCACCCGTCTCTGCACTTCGCAGACAACCACCCCCATTCGCCCCTCATGTGTCACAAATACAAATAGTCCCCATCCAATGCCATCAGGCCCTCCCCGCCTCATCAAGGCTCCCTACTACTACAGGCTCAACATGCTCTCTGAAAGTTCCAAGTCCCCCTCCAGCTCTCTTCAGCATTTCCACTACCCCTCTACCCCCCATCTCCCCAAAGTTAACAACCCGCCTCAACATATAATCAGCTCGCCCAATCCGAGCCCGCATTTTCGCGCAACCCTCTCTGCTCCACCCCGTCCAAAGTTGACGAGGTGGTAGTCTCAAACTCACCACTAAGGCTAAATATTCTCTTATGGAATGTGGAAGGCCTGAAAAAGCTAATACCTTTAATCTCAGACAATATTCTTGAGAACCGAGATATTATTGTATTCACAGAGACCTTCTTACTTGAATCACTTGACATAAATGGCTACTACTCCTTCCACAACCTTGCTTTCAAATGGCAGAGAGGGAGACCGTTTGGAGGCATCTCATGCTTCATAAACCCAAAACATGGTCCAATTTTAAATTTCTTAAAACTTAAAGATTTTATCATCATCAAAACTAAATTCTTTACAGTCATTGCCATGTACCTTAATCCATATTTTACAGTTCTCGAACTAATGGAGGTAGTACTATATGCAATAAGCCTCACAGAAAATGATGCTAATGTAATTTTCACGGGCGATTTTAACTGTAGAATTGACCTTTCAAATGTCCCGAAACATCTACGAAACAAGACAGATATTCTATTAGACATTTTAAATTCAAATGGCTACTTACTCTCTAATAGCCCCCTAGAAAAAACTTTTGTAAACGCAAATGGTTCAAGTACAATCGACCTGCTTTTTTATAAACCTAAAAATTTTATATTAATAAAACATGTCATTATTTCTGAGACAAACTCGTCACTGTTAAAGAGTCATCTACCCGGTGAAATTATTTTAAAATTTACCCCTAGCAATCCTCCCAATAAAAAACTTTTTTACAGATCAAATTATTCAAACAAAATTGATATTAGAAATTATAATGACCAAATTTATACTTATGGTGATACCATAATTACTCATATCAATAATAAAGATGTAAATAGTCTAAATACTTTAATTACTAATGTCATTCTACATTCTACTATTGCAAAGAAAAATAATAAAAGAGTATCTAAACCCTGGTTTAATAGCGAATGTTATCTATCAAGGCAAGATCTTCTATCAAAATTTCATGCCAGCAAATTATATTTATTCAAAAACCCAAATTTGCATGAGCAATTTATTCAGGCAAGAAGCTGTTATAAGGCTTTATTGAAGCAGAAAGAATTAGAATTTAAAATTAAATCGGAAGATAAAATGATTAAAGACGCAGAGCTAGAACCATACACATATCTTAGGAAAGATAGACCACCAACTAAGTCATGCCCAATTAACATAGACAAATGGGAAAACCATTTTACAAATATCTTAAATACAAATAAATTACAATCCGACCAAACTCTCAATCTTTTATCATTAACAAGAGACTATAATTGTAACTCAAATTATATTCCTCTTAATGAATTTGAAGTCTATAATTGTATGCAAAGCCTAAAAAACAATAAAGCTTCGGGCCCAGATTTTATTACGAATGAACATTTGAAGCTAGTAAGCAAGTCGTTAACCCCAACAATCACCAATATGTTTAACCTCTGTATTGAAACGGCTACAATTCCGGAATTGTGGCGGATCGCCTACCTAATGGTATTATACAAAGGGAAGGGTAACATTATGTCACCCGACTCATACAGAGGTATTATCCATGGTGATACCATGTACAAACTCTTCTCGAGATTAATTGCAAACAGGCTTTTTGATTCCACCCACTATCTTATTCCAAAAGAGCAATACGGCTTTATGCCAGGACGTTCCACAATACAAGCTGTATCCACAGTATATAATCAAATTAAACTAGCATTGGAGAAGCCAAAGGGTCATTTATATATTGCTTTTGTAGACTTCAGAAAAGCTTTTGATTCGGTCAATAGGAATTTGCTCATTGAAAAGCTGAAGTCATTTAAAGTAATTCCTTCTGAAATTTTGAATATCTTAGCTGTTATTCTAAATATCAATTATGTATGTGTTCAAGATCGCTTATCATGTTCTAGTAATATTATTCAATCTAACGGAGTTTTGCAAGGAGACCCGAGCAGCTCTCTTCTTTTCAATCTTTTTACTGCAGATATAACTGAGATTACAAAAGATATAAACTGTGAAAATGAAAATGATCAAGTCGTACTAAATTTATATGCAGATGATCTTGCTATTATTTCAAAGAGCAAAGTCAAGCTACAAAAAGCGCTAAATAATCTATCCATCTGGGCCAAAACAAATGGTCTAGAAATTAACACAGAGAAAACCAAGGTTGTTAAGTTTAGAAGAGGCGGACCGTTATGCAAAAACGATGAAATTTATTGTGACGGTCAAAAGATTGAATTTCTAAATTCATTTAAATATCTTGGCATAATACTTCAAATGACAGGGCTTTCTTTTTCTAAACATATAACAGAAAGATGTAAGAACGCTATCACTGTTATGTACACTATCTCAGGGCTGTCTGGTCTATCCGTCAAAACAGGGCTCAAACTATTCAATTTAAAAGTCGCCCCTGTAGCTACTTATGGTATTGAAATTGTATGGCCTCATTTATCTGTATCCGATTTTGATAAATTAGAATCAGTAAAAGCCATGTTTGTTAAAAGATTACTGTGTCTGTCAAAATTTACCGAAACTAGACTGGCCTATAAACTGATAGATTCCAATTATTTTATTACAGAAATCAAAGAAATGTTTAAACTTCCAACGACAGATCAATATTCCAATTTTATAGCTGTCAGGAATCAAAAAGCTCAGGATATTAATCCTGAGTTTTACAGCACTGATGCTATGACATGTAAATATTGGTGTCTGCCCCAATTGGATAGATCCAATGTTAGAAATGTTTTAACTCGCCAGGCTGTTCACGGCTTCCACTATCTAATTTGTAAATCTTCTGGTTATCATAAAGCTGAACAATCTTGTGTATGTAAATTATGTAATGAATATTGTAGCCAATATCATTTAAATATCTGTAAATCTAGAATTAAGTCTATTAGCGATTATGCCAGGGGAGATTTCATATAGTCTATAGATTTTGAATAGCAATGAAGCAATAAGTTTTTTTTATTCTATCTATTTTCTATGTCATATTTTGTCTTATATATATGTGATTATATATATGATATATTATTATTATGATGTAACAGGCTGTTAGTATCATCTGTTATTTTATTTTATATTGTTTTATTATCATTTTCTATTGTTCTATTATTCTGTAACTATTATATATGTTTTGTATGTATGTTTTATGTGTTCTATTGTAATGTTTTTCTATAATGTATGTTTCTAGTGCTGTTAATATGTACACTTTCTGTGTTTAATAAAAGACTAATAATTATGTAATTATATATCATGTCTGTATTAATAATCTTTATTGTTTGTTTTTTCAGCTAAATCCAAATTGCTAAATGTATAGTATGTGTCACAAATGTCACAGTGTATCAACTGATATTTTTTAATGTGAATAAATAAAATAAAAAATAAATAAATTTGGCGCTCAGTTTTCATGTCAACTCACCTTGCCAGCCACGATGGAGTTGTACGCGATTCTCATGATGAGGTAGGTCCAACCAATGTGCAGTACCAACAGCAGGAGCAGCAGCGAGTTGAAGATGTAGTATGCAGGGAACATCTCCACAATGGTCGGAGCTTCAATGGACGTGCTGCAAATCAAGAACAAACACTGTTAGTACCTTAAAAATAAGCATGTACTATACCTCCCTCCTTCTTTCCCCCAATACATATATTTTCTTTTTTTAAACTGATATGGACATGACAATTTAATTGTTCTTTAACTTTGATTTTAGGTGTTTATTTACTTATTTTTATTACTGTCTTTTGATTTTTTTTCTGCCATTGTCATTTTAATTGTTATTACTATATGGAATTGATTTATCTTTTTTTTTTTTTATTATTGGTCATTTAACTTGTACATCAATCAAGATTATATTTCATAATCTTATCAATTGAAAAATTACATATGTAATATTCTTCAAGACCTAACTTCAAAAACATTTCACTTTTCAAAACATTTTGTCATAATTTTATTTTTATTATTATTAAGGGTAAGATAACACGAACAATCGATTGTTGGTAGTCCCATTTGATTAACATGTAAACCTGAGCAACCTCATAATGTTTCTGAATATTTTTTGAGAGACAGTTCTTGGCTCCAAAAAAATATGGAAAAAATTTCAAAACAAACGGATCAGAGCGTACTTGAGTAGGAGGCCAAAACCCAGCCGGCGCGATCGTCATCTGTCGAGACATTAGCCGTCCGGAATTTAAAAAATAACATGCAATGTAATCGGGAGGAAATATTTTTTTTTAAATATTTACTTGATATTAATGAAGGTGTCTTGTAGTGCAATAATACTTCAATGTAGTCTCCCGTTTGCTAATTATTTTATTTAGTTCATAAATATCATACTTCTTGAGATATAAGATGGTAAAGTTAGGGCGGGAACTTGGTTCTATCTTCCAAGCTTTAGTAATGTATCATGACGTCACGAAATATTGAAAATACAAAAGTACTTGAATCAATTTTCATACATTATTTTCGATGTAGTAAATAACTTTACTTGATATATACAAAGTATAGAAAATGCAATTAAGTAAAGTGAAAGTCACTCGCTATGAAGAAAGGCTTTCAATGTTCATATGACGTCATCGCCAGTAAACTGACTTTTATTACTTCGCGCATGCCGGCGCATGCGCAGATGTAACAGAAGTAGCAGAAGTCAGGTTCATAAAAGTTTAATTTAAGGGTATTAATATTGTTTTTGCGTGAAAAAAAAGGTTGTCCAGTAAGATTAAACTATATTAGAGTTAAACTTGTTTCATTTTGAAAACTCTAGCATACAGCGTAATAGTCGTAAACCGCGACCAAAGTGAAGCCCTCTCCCATTTGATTACACGCAAACCTGCTGCTCAGTAGGACGGCTATTGAAAAGTGGGCGCGGTCGTGTTGTGGCCTCCTAATCAAGTTCGCTCTGAACGGATGATCCAATTTTTTAAAATTAATTTCTTAGTTTAGGTCTCCATGGGAAAGCCCTATACTGAAAATTTAAAAAATTCATTTAAAAAAATTGGATCGTCAGATTGTTTTGAAATTTTTTCCACATTTTTTTTTGTGCCAAGAACTATTTTTTCCATGTTTTTTTTTTTTTTTTTTGTGCCAAGAACTGTCTCTCAAAAAAAATCAGAATCATTATGAGGTTGCTAAGGTTTACATGTTAATGGGACTACAACAATTGATTGTTCGTGTTATCTTACCCTTAATCATATAATTATTATTAATTTTAATATTTCTTCAAAAACAAATTTATTTTATATATTTATAATTCAAAACAATATATATCGTTACCTTATTGCAATTAAATAAGGAAACACATGTAAACCAAAACATTTTTTTTTTTTTTGGTCTTATACGATATTGATTTATCTGTTAATACAATGAAAGACTAGCAAAGGATTTTTATTCTTGATACTGCAATAGCAAACATTTCTGTGTATTATAGTAAAGAAGGACAAATTATGGGGGATAGCAAATTTATGGAAGAATAAAATAATTGTTTTCAGTAATGGAGTATCGACCTCAAATTTTTTTATTGCAGAAATGGACAGAGGGGTGCAAAGTAATGCTACTCTGATTTTTTTCAGATTTTTTTGAGACCGGGAACTATTTTTAAAAAATTATTGAAAGTCTTTTTTGTGATGTCACAAGGCGGCAAGTCCTATCTTTTTCTTAAGGAGCGGTGTCTCGTGACGTCACGAAAAAGACTTTCAATAATTTTTTAAAAATAGTTCCCGGTCTCAAAAAAAAGCTGAAAAAAATCAGTGTAGCATAAGTTTGCACCCTTTATCCATTTCTGCAATAATAATAAAAAAAAAAAAAAAAATGAGGTCGATACTCCATTATAGTTTGTTTTGTTTTTCTAGTCATCATTTTACTCAAATTAATTAGTTTTTTTTACAGCAATATGAGACTACAGTGTACAGGTATACAATATTGCTACAATTCTTGATGTACCGGTAATGTTACAAGTACTGATAACTGGTTATTTACCTGTATATGATCCAGAAAGGGAAGACACCCAGTCGAGTTACAATCCATAGCAGAGTGAACAGAACAAAGAAAGCATCGCAGGTCCGCTGATAGTTTGCATACTTGGCAGATTTGGCAAGCTGAAAAAAGTTACTATATATAGTACGCTTCCTCACTTCCCACTATACCTAATAACACCATATTTTTTATTATTATTTTTATATGTTTTATCAGAGAGCTTTAATTAAAGAGAGATCGAACGCTTATGGGGATGTTTTGTCCTCTAATAGGATTCTATACACAAGAATGCGAAGTAGAAAACGTATCCCAAAAAAGTGCATATTGGTAGATATAGGGACTAATTCAACTGGCGAGTACTTGGTGGCGCTGATCATCCCTTAGTTAACTCCGACAAAGTACAGTCAGCAATGTCGTCAGGAGAAGCTCTCGGGTATCAAAATTTTTATACTTTTCTGAGCACTCCACCAGTTAAACTTGAAAATTCAGGGGAATATAGTTAGCACGGTCATCTCTCTCTTCAAATTAAAGCTCTCTGGTTTTATTTACAGTATACACCTAAAAAAATGAAGTGCTTAATCATCAGCACAATAAATTATGTAACATTTTCATTAATGCATTATACATGCAGTTACATACAATAAGACGTAAAAATTAAACTAAAATCAAATTTAACAGCAACTAGGAGACTGTTGAAAACTATTGACAATTTCCTTGCCTTAAAAATGAAATCAAATTCAAACAAAATTTGACCTAACTCTGAACATTAACTCACTAGAACCAAAGAGTTCCATCAAATTTATTTGTAGTAACACGATTTACATTCTGGGGACACAAATTGACAATTTTGTTGTCTCTATTATTAGGCAGATCCAGGTTAAGGGAGAATAGTTCTTACCTCAAGCAAGATGTCTGCACAGTCATGCACAACAAGCACAAGGGTGCCAATGCGGGTGAGATTGCACATCCAGCTGAAAGCCATCAGCATGATGGTAGCCACGTGATGCACGAACATCTGCCAGAAGTCCTTGCGCTTGACGTCAAAGAACTGGGACATGGTGAGTGCCCAGTAGAATGACATGGACAGCATGTAGTACCACCACACGTCAGACGTTAAGTTCTGCACAAAAGTATGTGTAAATTATTATTATTTTTTTTTTTTTTCAATTTTTTGTTTTTTCCCAAAAAATAATAAGCTGCTAATTTATATATTCTGAAGTGTTTGAAAAACAATGTACATATGTAGTTTCATAAAGTACAGTAGCATAAAAAACTTGATCAATAACCAAAGTAGCATAAACCACAAAAAAAAAAATAATAAAATAAAATAAAATAAAATACATATCAATAACTGGGAAAAGGCTGAACTTTTATTACAGTATTCATAAAAATTGAAGCTTTAAATCAAATGGTAAAACCTCAGGGGGGTCTTCAAATAACACAAATTATAACAATCCTAAAATTAAGATAGTCTTAGTGTATTCTTCATTGTTGCGCTAAGACAGTCTTAGGCTAGGTTTAGGTTAAGTGGTGTGGTGTTATTTGAAGACCCCCCAGTTGTTTAAATTGTAACTTCAGGTAAGGCTAGCCTCTGAGGTGGCCACTTCAGCTTTTTTGAGCCATGTATTGCATCTGTGCATGTAATTGTTACATAAAAAAGAATAAAATTAAATTGAGGTGGATAATATTACATGGTACACATGATACAATTTTATTATGTAATATGATCAACCTAGATAAATTGACTTTCAACCAAAGGTTAGTTTCTTACCTTGTAAAACCTAATTTATACCTAAATGGTTTATTTATTTCTTCATATTTATTAAATTTAAACACATACATAAAAGAAATAATTCAGCAAACTAACTAACAAAAGGTACACATAATTATGGCAGTCAATAAAATTGTTTTTATTGATTAATTAATTAGGAGATTGATTTTCCTACACCCAAAAAAATGTGTGACATTAAATTCCTTGATTTTGATTGTTGCAACAATGAAGATTAATAGAGCTTGGCTTAACTTTTAAGTCTGTAATGTCTGCTAACAAAATGTATAAAGTTTTAACAGCGACCTAAGATTAGTGATGGAATATTAAAATCTTACCTGGTGCGGGTAGCCGTACCAGCACTGGTTGATGTCCCTCAGCCATGGCTTGTCCCACAGGCAGTACAGGCCTCCAGCAAATGACATTGAGTAATAGAAGCAGCGCCAGCTACAAAACATTCATAAATCTTACTTCAAAATATGAATTAAAGTAGCGCAGTGTGCTTGACATGGTCTCGTCAGATCACCGAAGTCAAAAGTCAAGCAATGCCAAACGTGGTTATTAGTTGGATGGGTGATCATTTTCAACAAAAATCATGTTTCCCACCCAAGGGTAAATCATTACGCTTTTCTACTAGGTGGTTCCCCTGGTTTTGGACCATTGAACTTCCGGTCATTGACAAAAGCTGTAGCATCCATCCTGGCTGAGGTTTCCACGTTTCCCTCCGTTGTATGCAAATGCCGGGATGGATCGCAAGGCAGTGGCCACCCCCGTTCCGGAAGAGCCCACAAAACGCTTAAGTTAGGGTTTTGGAAGGTTCGGGGTTTCAAAGTAGTACTGTATGTAAGCAGTAGGTAGAAGTACCCAAAAGGGTTTGATAAAAATAAAAAATAATAATAATCCTGCAGGAAGGTGAGAAAAAAATAAACAATAAAAAAATAAAACACACATACATTAACAGTATATGGAGGCTTCAAGTGTTCCTTGGCGGGGAAAAAAATCACCATAAGCCACCATGTTAGAAAATTTGCATTTTTTTCTCTGTATGTAACTATTTATTAAAGCTATGAATTTGAAACCATCTCCTACCTCCCCCCCTCCTTCCATTTAGGGGTCTTTCATAATGAATCAAGCACACATTTTCCTAATTAATGCTAAAAAAGCAATTTTGATTTTTTTTTTTTTTTTACATAGGTTTGGATAGGACGGTGGGAACACCGCAAGATCAGCTGACTTGAAGCCTCTATCATAAATAATTAAAAAATGCAAAAGAGAAATAAAAATGCCATAGGGCATGTACTGTATATTATCATTATACTGACTGATTATATTTTAGGGCAAAGTTGGTTTAATTGGAGACTTCAGAAGTACTTTCATAAAAGGGGGAACTGAGAAAAAACTGTGTTTATCCTACAGCTTGCAGCTTGGTAGATTGATCTAAATTAAGGTATAACCTGAGAATTTGTCTGTCAAGGTCAAGAGGCGTGGCTATAGTGGCAACACTGTTTGCATTGGAATGCGCATAATTTTTTAGGAGGGGGTGGCGACAACAGTCCTTGAGAACGTTGCCACATTTCTCATAACATATAGGAAACGAACATCGCCACGGTTCAAAATATATGAAAACAATTCAGAAAAATATTCTAAAAAATTAGGTTTTAGTAAAAAAAAAAGTAAAAGAATCTGTTGTATAGTTTTTTTTGCAATGCTAATTAAGGGTAAGGTAACGCCACCAATGTTAAAAAAAATCCCTGTCACAAAAATTCTGAAAAAAATTTAAAATGTTCTCCTCTACACCCCCTATCAGTAGCGAAAATATCAGGTATACAAATACGATCTAGTTTTTTAGTTATAAATTTTTAAAGTTGACTACTTTAACATGGAGAAATGAAAATCCCATGTTAAATTAGTCAACTTTAAAAATTCATAACTCAAAAACTATATCGTATTTGTATACCTGATATTTTAGCTACTGATAGGGAATTTTTTAAATTTATTTCAGAATTTTTGTGAGAGGGATTTTTTTTAACATTGGTGGCGTTACCTTACCCTTAACAAATTTAACATTGAATGGATACAAATTTCTCATTTAAATAAATTAATTATAATTAAACCAACGGTTAAAAAATTCCGAAAAATTTCAGAGCTAATTTAACGATTGTTGTGAGTCCACCAAATTAATTTGAAGAAAATCTGTTGTAGCGAATTTTTCGTCCAAATTTCTCAGGTTAAGCCTTAAGCCAAAAAGGTTGTACATGGTCTGTCTTATCTCCTAGTACAAGTTATTTTTTTTACTGTACCGGTATACATTGAAAGTTGTTATGTATCACTATCAGGCTTGCTGTTTAATTATTAAAATGTAGTATACTGTATAGTATACAGTAATGTACATATGTATGCATATTCTTAAAAATAATACAGCATTGCACTTTCAATATCATTTATAGCATTAGATATATATGTGCATAAATACAGTATTTCATTATTACGGTTACATAATTATATACACCATTATAATGCTACGTAGATTAAAGTAGACTGAGCGATTTCATTTTTTTGAATTTTTTTTTTTTTTTTTTTTTTTTCTAAAAATAGTTTAGCCTGCCTTCTATTGAGAAATTCCCAAAGTTGGTGTTTCGGAGGTCTTTAACATACTATACATCCTTTTGGAACAGAAAACAGCTTTTTACTCCAACTTCGTCTGAACTATGGTACCAATTAAAAAATACGTACGTAATCTATGATGAATTCTTTAATGGATTTTCAAATAATAAAAAAAAAATACGGAGCCGTTTAAAAAAAATATTGAAATTTTTGCGGGTTAATTCCCATAAGGATTTTTAAGAAAAACGGCTCCGTAAAAAAAATATATATTTGAAAATCCATTAAAGAATTCATCATGGATTACATACATATTTTTTAATTGGTACCATAGTTCAGACGAAGTCGGAGTAAAAAGCTGTTTTCTGTTCCATAAGGATGCATGTTAAAGGCCTCCGAAACACCAACTTTGGGAATTTTTTGTGGTGAAGCTATTTGAGATGGAATTTTTTGGTTTTCATTTCTCCATAGAGGGCGAGTTTAACTATTTTTAGAAAATAAAATATTGAAAAAAATAAAATCGCTCACTCTACATTAAAATGAAACAAGTGTACAAAGTGTATTGTATGTAATAATTACTACCACTGTACAGTAGATCAAACAGTGGTTTAAAATATATCTTGTCTTTTAAATAATACCAAAGCACTTAAGATCAAAAGGAAAATTTTAAGCTTGTGTTTAGCATTTGAAATGAGTTCATCAGATATAATCTTATCTGAGATGACTCATTGTATTTCTACTTATGAATGGTTGTATGATATGCATATTGAATAAGAATGACATAGCAGGATATTATCAATGCAAATAATGAATATTTTTGCTCTTGTTAGATCGCTTACCACGTCTCACAGAACTTGGTAAGAGTGGAAGGCCTGTCTTGGCACCGACGCAGGCGGAGCCATCTCTCGATCTGCCTCTCTGTTAGATCCACTTGTTTGGCAAGACCCAGCATCTGTTGAACAGAAACACAATTTCAATGAAATAAGAAAGAATATGCATATGCATACTGTAAACATATGATAGTTATGATATCGTATCATATAAATGCATACCTGTTTGTGTTTTAGTGGACCCTTTAATTTCTTGTAAGCTTTTTCCAAGACTTGATTTGGAGGAGCTTTCTTTGGTTTTGAATTCTTGATACCTAATGCTACACCCAGAGGTGCAAACCAGTACCTGAAAAATTAATAAAATCATTGTAGGTATACCAGTATGATACCAGAGCGGCCTCAATATATTTCAATTTCAACATTTGGCACCATTAGTAGGCGTGACCGAAATGACAAGGGCGCGGTGCCCGGCTTCCTGCACTTACCTTTCAAACACTAAACGAATCACTAGCAAGACTAAAGCCATTGGCAATGGATACATTAAATCCGATGGAACTGTGTGCTGGACTACATCATTCTTTTCCATGTCGGCCCATGTTGCATTAGGCGGGAGCCACACGTGCCGAGTCCAAAAACGGTCATTGAGACCTCTCAACAGATCCATGTTGTAAGAGTCAGATCAAACTACAATGTGAATTATCTGTCCTACCCTGCTAATCTCCACCATAAAAGTTTACAATTGTTTCCTCTATTCAATCACAGCACGCACATCCACACCAACAACCAAAATTCTTTGAATAATGTATCCGATCACCACTACACAACTAGAAATACAGCTAGAAAATATCCACAGAAAATCATGTCGCCATGATGAAAACAACAACTCTAAAATATTTCCTTGTTTTATACGGAAATAAAGTATACAATTTATGTATTTTAAAATACATTTGTATATTTTTTATTGATTTAATCATAATAATACGAATTAATTGCTATAATAAAAAGTATTAGAAAGCAAAAGCTACAAAGTCGTTTTACGTAGTATCGCATGATTCATCACGAGACAATACGCGGGATTTTTTAAAATTGTGAATTGGAACGACAGAGAGGGTCTCGGTTTTAGATACAGAGACAATCAAGCTCTGTACGTTATTTATGTTAAAATTCATAATGTATACCAAGTACATTGCAGTATTTAGTATTTAACTATTTATCAATCACATGTTATATGAATAGACCCATGCATATATGCAATATATATAAAGGAATATAAAATATAACAAAACATAAACTCAACTAAGAAATTCTGACACAAACAGAAAACTGATGTATAATATATATTAAACAATTTTATAATGAACTCATCCCTTGATGCCACTGTCTTTTTTTTTTTATTATTATTATCTTATTCAGATTTAATTTATTCATACATTATATGACACTAGGCACCTCCGTGTCTTATCTATGCCATGGTCAGGGATTTGATCAGAGTTTCGCGGTTTCTGAGAGTGGCAGCGCTGCTAAATGTTCGGCACGGTTCTTGCTGGCTGAAATTGCTTGCACAGCCAGCAAGAACCGGGCCGTGCCGCTGCTGGGTTTCTGATGACACTATATATCACCTAAATTTATAATTTTTTTTCAACAAATTTACCTAAATATATATCACATTTTATAAATCTGTTTTATATATTATGAAGTTTTACTCGCCTCAAATTATCATGCCCAATTATTTTCTTTTCCTTAGTGTTTATAAAATTAATTTATTCATAATTTTTTTACCTTTAGGATGTATCAGTCAATAATATAATTTTATAAGAAGACATACAATTTTACTGCAGTAATTAATACCGCAAATACATTTTTGTTTCATCTTTTATTTATGAATAATTACAAAATTATAAATGTACACATTAAAATATTAAGAACATTAATTAGCACACATATAGCCAATATAATAGACGGTAGTAATGCTGCCGTCTTGAACAATGACAAATAATTTATTAGTTTTGTTTTAAAAAGGCACATGCATAAAAAAAATAGTTTTTTTATTTAATACAAACCACATGACACATTTATTACATAAAACATATATAGATCTTGCTTTTTATTATATGCAGCACAAATTTTTATAATTCAGACCTGCTGGGCTCATGCAAGAAAGTTAAGTCGGTAAATACTGCTATTATCCAAAATGTGACAAAACATTATTTTTGGATTTAACTGAACATGTTATGTAATATGAATCATTATTATTAAAGGGGTACCAAAGTGAATACTTTTTTTACATGTTCGGTCAGCTACGAATTATTCTAACATCTCTGTGGCTCCATATTTACGTATGATGCCTGGTTATTTTACAATTAATTATTTAGTTTGAAAAGTGAGTTTGAAAACCGTTGGTTGATTCAAGCATGCCCGCGGCCGCAGCGGCCGATGATACGACAAGAAGGGGGCGGGAGGAGGTTCCCCCGATTTGCGGGAGATTCTTGTCGTATCAGCGGCTGCTGCTGGAGCGCATCGGCTTGAATCAGCCAACGGTTATCAAACTCACTTTTCAAACTAAATAATTAATTGTAAAATAACTAGGCATTTTACGAAAATATTGAGCCACAGGGATATCAGAATAATTCGTAGCTGCCCGAATATGTAAAAAAAGTATTCACTTTGGTACCCCTTTAAAGACAATAACAGCCTATTGAAGTTGCAAATTCCAAAGAACCTTTATTTTGCACCAATACAAACAAAACCTCAGTGAAGCAAAAGATGTTGATATAATTATTTTCTTTCACCTGATAATATAGACACTATCAATTTTTGCAAGTGATAACTGAGAGTCAAATTCCAACCTCTATTTTGATAAAAATAGGGGTAAGTAAATGATTGTCAGCAAATGTGAAAATTGTTAGTGTCAGATTAAAGAGAATAATTACAGTATATTAATATATATTTTGTCAAAGTTTTGAGTTCTTTAAAGCTAAATGTGTCAGACCTAAAATGTTCTTAATTTACAAACAAACATTAGCAACATATTATAGTTATTACTGCCTCCAAATTTTTTAAACTGAACTTTATCTATTGTTAGATTGTTGTAGTAAATCCATAGCTGTATTAGTCAGTACACAAAATTATCCAACCATGGCAATAGCTTTATTAAGATAAACTATGATTAATATAATGCTGAAATGTCATAAATTACACTATTTAGTTTCATATTTACATACAATAGTGACATTGATCTGCAATAAACTTTTCCCCCACTTGGTAATTACTTCTTAAACACAGTAAATCACCATTTCAATTATTCAATATACTGTAATAAGTTGGCATTACTCACAACATATGCATGAATGGGAGCAAATTCCATAGATTTTAGTTAGCCAAATAATTAATTGTTAATCTTTGTTTTATCAATGTGACTAAGATTCCAACCATACCTATTTAAAACAACAATTTATTAATTCATTATTGTATCTGTACACTATTTGTGTTTAATAAAATCAATTATAATTAATTTATTATGAATTAAAAAGAGGAAAATTGTAAATTAGAGTAAATAATAAAATAAATACACACATATATATATATATATATATATATATATATATATATATATATATATATATATATATATATATATATATATATAGTGCCAAGTAATAATACCTCAAAGCAGAAAAAAGAATCATTGGATGCACTAACAGGTAAGTACAAAAGGTAGTATGCAATTTACAAAGTGCATGACAGGAAGAGGATATCCTTTCCATGCCAGTCAGCACTTGCATCACTTTAACACCACTGGTGACATAAAAAATATAATGCATGTTCAATAAATTCACAGATTAAAGCTACTGTACCATCCATTAAGTTGGTCACAATAAAATTAACTGTGGTATCCTTGATTTTATTTTTCCCCCTTATTAGTTTTAATAGTAAGCAGTAAAGGTTGAAAACCATAAGCACAGTAAAATAATAATAATAATAAAAATATATGTAATTGAGGAAAAATTTGCATTAAACCACACTAAGCTTTATTTTAGGATATACATGTATATTATTTTTTAATCTGATTTGCAATATAAAAAGCAAAAAAAGAACACTAAATCAAGAAACATTCAAAAAGATTTAACACAGTGAAAGTTCAATTAGTATCCTGATAGGACCTGATAAGACTTTTGGAAGTGGTGTTGTCTCAGTCGCATGTAAGTGTAGATAGGAAAAAGAAGGTTCCGTTTGTGTTCATCTTCAGCAGGCAGCATCAGTGGATGGCATCGTGGGACACAAGGATGGAGACCTCCTGACGACCATCCACATAATCTGGGATGTTCACACGGCCTGCACAAAAAAATAAATAAATAAATAAATAAAATACAAATGGAGGTACTGACCGGTATTTGAGTTAGTAATACTAGTAAAAAGTACTTATATGAAGAACGAGCCCTATTAAAGCATTCTACGACAATTTGCTGATTTTATATGAATTTTTTAAAGCTTTTTTTGATGATGTCACAACTTTGCTTCTTAAATGGGAAAATGCATTCAGTTAACATTGCTAAAATAAAAAGTTATTGAGGGAGGAATTTGAAACCATTATCGTGATTCTAGCACCTAAAAACCTTGCTAATGAAGTTTTGGTTACATTTCAATATTAAGTATGGGATTTGGCAACCTTGCTAATGAAGTTTTGGTTACATTTCAATATTAAGTATGGGATTTGGCAATGTTAACTGACTTGTGAGATCTATTTTCCCATTTATGACGCATAGTTGTGACATCATTTTTGAGAGGTTCTAAAAATTCATATAAAATCAGGAAGTTATCGTAGAATATATGCTGTAATAGGGCTCGTTCTTCATGAAATTCTTGTGCCTTTTGAAATGTTGACAAAAACTTTAAACTTTTTTTTTTTTTTTTTTTTTTTGGTCAGTACCCCATTAATCAATTTCAAAACATTAGTTTTCATTCAAATGAACCTGACATCTTTTTTAAAAAAGTTTTACTAAACAATGAACAACAAACAAACAACAAAAAATACATTTTTTGTATTTCGTGCTACTATGTGATCATATAATTTTTATGTGAAAATTACAATAGACCACTTGCAAAACCCTGTTTTAGCAAAAAGTAAACAAACTCTCCCATCCAGTTTATTGTTGTTGATTGTGTGTGTAAATTTTGTTTGTACATTGTACGTTATGGATTTATGATTTTCACAGAGATTTCAATATGTTACAAACCTACGATTGTAAAAATGGCCAAAAACTGCAGATTCTGGTAATACTGTACTGTATTATTTTTTATATTTAGAATCGTAGGTTTGTAACATAATGAAATCTGTGTGTGAAAATCGTAAATTTCCCATAAGGTCCAATGTATAAACAAAATTTACACACACAATCAAAACAATCAACTGTGGATGGGAGAGTTTGTTTACTTTTTGCTAAAACAGGGTTTTGCAAGTGGTCTATTACAGTATATAAACAAATAATACTGTAATAATAAACACTGAAGTTAATACTAAAGAAAATTTAAGAAAATATTTAAACAAAATATTGCCCCAAAAGATTGGTGTGTGTGAAAGAGACACTCTTGAGCTCTAAATCATGCGCTTGAGATGATGGACATACCAGTGTGGCGCATCACCGCTCCTGGAGAGGGCATCAGCTTCTTGATCTTGTTGGGTAGTGGCTTCTGCTTGTTTTCCTGGTGCTCCACCTACACATAAATTTTATTGTTAACAACAGTTGCTTTACTTAATATTAGCACAGGGTCAGTGATATTAGTTAATATAAAAATAATCAAATCTAACTCTCCTTTGTTAGTCTATTAATGTGAAACATGTTCTAACAATAAGATACTTTTGTCTAAATATTTTTAAAAAGTACATTATTTAAAATGCAGCCTTGTAATTTTTCATTTTACTGACACTAATTGGTTTCTGTTAGGTATTAGAATGTATTCATGATCTGTAAATTAAATATCTTCTCTCATATCTAGAATGAAGTTAATCAGACTTAACTGGTGAACAGACAGCACCAAATCTTTTTTAAATCAGTCACGTAAAAAAAGAGAAAGAACAGTTTAAAAAAAAAAAAGTGAAAACAAATTGCTATCCTCTCCTGAAAGCTAATTTGGATTTCTTAAACTGCAATACTTGAAAGCATGTTAAATTCTGAATTCACTTACCACTTTGATTGATGATGCTGTATCATAATTGACATACGGCAGATTGACCGCAGGAACATTAGGGTTGATGTTCTCAACATCATATTTCTTCTGCAACATACAAAGACACAAGTTAGTATCAAAAATAGCTAGTATAAATATCTAGTTGCCCTGATTGCTTCATTACCTCAAGGTGGGGTGAGGAGAAGAACCGCTTAGACTCCAGGAGCTTATTTGGTTGGCGCTGCTGAGCAGAGAGAGGGCTTCTAGGACGAACCACAGCAAAGCGAGGTGCCATCACAGGCCCACGGATGTACTGCGACACGGGGCTGGTGATGTGTGCTACGTTCGCAGACCGCATTGGTTTGGGCAGCCGCGGTATTGGGTGCTTGAAATCTGCCGAACGAGGCTCTGCTGCTTTGGGTACTCGGAACGGAGTGCTCACATGCACTCGGCTCGCAGCATCTTTCTTAGCAGAGTTGCCAACACTGGCACTTTTTGCCTCTGTCAAAGTCTTTGAGCTTCCTGGAGTCTTGAACATAGCTGGTGACTGGAAATATTTCTTCTGTTGTTGAGTTACAGGAGAAATATGTGCACTTTCTAAAGCTGGACTGCTTTTAGAAAAAATGGATCCAGTGACTACAGACGAGAAATTATCCTCAGTCCGGCCTTTCACTGGTACTTGGCATTCAATGAAAGGTTGAGTATTTTTAAACTTAGGGGTACAGAAGTATTTGTGAGCACTCGTAGTTACACTCTCTTGAACAGGGGACGAGATGTTTTGTTTAGTATTTATATTCTCTTCCGATATTCTCTTCACTTTTTTTTTATGGTCTGATGCTGACTCAATGCGGGAAGTACTCTGGTCTCGAGTCTCTAGGTAGTTCACTCCCATGCTCAGAATCATGTCCATTTCATCAATGGTGTCATTCATCAGGGACGACTGGCGAGACAAGTCTTGTTGTGGGCTAGCTGAAGAACTCAAAAGTGACATTGAAATGTCTTTGATCTCCTCTTCGTTGCATAAAGAGTCTTCATGCAGGAATGATTCTTCTTTCAGTGAATTCTCGGATGGGAAATACTCCCTGTCTTGCTCGCAATCAGAAGGCTTCTGGATAGCTTGGTCTTGCAGTTCCAACTCAAATGAATTCTCGGATGGGAAATACTCCCTGTCTTGCTCGCATTCAGAAGGCTTCTGGACAGCTTTATTGTCTTGCAGTTCCAGCTCAAGTGAATTCTCGGATGGGAAACATTCCCTGTCTTGCTTGCATTCAGAAGGCTTCTGGGCAGTTTTGTCTTGCAGTTCCAACTTAGCACAAGTACTGACTTCGACATGAGTTTCAATTTCATTTGTAACTGAGATGGTTTTAGAGTCTCCAAATTGGAACATTTGGTTTTGAAATGAAACAATTGCATCTATAACTTCTTCCGATGAAAGTTTTGATACTTCTTGGTTTTTAGTCATTAAACTTTCATCAACTGCATCTAAATACTGACTTGAAAAATCTGCTGGAGAGATTGGACTGTAGAGATGGGAAATTGAGTTACTGTTTTTCTGTGGTGCTGGAGTCGTCAGCACATTGTTGGCATCAGTAGCCATACTAGAGTCATCAGCTTCTAGGAATTTTTCTGTGTCTGAGATAGTCAACTTTTCTGCTAAATCAGAGATGCAGGCAAGAGTGTACAGTCCAGGAAGAGCATCTGTAACATTTTTAGAAACGATATCTGTAGGCACTTCTCCACTTCCTCCATAGTGGTTAGCAGGAGATGGCTCAACTGCTAGGGGGTCTGATATTCCACTTTCAAAGCTCAAGTTAAGTCCAGAAAGGTTGCATCCAGAGAAGCAGGCTTCTTCCAAGCTAAACTCCTCAATGACAACTTGCTCTGGCTCCTCAAGCAACATACCATGTTTCTCAGTTGGGCTAGGGGGTGGAGCTTCCAATGTTTCTGTTTCGTTTTTAGTTTGGAGAGAGAAAGACGGTGTCTTCTCAGTCACAGTTTCAACAGGAATTGTTGAAATGCTATTCATGGTCCTGAAAACAGAAAAGAATTTACTAAAGGTTTAGGGACGACAGTATTTACAATAAATGAGAGCTTCAAAATGATAAATGCTGCAAGTTCTTATTTAAGATCACTCTGTAAGACTTGTTAGGAGAAAAATCTTACTTTTTTTTTTTATTTACATTCTATGCTGAGCAAAATCTACAATATTCTGGCTAATATGTTGCACAATTTCAAAACTGTCTCATCAGCGTTGAAATTATGACTATTTGCTCATTATTTCCCTGCGAAAAATGTTTTTAGTGTACGTAGGTGTGTGCATGATATTCACATGTGAAAACAAAATTATCCCCTTTAGCAGGAAATCTTGCAATAACCTGCCATTGTGTAACGGTAAGCAATTCGGTTATCAAATCGCGCTGTGTTAGTGGTTCAAGTTTGCAATTGGGGAAACTTTCTAGACTTGTCAATCAAGTAAGGGCCCAGGGAGCTCCCATGCGCACCTTGCATATGTTAATTTTTTTCTGCTCTGTTCCAAAATTTTCCGTAAATTAACTGCCACAGCTTAGAAAAGCTGCGCAGAAACAAGTTTTAAATATTAATAGACTACCTACTGCACATGTCTCTGCATAGTGTGCTTGATAAGAGAGCTTTATGCCAAGTTCTGCTGCGCAGATGCTAGGGGACTAGTTTGCGCACAGCCAATGGCAGGTTTGTTAACTTTATGAACAAAGATAGGAACTTCTAATTCTATGCCCGATTGCTTGTAAGGTACAGTGTTTCAAAATAATTTAAATACATTTTGGCAACCGATCTGACGTGAAGCATTGTAATTTATATCAAATTTCAGATAAGTTAAAAACAAAGTTCTTTGCTTATTTTAAATGAAAGCCCTGCTCCAGTAGCACCCCCTCGTGGAACAGAAACAGTTGTTTGGAGGTCCAATTGAAAGTGACATCACCTTGGGAACTTGGACCAAATGCGCAGATCAGTTCAAAACCGTAGTGCTAATGGACCTATCTATTATGGTTCTATCACGGTAACGGCCATAATTTCAGATTAATTTCTTTTAGTGGCTGACAGAGGTCGGGGAACGGGGGTGGCAAAAATTACACCATTAGAATAACCCCCAAACCCCGATCCAAAATATTCAATATTGTGACCAACCAAACAGCTGATTTTGGAAATGTTACTTTCTTTTGAAAACTTTTTACAGTATATCCAAATGACTTCAAGGGGGAGGGCGGAAGAGCAGAATCCTTACCATCAGGGAGTGAAAAAGTTAAAAAGGAATCCCCGAACCCCAATCTAAAATTGCATGACCAACAGCTGATTTTGGAACGAACTTGTGGATCTTTGAATGGCATGGACCTCAATAAAAAATATTCTTTTTAACAACGGAAAAGTATTCACTGTGAATGAAGTACCGGTATACAGGACGCCAATCTTTCTTAGTCAAAATAACATGTGTATAACAATCCAACATTTAATTCACACAGAAAAAATGTGTGATGCATCCACAGGCAAACAGACGAAGCACCGAGCGAGATTTTTATACTCATGTAAATAAGCGGTGTTGACATCTAGCATGACGTCATGTGAGAGGGGTATCGGTGGAGGGGGAAAGTTAATAGATAGCAACGTTCCTTTATACCAGGTTAAGACACGCGTGAATTTCGTGCGTCATTTGTTGTCATTTTTCTGTTTTTCAGGACCCATTGTACCGCAAAATTTCAAAAAAAGCATTGCATGATGGGCGCATTCAAAGTTTCGCGGCACGATGGGTTCTGAAATACTTGAATCTGATTGGCTAAGCCCTTTAACAATGGTCAAATCGGTTGCTTAACCTGGTATAAAGGAACGTTGATAGATAGGGACAACCAGTGCTGCCTTCTGTGCTGATGCACTGGATACTAATAATATGCATACCAAGAAATATTTGCCGTAATTTGAGGAAAAAATATCGGAAAAAAACATGCACAAAAATCCTGCACGCTGCTTTGTCTGTTTGCCTGTGTATAGCGTCAATAAAATATCATCACAACAAAGCATCAGCAATTTATAAGCAGTCCGTAGTTTAAAGTTGTTATTTGGTCGAGAGCTTCAAAACTCACAACTAGTTACGGGCCGCAGTTTTGAATGAATGCTAGCCCTATCAGATTTGCTGGAGCTCCAAGAGACTATGAAAGAGTTGCATAATTATGTGCAACACATACCATACCGTATATATGCACATAACATCCCAAAAGGGTACACGACAGCATTATGCCAACAAGGACAGCACAGTAAACATGCATATATGCATATTTGATACATATATGTACGGTATATAATTATTATAGTGAGATGACATCAGTAACAGTATAACCTAATGATTTAATGATCTGCGGCAAATGTGGCTATACCACGGTGGCACGCAATGTAGTACTCAACGCACTCTTAAAGCCCCCACCACCTCGGAAGGCAAAGAGTTCCACTCCCTCACTGTTCAGTTTAAGAAAGAATACTTCCCCACATCACTAGCTCGATCCTACAGCTCCTACTACTCCTGAACTCCGGCCAACTTTCACTGATGATCCCCCCTCCCAATATACAGTATGTATATACATTTCTACCTTTCCTAGTTCTGTCACTAAACTCACTCCAACCCGCCATCTCCCTATTAACTTTGAACAAATTTCCCAATCCCTTCTCCTTTCCTCAAGCGACTCCCACTCCAAACTCTCAATCATTTTCGACACCCAATCATAATCTAGCGTGGCCTGGCGTGGCGCAGTGCATTGACCGGTTCTCGTTAGATCACCGAAGTCAGGCTACGTCGAGCGTGGTTAGTACTCGGATGGGTGACCGTTTCAAGTAAAAAATACGTACGCTGCTCCCTTCCTGGGGTAAATTCGTCTCGCTTTCCACCCAGTGCACTGATGCACTTGTGTGTGGTTCCCCAGGCTTTGGACATCGCTTTGGTCCATTGAGAAAAAGTAGAGGTGTCCGTCCTGACTGAGGTTTTCCACGGTTCCGTCTCACCTCAGTGAATGCTGGGACGCGCAACAGGCCGTGGCATCCGTTCCCTACCTTATCCCTACCCATTACCCCGCCGCGAGCTGTAAGCTCTTAGGGGTGTATCTTTGTAAAAAAAAAAAATCCCTCCACACCATGCATATTGTCATGCATCTGCTACTATATAATCTCCATTTTCTCATTCTTCCCATAACTCTTCTAGCAGCCCTTCTCTAAAATAATATATTATGCACTGCAAAATATATGATATGCATACTGTATGATATTTTAAAATGTATACACTGTATGTACCGTATGCGGTGTATGATAACATACATTCCCTGGGCACGGAGAGTAATAATATCGCCTGGGCATAATCGGTGGATCGTCCTCGGTGCATACATACCCTCTGGCTTTTTGACGACGAAGCAATTTCGCTACTTTCATCAGTTCTCTAGCGGTAAGAGGTCCACAAAAGACTTCATCATCACTCTCATCATAATCACTCATCTTGGCAGGAGAAAACGGCGTCTGAAGTGACTGAACTCTCTCAACGTGTCGGGACTTGTCTTCTTTCTCCTGATTTTGACCGTTATTTTTGAGCGGGAAATAACGAACAATAGGATCCAGACCGCTGGGCCTAGGACTGACACTCAACTCTTCCAAATACTCAAACAGAGAATGATTCTTGGGTTTCTGCGTCATTTTAGGTTACTTTTTTACTGGATTCATGCTTTGTTCACTAAAAATTTCCACTAAAAGAAGTTTGCAAGCTGAACAACACTTCTGTTTTAAAATGTTTTGCCCTCCATGAAACAAAGAAAAAACACTTCCCGTTTCCGGAAAAACTGACCAATCAGACTCCTCGTGATGACACCAATCACCAATCGACCAAAGAACCAATGCAAACGATGCAAACGAACCAGAGATTTAGCGGAAATTTTTAAACAGCTTTGGGGTTTGGACCCTCCAGAAGACCAGATGAAGAAATCTCTGCAGCTCGCGATGGGCTGCATGATATAAATCAGAGCATGCGCGTAGCCAGAGATTTAAATTAAATTAGATCGATCGAATTAAACTGATGGTTTAATTAATTAATTCTGCTTGTTTTTCTCACACTGATTCATGAAAGATCCATATATATATGATATACACACGTGTCGTAAAAAGTACGTGTGTCTTAATTATTTTCCACAGCTATATATAGTGGCATATATATATCCAGGATTTGTTCAAGGGGGGGGGGGTCTTCAAGATAAGGATTGATGAGAACAGCCCACTGGGGGGTTTGGGGGGCGTAGCTCCCCAATAGCCCACCGCAGTCGTGATTTTTTAAGGACACGCCCCCTTTTTTAGGGTAAAATTATGAAAAAATACTATGACATGAATGCGCGATTTTTTTCGAAACAGGGACGTACGTCATTGTGGGCTATAATTTTTTTCAATGAAAAGTCGCAGCAAATTTCTTATATTTGTAAATCATAAATTAATTTATGATTAATTTATCGATGTAAGAAAAAATGTTTATATTTAAATTTTTAAAACAGGAAAATCAATTTATTAAATTAAGTATATACTGTAAAATTATTACATTTAAAAAAACAGATTTTTTTTAACTTCAAAAATTTGTACAAAGTTGTAAAGATTAAATTTGTACAGTACGTATTATAAATTAGACAATAAAACTAGCAATTATTGTAAGATCATATGGAATATATATTATATATATAATTAATTAAAAAATAATAAAATACTATACATGTATAATTTTTATGCTGAACATCATCCCTAGTCGAAAAGTAAGAGTGCAATGCTAAGTGATAATTTGAGCAGTATAGTCAAGTAGTTGACTACTTGTTTTTAAGTAGTCAACTACTTAAAACAAGTAGTTGACTACTTAGAAACAAGTAGTCAACTACTTGACTACTGCTCAAATTATCACTTTTAGCACTCTTATTTTTCGACTAGGGATGCGGGGAATGTTTTCAACATATATTTTATTTTATATTTTAAATTGTTTTGTCTTTTCGTATACTAAAACATAAATAACTTTCAATAATGAATATACTACTGCATATTATAATATATATATAATTACAATAATAAAATTATTATTGCTAAAGATTTGGGTGTAATCTTTGATAAAAAACTCAAATTTAATTCTCACGTTGATAAAATATGTATAAACGGACCAACAAGTTAATAGGATTCTTGCAACGACATTGCAGCAAATTCTCATTACACACAATGATAATTTTGTATCTTACTTTGGTCAGGCCCATACATGATTACGCTAAGCCCAGTGTGGTCTCCCCACCAGAAGCACAATATAGAAGCGCTTGAAGGTATTCAGAAAAAATTTGTCAAGAAATTTGTATGTAAAAAAAGAAATGTTGTGTATCATAGAAATGAATACAAGTCTCACTGTGAGATATACAAATTACCCTCACTCGAAAAGAGACGTGAAATTAGTGACATTTTATTCTTAAAAAAAGTTGTCAATTTTAATGTTGATGCACCTGATATTCTTGAATCAATAAATTTGCATGTACCGCAACGTAACTTTAGGCATGCAGCAACCTGCATTATTTTCGATTACAACATGTACCACAAATGTCCCTAAATTTGCGTACTCAGCACGAGTCCAGATATCTTGTAACAGAATGAATTTGTCTCCTTTATTTGATGTATTTCATTTAAATTATAAACAATTAAAAACTGCAATGTCTTAGTATTTGCAAATCTGTTTGTTGTATTAAAGCACAATTAACATATTATAATTATAGAGGTATTCGATAACAGTGTAATTTAATATGTTAATGCTTTAATGAACAATAAAGCTTAGTGAATATGTACATGTATATTTAAAATGTTTTAGGCCTAGATTAAGTGTGTTTTTGTAAAATTGACATTATTATGTTGTTGTTTTTTTTGTTGAAGATGTACTATATCATGTATCCATAATATGGCATTTCTGTATTCTGTATTGGATCCAATAAACAAATCAAATCAAATCAAATCAAATAGCATACTTAAATAATCATAATACTGAAGACGGATTTTAAATCAATTAAAGATTTTTATTAACAATGTACGTGTTTCGAGGATATAAATTTTTAATTTTTTTTTTTTTTTTTAAGAAATTTTTTCATAAAATTTGATCTAAATCGTATCCGTCAAGCACCATTTCTAGTTATTTTTCCCTTAAAATTTACTAAGTGCTATGTATAAGATCTGGTGTAACATTGCATGATACTATATTTAATAATAATACAGATCAATATTCCAATTTTATAGCTGTCAGGAATCAAAAAGCTCAGGATATTAATCCTGAGTTTTACAGCACTGATGCTATGACATGTAAACATTGGTGTCTGCCCCAATTGGATAGATCCAATGTTAGAAATGTTTTAACTCGCCAGGCTGTTCACGGCTTCCACCATCTAATTTGTAAATCTTCTGGTTATCATAAAGCTGAACAATCTTGTGTATGTAAATTATGTAATGAATATTGTAGCCAATATCATTTAAATATCTGTAAATCTAGAATTAAGCCTATTAGCGATTATGCCAGGGGAGATTTCATATAGTCTATAGATTTTGAATAGCAATGAAGCAATAAGTTTTTTATTCTATCTATTTTCTATGTCATATTTTGTTTTATATATGTGATTATATATATGATATATTATTATTATGATGTAACAGAGGCTGTTAGTATCATCTGTTATTTTATTTTATATTGTTTTATTATCATTTTCTATTGTTCTATTATTCTGTAACTATTATATATGTTTTGTATGTATGTTTTATGTGTTCTATTGTAATGTTTTTCTATAATGTATGTTTCTAGTGCTATTAATATGTACACTTTCTGTGTTTAATAAAAGACTAATAATAATAATAATATAATCTTAGAATCGAAGAACCTTTATTAGTTTGAGATTCTAATAATGATAGATCATAGATGGCACTGTCTTCGAATTATCCTGTATCGGCAATAGAAGGAATTCAAATAAACCAGTGATGCGTCGAGTACGCTAAGAACAAGAGTGTTTCTGTTCATCACTCCAGTCTACCTGTAATAAGTAAGGCTGCTGAGAGTCAAGTTACTTAAGTATAATTTAAGTAATGAATGTATACTTCGAGAGTTAATAGATCTGAAAGTTATTCATTTAGAGAGTTCATATTGAGAGTTTGAGACTGTCGAGAGAGTTATTATGCATGCAGAGAGTTAAATCAGAGAGGGACGACAGTCAGTGAGTTAATAGTTCAGTATCAGTGAGCATCGTGCACCTGCAAGAATAACTTAGAGCAAGTACGCACACCTTAAGTATACACCTTCAGCCATTACACTAAGGTTCAGCTCTCAGGGGGGGGGGGGGGGGGGTATAACACCCCCCCCTTGTCTACGCCCCTGCTTTTCAACGAATATCTATAAAATTATATATTACACACACACACACACACACACACATTAATATATATTACACACACACACACACACACACACACACACACATATATATATATATATATATATATATATATATATATTAGTATACAATATAAACTTAATTATTTACTGTCTTGTTTATATGCTATAGATTCTATACATATAATAAAACAAATAAATATTATGAGATGAATTAATATTTTTTATTAAATTATAATATAATATATTAAGATCTTGCAATGGTAACATATATTGGACGGAATATTATAGAGTTAAAATATTTGCTATACATATGCAGTATTATTTTGTAGTTTAATTATTTTTTATTTTTATTTTTTGAATTCCAAGTTGTCATAAAATACAAATTATACTGTAATTTATATAATATAACTTGTACACCATCATGCATATTATATAATCTTGAACATTCACTTGGATAATAACTTTTCCTCGGGGTAGAGTTGGTGCTTAATGTTCTCAAGAGAGGAGAGACCGCTGATGTCCACCTCCACAGCACACATTGGACACACATTTTCTGTCTGCAGCAGTCTGTAACAGCAATTTTTTTGTTAGATCAATCCACTTAAAATAAATAATTAACAATAAAACTCTTGAAATTACAGCAAACAGCAATAACTGAAATCAATTTAATGAGCCGATTTTTTTTTAATTTTTTTTCATTTTTTTTTTTTTTTTTTTAATTTTCAGCATAGAGCTTTTCCCATGGAGAGACAAACTAGGAACTTAATTTAAAAAAATCGGCTCATTAAATTGTTTTGAAACTTTTTCTATGGCTTTTAGACACTATAATATCTGCCTCTCAAAAAATTTTCAGAATTTTTGTGAATTTGCTAAAAGGTTTACATGATAATCAAAGGGGAGTACGTCGAACAGCTGTTGGGCATTATCTCTACCCAGTGATAAAAGTGGTTAAGTTTTTTTGCCGGAACGCAAAGCAAGTACGCATAGGGACACACATCAGGGGGTCTGGGGGACGGAGCCCCCCAGTAGCCCGCCGCAGGCCATAGGCACGATTTTTTTGAAAAGGGGCGTGGCAGTTTATGTTGTTTTTTTTACAATAAAATCACAAATTTGGTACAATTAAATCATGAAATTGAAATTGAAAAATTGATAAATATTTGCAGCTTAGAAATGTTATGCATTTTGATGTTTTATGCGCAACAATATCTCGTCGATTAAAAACTATGAAGCTATAAAAAGTATTAACAAATAGAGGATAAAATTTGAATGCTACCTGCATGCTTTTATTTATTTTTTACTTCTTATTGCAATGCATACTTGAATAGAAGACCTCAAGTTAATGCATTGCAATGTAAAATCCATGCAGTTTAATTGTCACGAAACAGAAAATAATTTCCCCAACTTGTTTCCTCCCCAAACTTGTTGTAGTTAAAATCTTAAGTAAATTTAAATTACTTGAATTTTCAAAAAAAGTTTTTGGGATATATTTTTTTTTATTCTTTAATCAATTGATATAGGTCCAAAAATTATAAAAATAAAGGCTGGTGCTCAAGGAGCCTCAGTTGCTAGCTATATTATGGACACATCTCTAGCATTTTGAGAGGTATTAAAAAATAATTTAATTTATTCAAAGTTTTTTGTACGGAGAGTACAAAACGTACACGCATGCAACAAAACTTTATTTTAATGATAAACTCGACCATCAGCTTTTTTTTTTATTTTTTTTTTTTTTTTTAATTTTTAAGTTCTTATTGGATTTATTGACGTTGGTCATTGCAAAATAATACGCCAATATTTGTTGCGCAGCCAAAAAATGAATTAAGACGAATGTGCCCTCTTTATATTTTTATTGCAATTGCTGAAAGTATTAACAATGTAAATTTATGGGTTTTTTAATGTACCATGTACCATGCAGTTGCATTCTGCAAGACCCAGCTGCTGCAATTTGTCTATTTGGTGCGCCAAAAACCAAGTATGTGTTTGTCCATGATGCAATGCACGCACGAATTTACCAAAATGATATAATTTAATATATTAAATAGTGTATATATACGCGTGAAATTTACAGCATGTATAATCAATTATATATGCTGTGCATGTGGTAGCATCATGCAACACATTATTTATAAATAAATAATATTATATACATTTTTTTAATGTTCCTAAGTTAGGGCTGCTGTTAAAAGTTTGAATGCTCATTTTTATACACCATTTTATATGCAATTTTTTTAAGTTCCCTCTAGCATACATTGTAAAAAATAATAATGAATAAGAACAAGAAAAAAAAGAAAGGAAATGACTTTGATTATACAAGAGCTTTCTGAATTTGGTGCATGTATTCTTTTCACATGATGTGTATGCCATTTTATCGTTATAATAAGAAGATAGAAGAACATGAAATATGCGAGCGAATGAAGCGAGCAATTTTTTCTCAAAATTTTCAATTTTTTTAATGAGTTTTATGACAAAATTTTGACTTATTTTTTTTTATATTTTAAGAATAAAATACAAATTTCTTGTAATTCAATCCACCCTTCCAGGTGGAACTGCGTTCCGCCTAATTTTTTTTTACAGGAACGGCGTTTCGGACTGTTCCGCCGCACTTTTATCACTGTCTCTACCTTAAAAAGAGGATAGAAACAGAGGGGCCTCGCGGATTAAGGGATTGAAACACTCTACTTTTTTGTAGAGTCTCTACAGTCTCTACTTTTTTGGCAGTAGCTCAATAAACTTAATTTAATTGCTCTCATGTAGAAAACTGGCTGGGAGCTGGTGCCTACTCTTTCTCCTCACTATACTGATGAGGGTAAAAACAGCTGTTCATGGCAAGAGAGTGGCGTGCCAAACATATTATTTGTGCGAAAAGATATTGCTAGCAAAAACTATAGTTATAATCAAGCCAAAAAAGAGGGACGTTATACAAGTTATGCATATATTATACTTGAATAAAAATGCAGTATAGAAAATTTCATTAAACAACATCACTTAATTAATTGTAAAAGAGCATAATTTATTAAGCTGTTTACAATTAAGTCTATTATAAATGTATATGCTGCATATAATATGTATTTGTCATATTAGAAAAGAATATTTTGAGAAGTTAGCAGCCAACAAAGAAGGTTGTGCTTTGTAAGAGAAATTGTACACCATGCAGTCACCAGCACCTATCCGCAATGCTAAATGAGAAATAAATCTAAAACTGTAGTATGTACTGATTAAGTAGCAATTAAGTCATAAATCGGCTTTATTAGAAAAAAGTCCTTGTATCAGTCTGCCAAGATTTAGGATTTTTTACCAGCATGTATTAGCAACATAGATATTGATCAATTATTTAAGACAAAACCAAAATCGATAATAAAGAAAGAATTTAATGACAAGCTTCAACTGAAAAATGCCGCAGCGCCGCATTCTGACATCGCTCCATAAGGTTTGTTAGGAGAAAAATCTTATTTATTTTTTCATTCAAATTCTATGCTGCACAAAATCTCGAATATTTTTTATGTCGTGTAAAGTGATCTTTCCCGTGGCTCATATGAATTATTAATCTTGCCCTTCATAAGAACCACCGGAAAAAATTAAAAACCAGATACCGCTGGGTTAAAGGATAGGAAGCTTGATAGAACATGTCGTCGCGCGCAGTTCGCGCGCTAGATTTTCATTGGCTGAGAGAATTGTGTCGTCAATATTAAAGCTTCTCATTCAGTTAAAATGTTTTTCGCTAATAAATTGTCAGAAAATTGTCTTGCAGAGTAAATTATATAATAGTGTTATGATCCAATGGTGACATTATGGATGTAATATTGTAAGACTTTCATGTAATTTATGTAATTGTGTGTATTTTTATTTTTGTTGCTTGATATATATAATGTTCTTTTTTTTTTTTTTTTTTTCCCCTTTTTTTTCAGTACTGCCAAATTTATAGTTTATAGAAGTAATGTGATTTATGTTGTATTGTACAACCAATAATCAAAATAGGTTATTATTATTATTATTCAGCAGTGGTGTGCGGTCCATGTAATCGCAATAACCGCCGGTTGCCCTGGGTTTTTGACGAAAAACGTTTTTTTATTACATTTGTAGAGAAACTGTGTCTTTTGATACACTCGACATCAAGATGCAGTAAATTCTTTTCAAACGTTTCTTATAAGTTCGCGCATTTCCTGTATACCCCCACTCTACCGCATCGCTACCAAGCTGCGATGCAGCCTTTTACGGCGCTATTGCAGGGAACGCAAAGAGCGAGAGGGGTAGTAGGGGAAGTGGCCTATCCCGATAACACAGGATTCTGCATCGCAGCTCGATCGTAGCGATTCTCGGACCTGCTCGGATTCCCGAAGATTTCCGATCGTCGGCGCAAAAGATAATAATAAACTCGCGCGCAGATTTTGAAGTTAATTTGCTATAATTATGCAAACATTCTATAATTTTGACTTTTAAATTAATTTTAACGTAAAATTGCTCCCTACTTTATTGTTACAGAAAAAGTTTAAAGTTTAAAGTGATCTGAATTATAAAATTCATACTTTCTGGTTTTAATAACAGGGTTAGGCAATTTTATTATTTTGTGGTTTCAAATATACGAAAAATATTTGTTATACTTATATTATATATGTATGTATATTTATAATTATCAAAATTATGCACAGAACGGACGAGATTTTTACAGAATCCATTTTTACTTTATATCCTGTATGTACATTTTGTATGTTAATTATTTAAGGGCCTTGATTGCTGTCCCAGAATAAAATACTAATTTTTAATTTGTGAATACTAGCTAGCTATTGATCTAAACGCATCATTAAATTTATAAACATAAATTGTAATTTATTTTAAGAGTTTTATCTTCAATTCCACGACTTAATGTATGATATGTTTATTTTGATATATATTGTAAATACGTACAATTTAAAGTGTAATTAAATTTTTTAAAAAGGGGCGTGGCATCCAAAAATTTCGCGCCTGCTAGGGGTGGGCGCACGCGCCGTCCGTGTGGGGGCTGGTCTATTTTCTTTTGCGATTACCCTAAGTAAAAGGCCACCGCACGCCACCGTTATTCAGGCCTTGATAGGACTATATATATGTTCTTGATTATAATAACAATAGAAACTACAGAGCATTTAAAAAATATGTAGTTTGAAATTTTTAAAACACAAACATAAATTTAATTATATTAAAAAAACCTAGTGTTTAACCTCTTGAATATATACTTACTTAGCAAATTCAGATTTGATAGCTGGAAATTCGCAGTGAGGGCAAGCAGTGTAATCTTCTTTTATGATGTGACGGCCCTGAAAATTGAAATTACAATTATTCATCTCTATATATATTTCTAACAACCATAATTCATTATTTGACTTTTTTTTTTTTTTTTTTTTTTTTCAATGACAATTAGGACATCTTTGAATTGATTAAAGTTCCAAATAATGAATATTTGTCAAGATTATGATTGCGGTATATTAATTGTCAAGAGCAAAAAACATTGAAATTATAAAAAAATAATAGTACATAAAATTAAAAATTTACAAATGCAAAATTTATTCCACAACCTATTTTTTGGTCAGTAACTAAATTTGTTTGTACTGGATACATTTTTTTAGAAAATTACCGTTGCTATACAGAATGGAATGGAGTTCTTGCATCGAGGGCAGAGCAGCTCAGTATCTGGTAGCGGCTGGTCACAGTACGGACAGGGTGTTGTGGGTTCAGGAGCCTCAGACTCTCGCACTGGCTTACGAACCACACTCTCAATCTTACGCTTGTACTTGGGATCAAGGTGGGGGCGGTGCAGAGGACGCATCAAGATGGTAGCCAGGTTGAATGCTGTTGTGCGTAGACCAGCTCGATGGCACTCAATTACTGCAGAGGTCAGAATAGGAACCACATCTATGAAAAATAAAAGATGTCAATCACTTAAAGGTTGCCTGCACTGCACAAGAATTAAAATTATACACACTGATTCTATTTTGAAATAAAAGTGAGTCATATATACACCGGTATATAATCACTTTATTGTTCATGAAGACACATTTTAATAAAAAAAAAAAATCCAACATACTGGTATAATTGTAAAATATGTGTATACAAATTAAAATATTATAAAATAGCAGTCTATAAAACATTTATAATTATATGAGTTCATTCAATACAATTAAAACTATTGATGAATATGATATCTTATCATCAACCTCTCACAAATTATAATTGTGTGTGTATGTTTTCCCCCTATGTTAATAATAATTTAGGTTTAGTAAAGTACTATATTAGTATACTGTAGTATATATATATATATATATATATATATATATATATATAATATCATGCACAGGTAATAATAATAAAAAAAAAATACTGTTAATAAATTTAATGCTAATATTTGTAAATGTTGGGAACACTCACGGGCTGGAAATTTTGAGATGTTTGCAGCCACTCTTGCCAGCATGCGAGCTGCCAGGAGATGCTCACCCCTGCGCACATGGAGTCTTGCCAGTGTGTACGAGTGAAGCAGAGCAAGTCTCGAGCGTAGCACTTCTGGAGCCCTCATTTTCCTGCTCTTGAGCTCCTGGTACATACTCAGCAGCGTGTCATGAGCGTTACGGTAGTTGCCTGCATGAATCCAGCCATATAAAATATAATTTCTAAACATATAAAATAAAATAATGCATACACAGCTCATAGCTCTAGTCATGTACTTAATGACACTATCCGTAGGGAAGTAGGAAGGGGACATTCTGTTAGTTATATGCATTGTTATGGCTTTGAGCAGCATTTTATTCCCCACCTAGTTTTTTTGAGGTAAATATAGATAATAATTTCTCTTGATGTTGGGCGGAATACACTTCTGTTAATTCATTAGCAGCTATAGTAATTATAGTAAAAACTTGTTATTACGTAAAGTCAAGGGACCCAGGAAATTAGGTTTACTTTATATCGAATATTACCTTATATCAAGTTTTTCCTTTACCCGCAATGCTAAGTTTTTTTTACAATACCGCATTTTCCTTTACTCAAAATAGAGTTTTATCTAACAAAAAGTTGCGCAATAACGAGTTTTACTGTAATAAGTCTTTATATTTGATATTACAAAATAATAATAATAAGTAAGAAAACACAAACCTGCTTTCTGTTCTTCTTCGGCCATCATGATGGCAACTTGAGATGCCTCCTCAAACTGTTTTTTTGCAATATAGAGACGAAACACATACTTGAAGTCCTGTAAGAAGAGAAGATATAATGCTGATGCACAAATCAGGTAAGGTATAGCTCCTCTTACCTTGGGTACTCCGTCCACGTCGCCACACACAAAGTTGATAACTTGGTCTGCAAGGGTCTGGTCCTCAGAAGCTCCCGCAGCTTCTACTGCTAGTTGCAGAGCCTCCTTGTTGTCTGCACTCAGCTGGGCAGCCTTCAGCAGGAACTTGATTGCCTGTCACAAAACCAAGGAATAAGAATTTGGTCTAAACATTTTTTAAGAACTACTATATATATTATATTATATACAGTATTGTATTCAAATTAAGGAAAATAAACCATTTAGGTTGTGATAATCTTATTAAAAGAAAAGGATAGGAATAACCAGCAAGGCCTTACCGATCGAAAGAGTCACAGCAGGTGGAAATTCTTGTGGTCACAGAGGTTCACTCGAAAGTTTTTACATTTTTGAAACGTTTCGCATCGTGGAGATGCTTCTTCAGTCACAAGAAGAAGTAGAATGATTTGACTGTTGGCTTGCTGGCTGGTATGTGAGGGGAGGGAGGGGAGACAGGAGAGGGGAGGTGTGGAATGAGTTGGTATGATATTTACAAAGGAGTGAAGGGGAATGATATTTACAAGGGAGGGAAATTTGAATTGAGTTATCTGAGGTTTAGCCCAGGCTTCTCCTCTATTTGCCTGGATTTCAGTACATTTTGATAAGCTAATTCCCACTGACGCAAAGTTGGATAATTGACGAATCCTGGTAATGTTTTAATTGTTTTTACTGTGAAGCATTTATTGAGGTCGTTAGTGTCATGTGAGGCCGCATGATCAGACACAGGCTTGCTCACGTAATGATGTCGTACATCAGACCTGTGTCCACTCATGCGGTCTCGAGTAGCCTGTGAAGTGAGTCCTATGTAAAAAGCATTACATTGTTTCTCCTGGTTTGTGTTTTGGTCTCTTATTTTCTGTTTACATTCTAACATGTATATTGCATTTTTTGATGTGCATGTGTTGTGATTTTTGATAGGGTAGGTAACGTTCGTTACTGGACTTTTAAATGTTTGGCAGGCTATATGTATTTCACATGTTTGGCATTTTCTTCCTCTGTTGTCTTGTTTATCTTGGTTATTGCAGGGATATGAGCCAGGAGGGGGTGGTTTCGGTTTTGGGGTGGGATCGGTATGAGACAAAAGTCTTCTGAGGTTTGGCGGTTGACGGAAAGTTATGGCTGGGGGCTTTTTGAATAGGTGAGAGGTTTCTGGGGCTGAGCTGAGGATAGGATGTGCCATTGTTGTTATTTTTCTGAGCTCCTTCTCTAGATTGGGATGGTATGTTGTGATAAGTGGGGTGGTTACCTCCTTCTTTGGTTTGCTGGTAACTTGTGTTGTTTCTATGTTATTTAGTGCTCTGTTAATTTGTTTTTGAACTATTGTGTTTGGGTAACCTCTTCTGGTGAGTGCTTCCTTTATGGTGTCCATGTACTTGAGTCTAGTTTCATCAGAATTTGGGATACGGGTGCCCCTGCAGGCCAGACTATATGGTATGGATCGGATAGTCCGAGGTGGGTGGCAACTCGTGTAATGTAGGTATTGCATGTGGTTTGTTGGTTTGATGTGAATAGCAGTTACTACATGACCTTGTTTTATATTTATGTCTACATCGAGGAATGTGGCTTTGGTTGCTGAGATATCATGGGTGAATTTTAAGATTGAGAAATTGTTGAGGTTTTTTATGAATTTATCTAATAATTCCATGCCATGTGGCCACACCATAAAAATATCATCAATGAATCTTCTCCACATGTGTGGTTTTTCTACTTGACTGTTAATGAATTCTTTTTCTAATAATCCCATTACTAAATTTGCATATGATGGGGCCATTCTAGTGCCCATTGCTGTGCCTTGGATTTGTAAATAATTTTCATTCATAAATCTGAAATTGTTTTTTTGTAGTATGAATGTGGCAAGTTTCATTAAGAAGTCTGTGGTTGGTTTGTGCGGCCGAGGGCGCTTGTTCAAGTAGTGTTCGAGGGCCCGTAAACCCATTATGTGTGTGATGTTGGTGTATAGTGAGGTAACGTCTATGGTTACGAGTAACCAGCCTTCTGGGAAAGGGTCTGGAACTTCCTCTCTCAGTGTCTGTAGGAAGTGTGCTGTATCTCTTATGAATGCTGGAAGAGATCGGACATGTGGTTGGAGGTAGTGGTCTAAGAATGCTGAGATGCGTTCCGTTGCTGAGTCTACACTTGATATGATTGGGCGGCCTGGATTTCCTGCTTTGTGTACTTTGGGGAGTAAGTAGAGGAAAGAAGTGCGAGGGTGTTCAGGGACAAGAAGTAAGATTTCTTTGTCCGTTAAGCCCTCCCGTGGTCCGTTTTTCTCTAAGTATTCTCTAATTTCTGTGGCAAATTCTAATGAGGGGTCTTTCTGCAGTAGTTTATATGATATACATGTTAGAATGTAAACAGAAAATAAGAGACCAAAACACAAACCAGGAGAAACAATGTAATGCTTTTTACATAGGACTCACTTCACAGGCTACTCGAGACCGCATGAGTGGACACAGGTCTGATGTACGACATCATTACGTGAGCAAGCCTGTGTCTGATCATGCGGCCTCACATGACACTAACGACCTCAATAAATGCTTCACAGTAAAAACAATTAAAACATTACCAGGATTCGTCAATTATCCAACTTTGCGTCAGTGGGAATTAGCTTATCAAAATGTACTGAAATCCAGGCAAATAGAGGAGAAGCCTGGGCTAAACCTCAGATAACTCAATTCAAATTTCCCTCCCTTGTAAATATCATTCCCCTTCACTCCTTTGTAAATATCATACCAACTCATTCCACACCTCCCCTCTCCTGTCTCCCCTCCCTCCCCTCACATACCAGCCAGCAAGCCAACAGTCAAATCATTCTACTTCTTCTTGTGACTGAAGAAGCATCTCCACGATGCGAAACGTTTCAAAAATGTAAAAACTTTCGAGTGAACCTCTGTGACCACAAGAATTTCCACCTGCTGTGACTCTTTCGATCGGTAAGGCCTTGCTGGTTATTCCTATCCTTTTCTTTTAATAAGATATATACAGTATTGAGTATATAATTCTGTTTAGTAAAAAAGAAGAAGATAATTCTGTTTAATAATAATTTAGTTCTATTAACAGTTAATATTTTACATAAAATTCATGTAAAAGTGTCATATAATCCCATATTTGTGAACCAGAGGTTTTCATTCATTATTATTTTGTGTGACCTAAGTCCGTCACAATTTTTTATTTATTTTTATTTTATTTTATTCAAACAACTGGTTGTACAATTAACAACATGGATCACGTCAAATAATCAACTGATCTATTATGACTATCATGTTAATTCAGTAATTAAAATAAAATTTAAGAGAAAAGCATTTCATGTGAATATTACAGTATACACATGTATTATATAATTATATTTAAATGCAATTTTAATTTTATTTAAAACATTTATATTTTATACCACTTTTAAATGGTAAATAATAACTTTTGGTTTCCATGTGTCTTTAATTTGAGTATGAATTTCCCAAAATATACGTAGCCCACAAGTTGACATTCATGGTTCAAGGTAAATTGATGCTATAGTTTAGGCAATACAGATATTTAGCAAATCTTTGTTGCCTTACCTTGGCGTCATCCCCAGCCAGGTGAAAGTACTTCCCAGCCAGCAACAGGTCCTGCTCGCCCTCAAAGTGGTGTGCCACAGAGCGATAGTCCTCCAAGGCAGCGTCCTGGCCCAGCAGACGGCCATACAGTGCCATCTGGCCACTCTGACGAGCCAGCTGGAATGCCTCTTCTGTGCAGTGGGATGCCACAAGGAACTGAAGTGCCGAGGCAACGTCACCCAGCTGGCGGAAGAATCTGCAACACAGTTCAACTAGTTTTGAATTTCCCCTAACGAAAAATTACAAAAACTTTTAAATACTGTATTTGCTAAAAATTATTGCAGATACCCCTCATTTATTATTATTTTATAATTATAAGTTATATGAAGAGAGGAAATTGAGTTGTCAAGAAAACATACAATTGTGGAATCTTTTTAACACATGGATGTGTTCAGATTTTCAGTCATCTATGTAGGCACTGTACCTAATAAGCATTGTCACCCAACACTATTTTAGCAGAACTCACTTGGCCACCATCTTTGCTCCTTCAATGCTCTTTGTTTCCTTGACAACTTTGACCGCTTGCTCTGGGTTCTTAAGATGGTCCAACAGCACTCTAATGACACTGTCATAGTCCCTCGCTGCTTCATAGGCTTGGACTGCCTCTGCGTAGCGACCCTCCGCCTCTTTAGCCTGCACACAAAACAGTCGTCATTTAACTGATACATGCTGGATGGAATTTTATTGTCTTTCCAAACTATTCCAAGACATTAATAGGGGTAAGTATTAATTTAAAATTTATAAGTAAAAAAGGACAATGAAATTTTCTACTTTGGCTACTTGAATACAATTACAGTATAGGAGGCAACTTTTGACTATCAATTATAAACTCGCAGAGAGTAGCTTTAATTTTTTAATTCAGCAAAATACACTGTATAATGTTTATAAGAGAAAAAGTAAAGCTTATTTTTGTTGTGACTAAGCATTTATGTTTACAAAAAATTAATAGAAAAAAACATCTTAATTACCTTTGCGTACTGAATGTGGATCTTGGGAGAGGTAATCTGAGGCAAGAGTTCACCAACTCGAGCCCAGTTCTTCAGTCTAATGTAAAGATCTGCTGCCTTGTCTGGAAGGTTGCCTTTTTCATAGAGAATGGCTGCTTCTGATAGTTGCTACAAATAAAATTTAAAATAATTATTTGATGCAAAATTAATACAATATACTATATACTGTATATTAAACATAAATATACAAATAAATGTTGTACACATGCATTTCTTAAATAAAATATATTTGTAAATTGTGATGGCTACCTTAGTGCTTTCCAGAATCTCTGCACACTCTTTCATTAGGATACGGCTGCCAGAGCCATTGACAAGAGCGAGGCCCCTGCGAACATCACCACACCGCAAGGAAGTACGGGCCAACCCGGCCTTGCATGCCTCGTCATGCTCACGCGACTGAGACTCCAGGGCAGCTCTCTCAAACTGGCCACGAGCCTCAGCATACTGACCCCTGCAATATTAGGGTCAGATCAGAAATTCAATCTCACATTTGTCCAGTACCAGAATATTTTTTAACATTTTTACAATTAGATGAAAATATGATTAAGGAAAACAAAGTCATGTAATGTAAATAGTGTAGTACTGTATATCACGGAAATTAATCTTACGTAAACTCCAGTTGCTGAGCAAACTCGCGAGCCAGGAATGGTATCTGGTCAGGCGCCAAGGTACTGGCCAACTGCAAAGCCTCCTCCCACTGCAGGAGATCTCGCTGCATTTCCAGAGCTGCCATTGGGTGGCTCGACTTCAAGTACCACTCCTGCAGCAGACATTGTAAGCTAGAGAACCTGAAATAAACTGTTTCAATGGCTTGCACAAACTTACCTGAGCCTTGGCAAAGTCCTTGAGGAAAAGGGCGACATGTCCTGTAAGCAGATTTCTGTCTTCCACTTCCTGAACACCTTCAAGGGCCCACACCATCCCAGGGTTCTTCAATTGACGATACGAGCGTATAGCTAAACATTATTTTTTAAAAAAAAAAATGGTTTAGTAAAAATGAATATATACTGTGAAGTCAGTACTGTATACAAATAAGTGGAGTATTTACCTATTTCAATTTCTAAATCTTTAAGAGCTGCTTCTGCTAGTGTTCTCCATTCCTCTTCATTATTTATTGCAAGGCAAGTTAGCCAAGCATCTTTATACCTATATGTAAACATTTAAACTATAAAAACATTACATTGTTACAATAGATTTTGTTATGTAGCATCATCATATCTATATCTATACATGTTTATCAAACTAGGATGGCTTTGAACAATCCACTAATAACCCCTTGTAGTACGAACAGATTTGGTGAGAGGACCCTTGATTTTATATTGCCCAGATTGTGAAATTCTCTACCTGCTAGTGTCAAGAATTTGAATAGTAAAGTTATTGTTAAATGTAAATTAAAAAAATTGTTTTTGAGTAATTTATAGTACTATAAAGTTTTAGACATTAAAATATAAGGAGATCATTGTTTCTACTTAATATAATATTAATGAGTAAACATAACATGCGCGGTTTTTGATGTAATTGATGTATAACATTCAAAGGTTTTTGTGTTTTCATTCTGTTTCATCATTTCTTTCTGTTTCAGTATTTCTTTCTGTTTCAGTATTTCTTTTGTTTCAGCAACTTTATAATTACTACATTAATTTCATGTTTTCAGCAATTGTATATTGTTATATTTCTTATAGTATTATATATCTTTTAGAGTTCAATTAAACTTTCATTAAATATTGATTTATAATTTTGTTTTGGCATAAGAAATATTATGCTATTTCTTTAAAATATAATAATTATTATCAGAAATAAATAAGATAATATAATTGATTTAACTTAAATTAAATTCAAGTTTTTGGTTTTCTTGTTTTGTTTTTTTTTTTCTCTCCCTGTCTTAATTTTGCATTATTAAAAGGAATAACTTTATTTGCTTGAATTAAGTATAGGATTATATTTAAATTTGTGGTACTCATTATACTTAAAGTTAAATTTCATATATAAAACATAATTCTGTTTTATTCTATTGTATTTTGCTTTGTGAAACCATATACTAAAGTCCTTTTGTTTCAGATGGACCAAGAAGGGCTGTGGCTCTTTTATTTTTGTTTGTGTGTGAAAATGAACTGCATATTTTTCTCTATTTTACTATACAGTCATATAGTGTTTTGGTTTTCAACTTAAAATTGTATATAGAACCTTAGGGCATACTACATTATAAAATATTACATTTTGTAAATTTTATTCTAACATTTGATGTGTTGCTACTAAATTAAGTAATTATTTTGAGTCATTATTATATATTAACTCTCATATTAAAGTTTCAAATTTTTTTCAAAAAATTTAACATGATTATATATGTATAATGAAAATTCTAACATTTTGTTAATTGTTTAAAAAAAAATGCAAAACTATTAATGTAACAACTATAAAATAAATAGTGTATTGCTAACCAGCCATTAGGTTTATCCTGGCTGGAAGCTACTGTAAATTTAAAGAAATAAAAAAAAAAAAAAAAAAAAAATTAATTTTACAATTTATTATTATGGTTTTTTTGTTTTGTTTTTGTTTTCACAGAATTTTGAGTACAGTAATCGAAATTTGCACCCTATAAAGGGAACACAATAAAAAATATAATAAAAAAATAATTAATGGCATATGTTTCAAAAATTTCTAATGGTGGCACACCAAGAGACCAAGACTCAATAAAACAAATGAAATAAATAAAAATAAATTTAAATAAAATAATAATAATGATAATACATACAGTACTTACAGATGTGATTATAAAATCAATATCAATAAATTAAAAAAATATTCTGTTCAATTATGTATGTAAAAAGAGCACTGACCTGCGTAAAGCAAGCTGGCTGGCGAAGCTGGCTCGCAACTCTACTGGTGCTGAATCAGAAGCAACCACGACGCTGATGGTGTGTGTGTCAAGGGTGATCCTGTTGAGTCGACCCTGATTGGTGTGCATGCCAAGCTCCCCCGCAGACAACCACAGTGGTGCCTGGCCTTGGGATAGCTTCGTGCTTCCAACCTCACTCACATATGAACCTGTAACATGAAATATTCAAATAAGAAATTTAATGTGGAAGAATCTTTATTTTTTAAAACTTGCAGGAAATATTATGAGATTAAATTTTTGGTTGTAATGTATGTAATATGTTATTATTTCATTACAGTAATGATAAACTAATGGTAATCTCTTTTAAAAAAATATATACAGTAGTACATATGTAATTATTTTTCGGCATTTGATTAAAATGTTCTAAAAAAATTAATCACAATGATTAAATTTGCTGTAGTACTATTCTTACCTTATAAGACTTATAAATTATTACAAGTCATGTTGGCCTGATTCTACATCTTTAAATCTCTCAAGCATTAGGAAATACTGTTAATTATTTGTTATGAAATTTAGATTGGATATTTTGTAACAAGGCGACATAATGAAACATTTAGGATAATGGACCAATGAAAATGAACTCACCATTGACAGACTCTCTTACGAGGACAAATGTGATTGCGACCTCGGAGTCGTAAGCAATGAGGACACTGTGGTCAGCAGGCCAGACATCCCACATGACCCCCTCTGTTGCTACAGGATTGCCAGGCATGAGCACCACCTGTTCAGATACCTATACAGAAAAGTAACATCAGGATGACACAATCAGTATTAGTATTAACTTAGATTTGAGGTCATAAGTTAACTTACGTTGAGAAGGGAAAAACAAAATAAAAGAACCAAAAACAAAATATGAGGAATAAAACTATAATAAATTTTAAAAGCTACATTAATAAACTAATATTAGCAGAGATAAGCAAACCTCATAACAGTCACTGATAGGCAGCCATGTATATAAAAAAAAGAGGAATTATGATTGTAGCAAGCAAATGTTTTATACAACTTTTATGGAATAAATAACTAATGAAATTATATTTACAGTACACTGTTAATTAAATTACATGTATATATTATGTATATTAAATAATAACTAGTTAAACCAAATTCCAAATTCTAATCTATAATATTTAATTGCAATTTATTCATCTCACCGGACAATAAATGCTTGCTTGGCGGTGCTCATCCAGCAATGCCACTCTACAGCCTGCAGGTTCAGGGTAGACCCCACGTAGGCCTGGACCATGAGTGTGTACTTGCACAACCTTCCACTCCTCCAAAAGGAACAATGTCACGGTCCCCATCTGCAAAATGTCTGTGAGGTTAGAAACAAGAGGGCAGGGTTATCTGAGAGGAAAGGGAGGACCAAACTCACATCAGTTCCGTAGATTAGCGTATCAGCAGTGAGAGCATGACAAGTGATTCGTTCAGTTTGAGAAGTTTGCTCTGGAAAAATCTTAGCCTCTCTTACGTCATTATCTCCATCAATCTGAAATACAACCTTTCTCTTTTAGGTGAAGTTCAAACAGTTTTAGCACTTTTAGCAATATCTACATTCGGTATACGTACAATCATTTTTAAAATACACAATAAAGTTGCTTTTTATATTTTTTTTTTCTTCTACAAGGCCAAATTTCAAAGTAAAAATATATTTTATTATATATATATATATATATATATATATATATATATATATATATATATATATATATATGTATATATATATATATATATATATATTTATTTTTATTTATTCACATTAAATATCAGTTGATACAATACATACAGTATGGATTATAATGTGTACTCTAGAAAATCATATATTTGCAAGTGTAATTTGCTGGTAAAAATGTTAAAAGATCACATTTTCATACTGTGAATAAAAAATAGACACATAAGGAAGAAATGGTTCAAAGAAAAGAAGTTTTAGTTATAAGTGTTAGTCATGAACCTCATTCAAATTTACATAATTTTTAGAGTTACATTACAGTCTGTTTTAAAGTTTACCAGGTGGAGTTGCAGTCTTCCTTCAAACAGCACAGATGCATACTCTGCATTAAGCTGCATGTTGGTAATGGTGCCCAGGTATTCTTGATCATGCAGCAGTCTAGCTGAGCTTTCCCCCAGCAAGTAAAACCATGCGCGGTTGTTCATACCACACGCCACATGCAGAGGACCAGCAGCTAGAAAACTTGGCTCAACCTTGGCATTCACAGTGATCAGAGGCTCCTGTAAAGACAGAGGTGTACAGACTTATTAACATGCTACAAAATACAGTCTTAATCAATAGTAGTAAAACAGAGAAATGATCCTACGACACTCACGGTGCCCATTAACTGTTGGACTGAACTTACTCGATTACATTGTATACTACGTTCACCTGATAGCCTGGTTTAGTGACCGACACAGCAGCAAGGCTGGTAAGGAGGGCAGCTCGAGAAGGGCTGGCACTGGCAAGGGGTGGCAGCTGCAGTAGGAAAACGTGAACTGCGCCAGAAGCTCCCCCTGCTGCCAGAAGCTGGCCATCACTGCTCCATGCTAGCCGCGTCAATGAACGCTCAGTCTCAAGAGAAAGTACACGACGAGTCTCGGGCAGCTCAGAGAGCAAGTGGAGCTTTACTCTGCAAGGGAACCAAATAAACAAATTGTAAGTCTAAATTTACTGAACTCTTTATCTAATACTGTACACAGTTCCTCAGTAATAACTAGAAAAAATACCAGTTAGATAGTATAAAACAGCATTCAAAACTTACAAGTTGTCTCCACACGAAGCTGCTTGCCCTAGTGAAGTGCACAGAGCAATGTCACTCAAATTTTCCCTGTGATTCTTTACTTGAAAGAGCTCTTGTCCTATCTCTTTCATGTGAGTTGAGATTGCTACAAAGTAACCTGCACTGAATCCCAACAAAATATAGCCGTCTCCGAACCTGCAATATGAACAAGATCATAGAAGCATATTTTCATTTTTTATTTGTTTGCTTGTTTTTAATTATTATTTTACTATGAAGAAATGACAGCAACATTTTATTCCAATTCTTATATAATTACAAAAAGTTCTTACCACTCATAAGTAACCACCGATCCATAACGTTGTTGAAATGCAAGTTCTACAGGATTCTCAGGGTCATGCATATTGTATAGAAACAAAGTTTTCTTTCCTATCAGCATGCTCACCTAAAAAATCTGGAGCATTAGTTTTTGACCTCTTAAGTTAATGTTGTTCATCATTACCGTGTTTTCACCCTGGAGGCGCTCATCTAGCTTCATTTCAGAGAAACGAATGTGTGAAGGCTCTGCCCTCAGCGGAATGGCTCGAAGAGTGTCTCCCTCTGTGTTGCTGATGGACAAGTTACGGTCCTCAGAACCCAAGGCAAGCAGGCCTTCCTTGCTCCAAGCACCGCAGGTCACACGTTTAGAGTGCTTGCCCAGCACAGGTAACCTCCTACAAAGAAAAAAAAAAATAAAGAAAATAATATATAACCTGCTGATTTTCTGCGTTCATTATATAATTTACAGTAGATTAAGTTCTAGCTTTAGAGGTAAAACGTAGGTAACTCTACGTAGGTAGAGGTAGTTAAGATATGCAGTATTTATGTACTATATATTATTGATAATATTAGATGTACATACATAATTAAGTACAAGTATGCATTTTATACATTCAGTACATAATTCATAATTCATAATCATTTTATTGCTTTTTGATTGTACAACAATATAAGCACGTCATAAACAATAATCACAAACACTATGAAAGCACGTCATATGCTTGCTTACTTGGCCGACTTGTGGTTGTATAACATGAGGTTTCCTTTAACTGTACCCACAGCAAGCATTGGTGAGCCAGATCTATTCCATGCCAAGAATGAGACGGAATCACCAAGGCCTGTATCTAAGGGCTGTGATTTTCGCACATTAGCATCCCACAGGACAACTCGAGGGGATTTCTCTGCTGCTATGGCTAGGAGATCGCCATCAGCATCCCAGCAAAGACTTGTACATGCCCTGGAATATGAAAAATAAACGAGACTTAATTGATATCAAGATTTGCTAACCAAAGTTCTGTGTTCCTACCCTGGGAGGTTAATTCGTTCTTGTTGTTTCCCGTGACGATTGTAAATATATGTTTGCTGGTCTGTTCCGCCAGATGCTGCAAGTAAGCCCCCTGAACCAGGTTGCCAAGATATAAGAACATCTCCACCAGGTAAGGGTGGAAGGCTGAATAACACCTAAATAGCAATAATAATTTATTATATGCACTGAAATATTATTAAAATAATTAATACAAATTAAGCATACATATCGAATCTAAAGCATTAATTTTTTTCAACATCATACCGAGCTAGATTGCGTTGACGATTCCATCTTCTCGTAAACACAAGAAACAATTTTCACAACATTCCAGTGGTGACTAAATTGTTATTGATTCCTCTGTAAATTAATTTTTCTGTCAGAGTTTACGTTACATTTTTAATTAATCATGATTATTCATGAAGGCACACGAACAGACGCGACCAGAGGTTGTTGACATCTGCGACTGTCAGTTTGTTTTTACAGCTGATTTTGGTTATGCGGCGGCAAAATATCACCATTGTTTTAAAGTTATGTTTTGAACGACTCGCTCCAAAAAATTTCTAAAAAGAGATTTTTATAATTTTTAATAATAATTGAGCTGTTAAATTATGTTAGATGACATATAGATCATATTAAACATAATTAGATGAATCAATCTGAATGTAAAATATAATATATATATATGTATTATGTACGCTCTTATTTATTTTTAAATATTCCACTAATTTAGGGTCCATGATGACTAATAGGGTGACCAGACGTACCGTTTTGACCGGTACAGTACCGTTTTAGAGTACCATGTCCCGGTGTCCCCAAAGAGGCTCTCGGGACGCCTAAATGTACCGCTTTCGGACAAAATTTATAAAAGGGAAATTTTTTAAAATTTTTATCATTAAAAAAATAAAAAATTCATAGGAATGTGGTTTTGAATATTTACGAAAATGTACGGACGCAAATGATTTTGCAACTCCATGCCCCTTTTTTGTCGATCGCATTCGCAAAACAGCATATTTCTTCCAAAATTGCGGAATATATATATTTTGCATATACGCGCAAGTATATGCATATACTACGTGAAATGAAGTCACTATATACTTTTCGATTAAATTTTGAATAAAAAATAAGTAAAAAACTTTGCACAAAAATATCATCTCCTTTAATATTGATGATATTCACTTGATGGAAATTTCCAATAATATATGAAATTGAAAAAATCATTCTTATATGCATTGTGACGAGGCTGAGACAAAAATTTCTTTGTCTTTCTTTTTTTTTTTTTTCACAATACTCGTGCATGGATATTACGTAAATCGTAAATAAATAAATGGAAAATATAATATGAGGGAAAAACGCCACAAATAATATTATTCATACAATTAAGTAATTTTAGCTGTTATTAAGCCCTATTTGAATGCTATAAATTAATTCAGCTATTTCACTCTATAACAAGAGTTCACACTATTTGCAAAATGAACTGCAGTTCGATTAAAAGTATTAATTCAAATTAATTTCTTGCTTTATACTCCATTTTTTTTTGTATAATTTATCTTGTGACATTATATTAAGTTTTATTTATTTATAAACAAATACATATTGCATTATTTAAGTAACACGTACATTTAGAAATATTGTGAATGGAGATGGAAAATTTGATAACGAAATTAAAAAAAAAAAAAAAAATCAATTTAAAATATTTAAATATAATTTGTGTATTGGGAAAGTATCCTTCGAAGGTATGCTTTTTGAGTGTAATAAATTTCTTGTATTGCTTTTGTTTCTTTTTATTTTACATGTAACTTTACAACATGAATAGAATCGTGGCCAGGCCAAGAAAAAAGGTTAATTTTAGGAAATCAACTCACTGGCACAGTTTTCTTGCATATATGGTGACTATAATTTATTTTATTTATTTATTTATTCACATTAAATACCAGTTGGTACATTGTGACTACATTATACAGTTATTTAATATCTGAAAACACAAAAAGAAATTAGTAAAACAATACATACATACAATTTATAATATACAAATAATTCCAATATATATAAAACAAAGATTATCAGAAATAAGAATTGACACGTTCATTATTAATATTTTTCTTGTGAATAGAATAACAATTCTTTTTAATAAGATAAGTAAACAATTGTGTCTTAAAAATTGATATACTTTCAATTTGTTTTAAAGAATCAGGAAGTTTATTATACAATAACGAGCTCAGAAGGAAATGATCTCTTTTAGTTTGCTCGTAAGCTCCATATTTTTTATGGATTAGGTTTGACTGCCTAGTATTATGTCCAGTAATATTTCTATTAATTTCAAACATAGAATAGTTTCTTTTAACATACATTATCATAAAAAAAATACAAATACTTGGAAAATTCAATACATTAAGTTGCTCCCATATTTTTTTACAACTTTGTCTGGCTTTTGCTTGAATCATACTTCTAATAATTTTTTTTTGGCAAACAAAAACACTGTCAGCATGGGCAGATGAACCCCACAATAGAACTCCATAGGTAATAATAGAATACACATAGCCATAGTATACTTTTTTTAACGTTTCTAAATTACACACTTTTCGTAATTGATTCATTGCAAAATTAGTTTTGGCCAGTTTCTTATTTAGGTCAGCAATATGTGTTTGCCAGGACAATTTGTCATCAATTATTATTCCAAGATATTTACAGTTTGAGACCAGTTTGATATTTGTCAATGATTCAAATTGTGTCTTAGTATTAACAGATCTATTGAACAGCATATAATTAGTTTTTAAATGATTTATTACAAGATGGTTATTGTTGAGATACTCTTCGAGAATTTTCATAGCAAGAGCCTGATTTTTTATAAGTTCCTCAAGATTCTTGCCAATAATAAGCAATACAATATCATCTGCATACAGAATAAGTCTGCAGACACCTTTGAGAGCTATTTCTAAATCATTAATAAATAGAACAAAAAGTAAAGGCCCAAGTACAGAACCTTGTGGAACTCCATGATTACAGTTTAATTTTTCTGATTTAAATGATTTTTGCTCACCTTTATCATTAGTATCACTTACAAAAACATATTGTGTTCTTTGGCTTAGATACGACTCAAAAAAAGATAGACAGTTTCCTCGTATACCATTAAACTCAAGTTTTGCAAATAATAATTTATGATCAACAACATCAAATGCTTTTTTTAAATCAACAAACACAGCAAGTAAATAATTTTTTAGTTCATGCTGCTTGTTAACTTCATTTACTAGCTCAGTCACTGCTGTTGTTGTAGAACATAATTTTGTAAATCCATGTTGACAGGGAGAAAAAATGTTTTTAGCAGTGCAGAAGTTCTGCACCATATCTTTAGCAGCAAATTCAATGAGTTTAGAAAATACAGATAATTGTGCTAACGGTCTATAATATGATTCTAAGAATGATAACAGTAACTTCGGATACGGTGTTATCTTTGCTGTTTTTAATACACTAGGAAAAATACCGTCAATAATAAGACATGAAATTATTACACTCAGAGGTTCACAAATTTCCTCTGCTACATATTTAACTACAGCATCAGGGATGTCATCCATGCCACAAGAATATTTATTTTTTAGCTTTTTTATATATTTCAACATATCAATTTTACTGAGTGTGAAAAATACAATTGAATCTATGGTTTTAGTACCATATATTTTAGTTTCAGTAACAGAATTATTAAATACTAAATCCTTAACTGAATTAATATAATAATCATTTAGTTGATTAGCAATTTGTTGAGGATCTGTAATTTTAGTGCCTGTCACAGGACATGATAAAATAATTTTTTTAAATTTATTTTTACATCCTCTCTTTTTACCTGTTTCACCTTGCACAACTTCCCAAACAGTTTTTGAGATATTGGTTGACTGAGAAACTTGATTATATAAATAATTTTGCTTTTCTGCAACTAAATCTTTGTTATATTGTTTTTTTGTCCTTTTAAATAGACCATTGTCAGTCTTCCTGTTTTTATAAAGTTTATGTACAAGTTTTTTCTTTGCCCTTAGTTTAGGAGTAAACCAAGGAGTACTATTTTTCTTATTTGATTTTTTTTTTTTTGTAAAGGAAAAAATAAATTAAACCCATATTTAAAAAGTCTATAAAAATTATTAAACATATCCTCAGAGTTTTTGTCATACACAACTGATGGCCAGTCTATTGTAGACAAGAAAAATTTGAATTGGTTCATTTTAGTTTCAGTAAAAAATCTTTTTTCTGCTATAATAAAATTTACTGGAGGGACAATTTGCTTAATCACAACTTTCTGGGCATAGTGGTCAGAAAAAAGAGTCTTTAGTACAGTGACTTCTATATCTTCTTTTCTAAGGTTAGTAAAGACATTATCAATAATTGACTCCCTGTTAGAAAATGTGTTTATTCTTGTTGCTGAGTTAATTTTTATATCAAGATTGTAACTAGTTAAAATAAATTGCAGTTCTTTGGTATTTCTATTATTGGTACAGCTTGTGTCTATATTAAAATCTCCAAGAATAACAACTTCATTTTTTAACACATTAACATGTTTTAAGAGTGTATTAAATCTGTCAAAAAAACAACAATTTTTATCATTATTTTTTAACACACATTTATTATCATCATGAGGATGAATATTTACTGTTGGTGATCTATAAATCCCAACAATAGTAATATGTTTAATATTTTTATGATCAATGTTTAACTTTAATTTTAAAGTAATACATTCAAAAATCTGTTCTGAACTCAGTTTAGTACCATGAGAAGTTACTTCTATATTATTAATGAGGTTGTTCTTGGCAAAAAAAACAATGCCACCATAGCCATTCTCTCTTGCATAAATATGAACCAGAAAATAACCATTAATGTTAAAAAAATCTACTTCACCAGGTTTTAACCAGTGTTCTGTAAGACATAACAAATCTGGTGATTCTTCCTGTGTAAAAATTTCAATATCTTCTTTTTTATTTCTTAAGCTATTAACATTGACATGAATAATTTTGATATTATCACAGTAATAAGTTTGAATCTCTTTTTTTCTAATTCTATGAAAAATGTACAAATAATAAAATGCAATTATTTATATTATTTAAAGTAGAGTGAGCGATTGCATAATTTATTATTTTATTTCCTTAAAATATTTTAACCTGCCCTGCTTTATTGAGAAATGAAAACCAAAAAATTTCATCTCAAATAGCTTCATCGCAAAAAAATCCCAAAGTTTGTTTTCCTGAGCCCTTTAACATGCAGCCTTATGGATTATGGAACAGAAAACAGCGTTTTACTCAAACTTCGTCTGAACTATGGTAGCAATTAAAAAATACTTCCGTATAATCTATGACGAAAATTCTTTAATGGATTTACAAATAAAATAAATTTTTTAGGAAAAAACGGCTTCATAAAAAAAAACAATTCATTTGAAAATCCATTAAGAAAAAAAAGTAAAAAAGGGGGCGTGGCACCCAAAAAAATCGCGCCTTCTTGGGGGCATGTACCGTTTTGGACATCAAGATATCTGGTCACCCTAATGATGACGCATATATTATTTTAATAAATATAATAATTAAGGCAAGCACATAATAATCTTATATAATAGTTTTACGTTTCTAATATATGCATTATATATTATATATATTATAATTTCATTACATTAATTGTATATATGAAAATAATATATAATTAATGCACATTTAATTTGATATATACATAAATTACATTGAATAATTAATATAATTATAATATTATCGATCCGTATCATATTAAATTGAAAGTTTGCATGCATGCAATATATACATAATTATATATTATGTTAGTATGTTACTTATATGCAGTATAATATCGAATGGTATGAGGTATAATACCGTATAATATATATTAGATATAGAACAGGGCCGTCCCATGCGCACGGTGCATATACGTTTAATTTTTTCTGCTCTATTATACGGGTCTTTCACCATACGTCACAAAAACATGACGTCACGTGAATGTAGGCAAAAAGCACCTATTTAACATGGTAGTAGCATACCAAAAACTATTTATTTTCTGCGATATGACGATTGTGATACCTTTGACAATTATTTTATTTGATAGATTGAAATGTCAAGTAAATGGAAAAAAATGCAATATTTGCCAATGATATCTGTGAAAAATACAATAAATCATTAAATAAAATGTAAATCGACTCCAAATTTCACGTCAATAATGACCATTTTACGACACTTATGCACTGATATTGACCCTAACATTCTGAAAAAAAAATCAGCCAATCACCGACCATTGCTTTCCCCGCGGACTTTTGAATACGAGGGGGAAACGGCACAACAAAGAATAATGATAAAGAAACTAGGTAAAATAAAAAAAATATATTTGTTCAAGTTATGTATATTCATTTCTTACGTATAAATTATTGTTAAAAAAAATTAAAAATATGTTAAATTAGGAGCAATAAATCAAGTGATTCCAGTTCCCCCTAAGTACCTACTGATGAATGTAAACAACAACAAAGCCAAGCAAACACCGTATAGAGTTTTCCGTAAATTAATAGCCATGGCTTAGAAAAGCTGCGCAGAAACGAGTTTTAAATGTTAAAAGTCTACTGCGCATGGCTCTGCAAAGTGTGCATGATAAAAAAGCTTGAATCCAAATGAAGCTGCGCAAACGCTAGGTGACTAATCTGCGCACAGCCAATAGCAACTTTGTATGCTTTATGAACAAAGATACGAACTTCTACCCCAGATTCCTTGCGAATTGCAGTGTTTAAAAATTCTTTTAATACGTTACTGCAACCGGTTTGGCTTGTAGTATTGCAAATAAATATCAAATTTGAGATGAGATAAAAAGCAACGTTCTCGCTAATGTTGAACAAAAACTCTGCTCCGGTAGGGGCCCCTCGTGCAGCAAAACAGCTGTTTTGAGCTCACTACGTGACGTCACCTTGGGTGTTTTTGGCTAAAATGCGCAGATCAGTCCAAATTCGTAGGGCTGATGGACCTATCTATTATAGTTGTATCATGGATATAGAAGAAGTGCAATGTGGTGCGCGCGCAAGTCGAATCTGCATGCTGCAAAAAAATATATCATATAACAGGGTCGGTCTGGCCAGGGTCGGTCTGGCCAGGGCCGCTAGGCCGCAAATGCGGCCCGGGCCTCGGCCGTGGCGGGCCCCCCCGGGCCTGTGCAAAAAAAAAAAAAAAAAAATGTATTATATAAAATTAAGAAAAGTGGAAAAAAATAATGCCGAAGTTCCTAAGAATGTAAATAATTAAGTTGTTTTGCCGGTATTTAATAATTTTCCGCTGTATTTTTTATTAAAAGTTATTTTTTACATACTAAATATTTTATTTATTCGAACAACTTCCGCGGGCCCTGCGCGCGCGCATGACAGAGAGATGACTAATTTTTTCTCATTTCATAGGTATCATAAAGTTTTTATGACTGTCCCTCTGCAAACATATTTTTATTTTTTATAAATAAAATCTATTACGTATAAAGTGAGAGACTGCATGCTGTGATTTGTGCTACAGATTTGCATGTATACACAACAATCAATTACATTAAATTTGAAAAAGCCAAAAAACATAAATCAGGTAACAAAAACCATGTGACTCAAAAAAGGTCATGTTTTTTTTTAGTAAAAAATAAAATAATTTCAATGCAACATTTAATTAAAAAAAAAAAGCCACGCCCCCTTTTCCAAAAAAACGCCTTCTTCCCCCCCCCCCCCCCCCCCCCCCCCCCCCCCCCCCCCCCCCCCCCCCCCGCTGCGCGGCAGGGCCCTTCGGGTCCACCCGCGACCCGGGCCTTTTGCTCCCAGGCCGACCCTGTCATATAACTTTTAACATTAAAGCTTTTGTGTAATTATGTATATATATATATTATGTATTTATCCCCCTTTAATTGAAATATCAGAACTTCTTAATAAAATGTAAAATCAATTTATATACATACAATAAATTTAGAAAAAAATCATTTAATAATTAATTTTATAAAGTACGTAATTTTATGTTTTATTTCTAATACTTAAAATAATTACATTGATTGTAAATTAAATTTATATCTAGCTAGCTGTGACGTCATCAACACTTATATGTGTGTGTGTGGAATAAATTATCGCTGAGCGAGTGAAACCTGATACTGGTTTGTGACTGGTGGGTTAGATTTCTCCCCGCGGTAGTACTGTAGGCAGGAAGCGCCTCATCATTCTCCGCGAGACCAGCATATACAGACGCAAGGGATCAGTCGCAGTATCAAGATGCATCTCACTGCAGCAGCCGTGTTGTTGATGTGCTTGTGCAGTGGTTTGGAAGCCCAAAGACCAGCGTTTGGGCGCTGTCCTAACCTAGGAAATGGGAGAACTCTTGACCTAGATAGGGTGAGTCAATCATATCATATGTATCGTGTATCACATATATACATATAAGGTAAAATAATAATAATTATTTATTAATTAATATATAATAATATAACAATAATAATTCCATTGGGGAAAAAAAAGAGAAAAAAATCTTTTTATTTATGAATTTTAAATAATAAAGAAACTATTACACATGTATGGCAATAAAACTAATAAACATATATATATATATATATATATATATATATATATATATATATATATATATATACATATATATATTAATATATATAATAATAATTATATTATAAAACGTACGTATATACTCTGATGGTTATCAATCTTAAAGTTCTATTTTGATTACAATCATCACGTCATAGTTTTTAACGTGAATTAAACGTCATTATTCATTAATACAGGCAAAAATATGAATTATTACATATTATAATATTATTAATATTTTATAAATATATTATAAGTTTTATACTAGTATTACGCATACAAAATAAAAATTATGTAGGGTTATATGTAATAATTTTAGTGTATTATATATATGTTATTTAATGCGGGTATTCAATTTTCATTATATAATAATATATGCGGGTGTTTTCATGAATTTATTATACTATATTATGATGTGTATATATATATATATATTATATATATATATATATATATATATATATATATATATATATATATATATATATATATATATATATATATATATATATATATATATATTATTATATATAAAATTATAAGTAACTGCATGATGCGTAAATTTTCCGAGAAGTGTATAACTGAAGGCACTGGCAGCCCCCCCCCCCCCCCCATTAAAAATAATAATTATAAACACTATCTGTATTCGTTTCGTTATATACAAGGAAAGTATTACACGTCTTAAAAAAAAAAAAAAAAAAATACGTACTGCATCATCGTGTTGAGATCACAAGACCTTGAACTCACTAACGTAAAAAAAAAAATATATATAAAACACTTGCATCTACTATATACGTATATACTATATGAATATGAGTATAATATGTATATGAGTATATTATGCATGCATTAACCAATTTAACCAATAGGAATAAATCACTAATATATCAGGAAATCGCTGTGATACAATACAATTTTATTAATTGAGTTATAATAAAAGAGATGTCCTAACGTAAGAAGTAATTAAAATTTCGACATATATATCAAATTTAATCGATTCAATTTAATTTGACAATGTTAAATTTATTAATTGTAATTACGAATAATCAGGCCCCCAATATATTATATTGTATATATATATTACCATATAATGTATATATTTTATTGTAATATTATTTTGTTATGTCATCATGCTATTCATGCCATATTAAATTTAATATAAATGCGACTTCCTTAAATAAAAAATCCTATAACATTTTCTTAAGTTCTGTTTATCGAATAACTTTTAGCTAGGTCATGGAAAGGCCGCATTAGTCACCGTTGCTTATTCCTTGTTATAATATATGACAGAGAAAGTATAGATCCTTATAATAATATCAATTTAATTAATGGATATTAATAATGGGTATCTATCGGGTATAAGAAGATCACACAGGACGCGAATTTTCATCATTAGTATCATTACGTCAATTACGTGAGTAAAATACTTAGAAATCATGACGTTGTTTGCAGATGAAGGGGCGGTGGTACGAAGTGGAACGCTCGTTCTACATCTACGAGCTGAACCGCCGCTGCATTGGCATGGACATGACTCCCGAGGGTAGCGGCCTCAGGATCACCTCGAAGGCCCTCAGCAGGATGTAAGCACCCTATTCATTAGCACTGGTGTTCCAGACCAATCTTGAGAGGAGAATGGACTCATGCTAAAAACATATTGCATGATTAATGATTAGACATTAAACTTTTTTTTTTTTATATATATTTATTTTTTTAAAAAGTTTTCTAATCGTATTTTCCTTGTATGCCTTTTTCTTTACACTCATGCATTAAATTTATAAAACAAGTCCTTGTAGTGAATTTTCTTATTATATAATTATAGCAACTATAATATATTCTAAAAAAAAAAAAAGGAAACTGAATTAATGCGCATGCATATATAGCTTCCATTACCATTAACCATTAAGTTCTATAAATAAATATAAAAATGTATTAATATCAAGAACAAAGAATTGAATTTGTATTATCATTTCTCTACTTAATTTATAAATTAAAAAATTCACTATTTTTTGCTGAGTTTATTTTATTTCGTGAAATCACGTGAAACATTTTATATCAAAATCTTGTAAGTTATGTCCCCTACGCAGGTTGCTTACTTGTTTAAAAATATTATAATGTAAAAATATAATATATATATATATATAAATATTAAAAAAAATCCACTAAATGATAGCACCTTTTTTTTATTCTCTTTTTTGTCACGTGGTGTTACAAAATCAGCTCAAGGTTTCCTTCACGATTGAATGCACTCTGCTTGCATGCAATGTGCTATATATTATTATGGATTCGCAGTAGTTTACAATTAAAAAGGTGTCCAACTTGTAACATGTAAAACATACATAATTTTTCTCCCATTTACTTTTACAGTATTATAATATATATTTCCTCCAAAGCTATTGAAACATAAAATGGCAAAGGACAAAAGGATGTGATATAAATTGATATTTTTTTTAAATAATATGATTTAATTACATTAATTTTCCATGTACATTTTGTGAATAGAATAGACGAATTTCTATTGTATTTTCTATTTTTATTGTTATATATCTGTAGCCTGTCTTAAAATTATTTGATCATTTCTTTTTTATTCAACTATAAAATTATAAACAAAAATGATACGTGCTTCTTTCCGATTTAATTGCATGGATAACGCTATTAAAACTTCTTGATCAAATATTCCTTGATCTTTAATTAATTGAGCATATTATTATATATTATATTGATGAAATGAAATGAAATGAAATGAAATGAAATGAAATGAAATGAAATGAAATGAAATGAAATGAAATGAAATGAAATGAAATGAAATGATCTTTATTTAGCTTTCGCTATTCAGTACAAATATAGTTTATATATTATTTTAATTAAACAATATAAAACAGTTGGTTCATAAAATTTATGATAGTTCATAAAATTTTATGCCTACAGTAGTTACAGTACAATACATTTTTAGGATACAAAAAAAAAATATTAATATATATTTTATTATAGTTACCAATTATTGCTATAAAAATAAAATATATTATTGACTTAATTATTATAATATACGAGTATAATTATAATCTTTCTTATACATTTACCTGCTATACACAAATTTTTCTTTTACAAATTCTAATATACATAGTCTTTTAAACATTTTTTTGTTAGAACATGTTTTTATATTGATCGGCAATTCATTGAACAATTTTTTACCACACAGTTATAAATTGATCCTTCTGATCCATGTTTGTTAACACATAATATTACATATTATAGCCAGGAAAAAAATAGAATAATTATACAATATCTTGATCGTATAATGTCTTTAATTCAAGTGGTGTATATATATACTGTATATATCATTAACGTTTGTCCCTCTCAGCTCCGAGTCTCCGGTGTTGGAGGAGGCTGTGGCACGGCCCATCCAGTCGGGCGGGGCTACGCTCAAGTTGTTGGTGGACTCGGACACGGCACGCAAACTGCCCAACGCACTGCGCCGCGCCATGCCGGGCTCGGGTGACTACACCGTGCTCAAGACAGACTACGATAACTACGCCGTCGTCTACTCGTGCTCCAACCTCGCGTCCATCATGCACGCTGGTCAGTTACTGCAATGCACTCGATAGTAGTTCATCATAATATAGCACTGTATATATTCAAGTATTTTAATCATGAGAATTATGAGAAACATAATTATGTAGAATATTTACTAAATTTACAGTTTAGTAATGTAAACTGTAAACTGTAAACGATGTAATACTGACATGTACAGTATATTAAACGCAACGTAATTATCCATTATTTCACTTTTTTCAAATAATTTATAAATTTGCCATTGTAATATATAATATTTATAAATTTTTAATTTCTTAAACTCTTTATAAGGATTGGCTTGAGTTAATTGATCGAGATCTCGGAATCGGCCCTCTTGACTGCTACAAGACTTGTACTGTAGAGAACTTTAAACTCGCCATGATCAATATAGGTACTTGCAATTGCAAATTTTGAAGCGAATCTGTCTCTGATCAGTTTTGAAAAAACTTGAGGTATATAGAAGTTTATCATTGGTCTTATGGACGGAAACCGGAAATGGAGCTATTGTGAGGAAACCATCAGGCCGGCCCCCTTGAAGTTTTCCTCAACGCATAAGCGATGAAGTTTTAGATGATCATTCTCGCATTTTTAAAATTTATTTCATTCGATTCCCTCTGACAGAAATTTCTTTTTGCTCCAAAGTAACTGAGGTTGATCGTTAATATTCATATTTACTTCATAAATATAGTTTTAGTTAAAAGAATTGTGTACCATCTATTTGCCTCCAACCTTCTGCAGTAATTATACTGTCTAAAATAATGTTAATTAAATTAATTTCGTAATGAAAAATAAAATTTCAGTGCGTATATATTAACACAGGATCACTATTGTATTCCATGTTTTAATAATTATATCTATAATTAAAGTAAATGAAACTATAATTGCATATTATGATCAATATGATCCAGTTCCGTACTGCATGATTTTAAAGTATCATAATTATCGATCATGGTTATAGTGCAAACCGAAATTAAATTTGACTATAAAGTTCCAAATTTCCTCATGAAAAAGTCGTTTGGAACACTACTATACAGGATCATCACTTTATTGAGTTTTCTACTTTTCTCTGCAGATTTGATCTGGGTGTTAGCCCGGTCCCGTGAGCTGCCTGTGACGTCACGTCTCGAGATCTACGGAGCTCTGGAGCGTGTGGGTCTAGCCAGCGACCGTCTCACCCTCACGCCTCAGAGGGACTGCCCCAGCGACCTCTGACCTTTGACCTACCCCAAGATGTGTCCACACCAGACGACTGTTGGACTTTCATCAAATCTTCAAACACTGCAATCATGTCCTTAAGATAAAATAAGAATTGTAAATTTTTTTTTCATTCTTCTAAATATCGGTATTCATTATGTGCCAACGTATTCATATTTAATCACATATTATTAAAGTATCAATATTTTTGTAAAATATTTGCCAAAGAAAAATAAAATCTAATAAAAAATATATATATTTATTTATTTTTCGATATGTACTGTCCTTAAATTTCATTTTATTTTTTATTTAATTAAGAATCAAAAACATAATTTTAGTATAATATAATATATTGCGTAATTAGAGTGCATTAAATATTAAATTATGCATGAGTTTGTAGTAATTTATCGTTCAATGTTCTTATACACAATAGTAGATCTATAGGTATCTGCACAATTAAGAGACTACCCCAATGGAGGGCTAAAATATTATATTATGTAACTATCCGTTCCATATTAACCGTGGGGATAAGGGAGGGAAAGGATATGGTGGCTGCGGCCTATACGGATCTTTCACCATACGTCACAAAAACATGACGTCACGTGAATGTAGGCAAAAAGCACCTATTTAACATGGTAGTAGCATACCAAAAACTATTTATTTTCTGCGATATGACAATTGTGGTACCTTTGACAATTATTTTATTTGATAGATTGAAATGTCAAGTAAATGGAAAAAAAATACAATATTTGCCAATGATATCTGTGGAAAATACAATAAATCATTAATTAAAATGTAAATCGGCTCCAAATTTCACGTCAATAATGACCATTTTACGACACTTATGCACTGATATTGACCCTAAGATTCTTAAAAAAAATCAGCCAATCACCGACCATTGCTTTCCCCGCGGACTTTTGAATGCTAGGGGGAAACGGCACAACAAAAAATTATCATAAAGAAACCAGGTAAAATAAAAAAAATGTATGTGTTCAAGTTATGTATATTAAATTCTTACGTATATATTATTGTTAAAAAAAATTAAAAATATGTTAAATTAGGAGGAATAAATCAAGTGATTCCAGTTCCCTCTCAGTACCTACTGCTGAATGTAAACAACAACAAAGCCAGGCAAACGCTATATAAGCTCTGTTAAGCGCGCATCCCATGCTTTTTTGTGAGACTGAGAGACCGTGGAAAACTTCAGTCAGGACGGACACCTCTAATTTTTAATTATACGTTATGCACGTATAATGCGTTATATACAGTGAAGGAGAACGATTGATATGCAGTATTAGATCAAGACTGTTTAGTAGCAGTTTAATGTCGTAACATGTATAACATAAGTACTGCAAATTAAAACAATAAACACAAACTTTAAATTATACTTTATAATGCATGCATATTCATAAAGTATAGTTTATATTAATTTAAATATTCACTGCAGGCCATGATATATCAAAAGGAGACGATACGAAAGTTAAGAAGAAACTATGAGCATTGGTTTTTATAGGATTGCTGAGATATATATTGCTGGGCTAAATATTTATATACACAATATTTATTTATAATCTATACAATTTTCTGTTTCATACATTACTTCCAATTACTTTAGATTAAACACATCATAATGCACACACAATATAAATTGTCAGAAAGAAATTTGTTTTCCTGATATTTTTTACTAAATTATATAATTAACATCACTATAGAGTTTCATTTAATTCCATTCCATTCATGACACAATTGCAGAAATGCAATTATTTGCAGTAAAATCAAAATAATATTTTGATTATTTTCTTGCAAAACTGCATATTATACTGGTATCATTCCCACCTCTTCCGCTTATATTTTTGACAGTTGACAATTAAGGGACGTTTCAGCGCCCTGCAGGGGGCTCTGGAGAACGACTCTCGGAAGCTGCCCGAGCAGGCGCGGATCCAAGGGGAGGGGGGCGATGGGGGCGATCGCCCCCTCCAAAAGGTCCCAAAATACATTGAAGGTATTACCACCACCCACCCGTCGCCCCCCCCTCCCACCCCAAAATTTAACATTGCGGGATAGGGCACCGCCCCCCCCCCCCCCCCCAAAGCCCAAAGCCCAAAGCCGCGGGCCCGAGTTGGCGCTGGGCCGGCTGGGCCTCAAGCGCGCCCTCAACCGCCGCTTCAGGACACCGTGGCCAGGACACGCTCGGTCTGAGACCACCCGTCCCCGCCGCGCCTGCCGAGTCAGCGACATGCGAGTTTGATGCTTTTCTGCATTTGTCGATGTTATGTGTTATTGTTTGATTGCATGTTAATAATTACAGTCCTCATACACAGAAAAGTGTATTTTTACTTATTTTAAAATACCCCTATAGACTGTAACTCAAAGGTGAATTTATTAACCGTTTAAATATAATTTTGCAATACCTATATGTACCAAATAATAAATAATTGTCAGGTTGTCTCACTATACAATAACTATATATATTAATTATAACTGATTATATAAAGACTATTTTGAAATACATTAACATTATTTTAACTCAATTCATTATCTGAATATATACTTATATCATACACTATATGATATAAGTATACACTATATTTGTGAAAATAGTTTATGATTACACATTTATTTTGACACAAGCTTACAGCTAATGATTGTTTTTTTCAGTAGTTATATAAAGGATTGTAACATTGTAACCACTTTTTAGTGAAATAGTGCCATCGGTGCTTTGTTGCAATCCGCACCCTAATTTTTGTAATATATTTTGTATTTGTACTTTGGGTGAAATAAATAAATAAATAAATAAATAAATAAATAAATAAATAAATAAATAAATAAATAAATAAATAAATAAATAAATAAATAAATAAATAAATAAATAAATAAATAAATAAATACTCTGTATAATATTATATATTTGTATATATTATAATATATTATGTATAATATATAGCATGTTTTTTTTTAGGATTTAATTAAATAAATACGCATACAGTACATTACAAGTTTTTATTTTTATTATAAAATTGGATTTTAATTGTATGGTTTGGTTAGTTAATTCAATTCACAATTGAAGACGATTAATTGCTTAAGTCCCGCACATCATATTTATTCACGCAGCTTTATTTTATTTACATAATCACTAATCAGTTTAAACACTTGTAACACATTAAAAAAATTACTCATTTACAAAATTTACCCAACAAACAGTACAACGTATGATTACAAGAATTATTAAGGCAACTTTTTTTAGGCATAGTAAGGAATTGACAAATAACTAACTCAGGTACAACTTAAGATACAAAAGTTCTAAACTCTAATTAACCAAATAATGCACAAAACAAATCTATCTGTAATTCACATTTTTTTTTTAAATCATACAATCACATTTTAATTTTAATTCAAAAAAAATTAACAAGTACAATCACCAAAATATAACCTCAGACAATTGATCAAAATTTTGAAAATTAAAAACATGCACTGCACTTAAATGATTACAATTAATACAATATTCATGGAACACAATAAATTTAAATTAAAAGTAGAAAACTGACACGATTAAAAAGATACAATAAAAATTAAGGAATAAAAATACCGATATAAATTAAGTATAAAGAATTGGATTTATATACATTTGAAAACCTCATTCTACGTTTGAATGTTGATATGATTGTGCGAGAAAAATTATATAATTATTTTGTTGTTGTTTTTTAATTGAATCAATAGAATATATTGTTGAGTCTATATAGATAGTTTAATTAATAATGTTAATAATTATTGGTTTTGATATATTTCACAACAATTAATGGGTTATATACAATTGATTTTTAAGTTTGAAGTTTCAAAAGGTTTTGATTACAAATAATATGCACAGAAAATCAGCAGTTCACCATCAACATTGTTCACACAGTCACGACAGCTGATCCCACTGCAGATTAGCCGAGCAGGATGTGTGAGCGCGTGGCTGGCGGACTGGCGGTGGTTGGGCGGCTCGCAGTCACTCGCACCTCGAGAGCGGTGCGAGCCACCAGACGGTCAAACGTCTCCGGAGACATGGTCCGTCTGAAACACAGCACATCCATTTGAGCCTTCACTTCCTGCAGTCCAGCTAATTCGTCGTATTGTTACAAGGCTGCATGCATGGCAAAATTTAGCAAAAAAGTAGATAAAGATTATAATATTATATATAATATATATATATATATATATATATATATATATATATATATATATATATATATATATATATATATATATATATATATATATATATATATATATATATATATAATATATTGGTTAACCAAAATAACAGACAGTCAGACACACTTATAATTTCAACTGTATGCTCAGTTAAACAATTAAGAAGTGTCCATTTAAATAAAGCCTCTTATATAATCTCCACATATTGCGATGCAACTAGTTACCAAAGATATAACAAAGGTACGTGACCCTTAAGAAGATCATGACACTTATAAAAACTTATTTACCATACAAAAATTTAGAATTTGTTTTGTTTTTTAATCCCATACTCTTTACTGTAGTAAAATTAACTTTCTACTTCTTCAGGTTAACCATTCAATCTCAATCTTTCCTAACCTGATTTGGTCCCGCAGCTCAGCCGTGGTGTGCGCCTGAGCACGGGACTCGTGCACCGCTTGGTCACGCCGCAGCTGCAACAGCCTCATCTTGTCTTCCTTGGCCAAGATGGCGTTGCGTCGTGCCTCCTCGAGTGCACGTTGCTCGGCACTCACCCTGAAATCAGAGTCGTAAAACTTCACTTAGATTACATCAGATTTACTTACGTGTCAGGTCACAGAAAGAAACTGCAATAACATACTGTACATTCTATTACTATTTAAACTCAAGATATTAAGTTCAAAAGAAAATAAGACAAATTCTTGTATATATATATCTTGTACCCTACAGTCCCTACAGTGATCTCGCGGTAGTTGTGCATGGTCTGGTTGGTCAAAAGATAATATTAAATTTCTGTAGTTCTGTAGCTAATACTGTATATATATATTATAGTCATCATGCAAAGATCGAGATTTCTCGGAAAACACTGCATTATGCAATGAGAAAGCCATTTAAAATTAATATTATTATGCTCTCTTGCATGTGTATCAAAGTAATTATATTGAAAAAAGGTAAAGATACCGATTTTATGTGTTGACCTTTGTAGTGTTTTAGAGACCCTTATTGAAATGGTATGCTTCACCACCAGGTTGTGTACACCATGCAGAGGAGACTATTCAGGCCCAACGGTATCTCTGATGTCTGACCTGCTCATGATGAGGCCATGATGCTCCTCTCGCGCGCGGTTCGCCGCCTCCGCACGTTTCTGTCGTTCCCTGCTCTGCTGCTGGGCTCGTCGTTCCGCCTTGGTGGCCGCCTCTTGCTGCAACGTGGCGCACTGCACACGCCAGCGGACCAGGCCGGCTTCAAGCTCCGCGTGCAGCTCGCGTGCACTGTTGAGACGCGACGACCGCGCCTCGCTGTAAACACAGACACAGCTTACATTATATACCAACATGATTTGGGAGGAACAATCAAATTGGTGGACTTAAGACTTAATAATTGTTGACCTAATAAAGGACAATTTTTTTTTTATTTGTAAAATCCAAGGAGCATTTCTTTTTGATACCGACAAACATATTATTCCTCGATATTTCAAAATTTGAAATTGTTTGTTTGACTCCTTCCGATTATGTTAATAATAATGACAACTTAATTCATCTCCATTGCCGAACAAGCATTATTATATACACTGTAGTGACGCATCACGACAAGCTTCACCTTGCGCCCCTAATGTGGCGGTCTCGCTCCCCGGCGGCTCGTTCCAGCAGCAGCTCGGTCCGGCGCTCCTTGTCTTGGCACTGCTCCCTCAGCAACCGCAGCGCCTCCTCGGACTCGGTCTGAAGGGCAGCACGACGCTCGGCTCGACGGACCTCCTCCACGCGGTTCGCACTGGCCACTCGCTGAAAACACGATGGGTCTGCGATTATCTCTTGTTTCATCATATGATCACAAAAGAAACTTAAAATTGTTGGAGTCATGCCTCCTCGGTTCGTTTAGGTCTTACAATTAGTCGAAAGTCGAGTAACCTCCAGCAATATGACATCATCTAAGAATTTTTAACCCATATTTACTGAGTTGATTGACAATATCCAAATTTATAACACCCCACGCAATTTTGTATACATATATGCCAAAGCAATTTTCTTCCATTTTTTTATTATTAGCAACAATTTCTTGGTATTTAAAACAGTTTATCGTGTAATGATAAATTAATGTGCATTTATTACCAAAAGATATATAATATGTAGTATTGTAATATTGTAACATTGATTATGATTAGTATTGAGAGATGCATTGTAATTTTTACTGTAAAATCAAAAATAAATTATTGCCTGTTTTTTAGGCAACTGTTTTAACAGATGTGTACTGCGGTGCAGCATTTTAACTCCTAAAACATTTTGTAATTTTTTTTAACACTTAAAAAAAATGAGCTGGTTTCATTTTTTTTTAATAGAATATTGAGGATTATATTGTATCCTAGGTAGTAGGTACTCATATTGTGAAAATTTTAATGTGTATTTTGATAGTAAATACACTGTAAAATAAAAATATATATACATAATTTGTACTCATTAATTTACGTATACATAAAAAATAAGGTTATAGTGGTATCAAATTTTAACAATTTTATCATCATGCAGACTCTCAAGTAGTTTGTGAACATTTTTGTTTTGTATAAATGATTATAATATTTTTACATTATATTATAGACTTATTGTAGCGTAAACCTTTTATTTTTTATTAATAATTATTTTGCATAATACGGTACATTCCTTTTTATGTAGGCTTCTAACTGCTAATGTATTGCACTTTAACTTATCTTGAGTATAAAATTAATGAGGTTGATTTGAGTTATAAAATTTATACATAATTAAATTATAAGTTAAATATTTTTAATCTTTATATCTTATTAAGATGTTAAGATTAAAATAATCTTATTTCACTGGGTTTTCAGTTTTTTATGCGATAAACCTTTTAAACTGAAAAACTGCGTGTTCTGCAAAAAAATCCTATCACTATTATAACTTCAATTTTATTGATAAAGGCTTATACTTCCATGTTATAAAAATTTTGTATCATGGAAGTATCAGCCTTCATCCAAGCAAATCATTATGCAGTGACGTACCCTTCTGTTGACCTCCCTGGCCGTGACGCGTGCCTCTTCGGCTCGCTGCAGACGCGTGCTTTGTCCCTGCTGCACGGCCAGCCGCCACAGAGTGCTCTCGTGCTGAAGTTGGTCACGGGCCCACAGCACGGCGGCTCGTTGTCGCTCTGCAGCCCCCGCGCGATCGCCCTGCTCGTCAAACTACGTTTAATCAGTAACGGCCACGCCGGAGCGTCTCCACTCACCTTCCGCTCCTCGGCCGACCGCAGCAGCGCCGCACTGCGAGCCTCCTTTTCGTGAAGGTGCTCCTGCAAGCGCTGCTGAGACCGCAACTCCTCGTCGCGCATCTCCGCCAGCTTGCGCTCATTATGGGCGCTTTCCACACGTCGCTTCTCTGCAACGTGGTCGCGCCATCGCTGCGTCTGCTCCAGTTGCTCCTATCCAACAAGAGAACAATTAAAAAATGCAATACATAAATTATTTTTAAACTGCAGCATACTGCAAGATTAAAGACTTTGCGCAAGACTTTCTGCATTTTTGAAAAAAAAAAAAAACTCCAAGCACAGCTTACATATAAAGATAAAGACTTGCGAAAATGTCCTATTCCTATTTTTGGAAGGTTCACAAATAATAAAATTATCTTTCTGCCGGGTTCCATTCCAAAGAGAGAGAGAGGTAGTAGTAGGATGCCTGCATGCACTTTAAGTTTTTGAATGGAGTGAATAATCTAGAAATTAAACTAGCACTGGAGAAGCCAAAGGGTCATTTATATATTGCTTTTGTAGACTTCAGAAAAGCTTTTGATTCGGTCAATAGGAATTTGCTCATTGAAAAGCTGAAGTCACTTAAAGTAATTCCTTCTGAAATTTTGAATATCTTAGCTGTTATTCTAAATATCAATTATGTATGTGTTCAAGATCGCTTATCATGTTCTAGTAATATTATTCAATCTAACGGAGTTTTGCAAGGAGATCCGAGCAGCTCTCTTCTTTTCAATCTTTTTACTGCAGATATAACCGAGATTACAAAATAAATAAACTGTGAAAATGAAAATGATCAAGTCGTACTAAATTTATATGCAGATGATTTTGCTATTATTTCAAAGAGCAAAGTCAAGCTACAAAAAGCGCTAAATAATCTATCTACCTGGGCCAAAACAAATGGTCTAGAAATTAACACAGAGAAAACCAAGGTTGTAAAGTTTAGAAGAGGCGGACCGCTATGCAAAAACGATGAAATTTATTGTGACGGTCAAAAGATTGAATTTCTAAATTCATTTAAATATCTTGGCATAATACTTCAAATGACAGGGCATTCTTTTTCTAAACATATAACAGAAAGATGTAAGAACGCTATCACTGTTATGTACACTATCTCAGGTCTGTCTGGTCTATCCGTCAAAACAGGGCTCAAACTATTCAATTTAAAAGTCGCCCCTGTGGCTACTTATGGTATTGAAATTGTATGGCCTCATTTATCTGTATCCGATTTTGATAAATTAGAATCAGTAAAAGCCATGTTTGTTAAAAGACTACTGTGTCTGTCAAAATTTACCGAAACTAGACTGGCCTATAAACTGATAGATTCCAATTATTATTTTATTACAGAAATCAAAGAAATGTTTAAACTTCCAACGACAGATCAATATTCCAATTTTATAGCTGTCAGGAATCAAAAAGCTCAGGATATTAATCCTGAGTTTTACAGCACTGATGCTATGACATGTAAACATTGGTGTCTGCCCCAATTGGATAGATCCAATGTTAGAAATGTCTTAACTCGCCAAGCTGTTCACGGCTTCCACCATCTAATTTGTAAATCCTCTGGTTATCATAAAGCTGAACAATCTTGTGTATGTAAATTATGTAATGAATATTGTAGCCAATATCATTTAAATACCTGTAAATCTAGAATTAAGCCTATCAGCGATTATGCCAGGGGAGATTTCATATAGTCTATAGATTTTGAATAGCAATGAAGCAATAAGTTTTTCATTCTATCTATTTTCTATGTCATATTTTGTTTTATATATGTGATTATATATATGATATATTATGATGTAACAGGCTGTTAGTATCATCTGTTATTTTATTTTATATTGTTTTATTATCATTTTCTATTGTTCTATTATTCTGTAACTATTATATATGTTTTGTATGTATGTTTTATGTGTTCTATTGTAATATTTTTCTATAATGTATGTTTCTAGTGCTGTTAATATGTACACTTTCTGTGTTTAATAAAAGACTAATAATAATCTAGAGATGAAAAGCTTAAATAATAATATAAAAGGCCAGAACTGACGCTTTTTTCATAAAAGCCAAAGCAATACTAGCAAAAAGCACCAAAGATTCCTTAATATGTGCTATATAAAATTTATTTATTTATTTATTTATTTATTTATTTATTTATTTATTTATTTATTTATTTATTTATTTATTTATTTATTTATTTATTTATTTATTTATTTATTTTCAATAAGAGTGAAAATTTATCTGAATGAATAGAAATTTTGCTACTTCATGCCGTCGGGGAGGAATACAAAACATTTTAAGGGTAAGATGATGCCACCAATGTTAAAAAAAAAATCCCTCACACAAAAATTCTGAAAAAAATTTAAAATGTTCTCCTCTACACCCCCTATCAGTAGCTAAAATATCAGGTACACAAATACGATCTAGTTTTTGAGTTATAAATTTTTAAAGTTGACTACTTTAACATGGAGAAATGAAACTCCCATAAATTAAATTAAGTTCCTAGAATCTCTTCTACACCCCCTATCAGTAGCTAAAATATCAGGTATACAAATACGATCTAGTTTTTGAGTTATGAATTTTTGAAGTTGACTAATTTAACATGGGAGTTTCATTTCTCCATGTTAAAGTAGTCAACTTTAAAAATTTATAACTCAAAAACTAGATCGTATTTGTGTACCTGATATTTTGATTCTAGGAATTTTCGGTGTAAGCGTTCGGTGTACGGAACTTTCGGTGTAAAGAAATCTTGGTGAAAGGAAGATTCGGTGCAAGGAAATCTCGGTGTAAGGAAAATTCGGTGCAAATAGTATTTTTTTTTATAAAATGCCAATTTTTTTCGTCATATAATAAAATAATAATGCTTTTAGGTGAGTTTTCAAGGGGTCGATTGTTGATTTTTTTTTTTTTTTTTTACATCAGCTTTCGTGATTCAAAAAAAAATATTAATAATAATATTAATACATATTAACATGTTGTTAAGGAGAGTTATAAATTTTATTTTTTCAAAAATCTTACATTTCCCTGGTAATAATAATGACAGTTACTGACACAATTTATTTTGAATTATTTTTTAATTTAAAATGTGGAAAATTTTCTACATACAACAACTACGTATCACGCATAATAACTTCATATTAAATAGATACATTTAAATAATATTTATACATCATAAGGCAGAGTTATTATCAATGAGTAAAAGTAATATATATCATTAAATCATTGATTAAATGAAAATCAACCAAAATAAAAATTTAATTGATATTTATGAAGCTGTGAACCCAATTACTGAATTACCGTATTTACAATTTTACCGGCTACGTGCAGTAATGTGTTTCAAAATGATTTAGCCTTTAATTTAATGTCGTGTTTCTTTTTCTAATATATATATCTTACCGTGCCTTTATAAATCCTTTCTTTCGCGTAAGTAAAATTCTTGTGAACAGCTTTCCGTCCTCCTGCATGGAGAGAACTTGGCTCATTTGGCATTGTATATATACCGTACAATGTTTCATTGATAATAATGATAATATTGCGTGATTCATAGAACTTGTATATTGACAACATGTACTGACTTTTGATATATATAATTATATACCATAAGTTCTTCTAATTCTGACCTCAAATAGAAAAAGTATTAATAAATTGAAAAACAATTACAGTTTTATTAACGTTGCACCAAATTTTCCTTACACCGAGATTTCCTTGCACCGAATCTTCCTTTCACCAAGATCTCTTTACACCGAAAGTTCCGTACACCGAACGCTTACACCGAACATTCCTTATACCGAAATGTCTTACACCGAAAATGCCGGATACCTGTAGAAGAGAACATTTTAAATTTTTTTTCAGAATTTTTGTGTGAGGGATTTTTTTTTAACATTGGTGGCATTATCTTACCCTTAAATAAAATATATCCTTCCTTCTCATGCAATACATGTATGAAAATTATGAATGTGTGAAGGTGCATTTCCATGGAGCGGGAAAAGCGAGAAAATCGCGTGCCGCAGCCAATCAGAAGCTCAGGATTTCCTCGCCTTTGCGGGGAGCGATTTTATCGCCAACATGGCTGTCGTACGAGATTGAAGCAAGTGCGCTTTTCTTGCCCCGCCAAGCCCCGCTTGACATAGCTCCAGGGGAAAAGCACCTTAAAGCAAGTAAAGTAATTAAAATATAGGAAGAAAATTTTTGTCAATTTTCATCAAATCAAAGACTACTTTAAAGGGTAATGCTGCATGCACTATTAAGGGTCAGCCTAATTTCTATACAGTTGTCCCTACATATTTCACCAGTCATTGATAGAAGCCACGTTCTTCGTTCCTCACCTGTTCTCGTTCCTGACGAGCGTGCTCCCAGGCGATGTGGGCCTCGTGTGCCAGCTCCTCAGCCGCGCGCTCAGCCTCCCTTTTCATCGCCATCGACTCGAGGATGCGACGGTCATGCTCGGGTACACTCACTCCCTCAGCTGGCCTGTACAAGAGAAGTCATCACCACCATGAGCCCTCCCACCCTGCCCATCTGATCTCACCAGCACGAAAGCTGCAGTCGTCGCCGGGCAGAGCCGCTCCGCTTGCCGCCGTTGCTGTTGTTGTTGCGGTCCGTGAGGCCTCCCCATCGCGGACACACTCGGATGCGAGATGCACGGACAGGAGAACTTCGATCGCTGATGGCACTTGCACTCGTGGCGCTGCTTACTGCTCGACGACTGTTTTAAAACGAATAAAATATATATGATTACCAAAGTTATATAAATCATCTCAGTGTTATGATGTAAGTATAATATAGTGAAAAAAAAAAACATATGTATATTTAAACCAATTTGACGCTTTTCTCACCCGATATGCCTCGGCGCGGTGCTGGCTGCGGACGAGGAGCTGGCCCCGGACTTGGGACGCCACGTGGTGCTTTCTGCCGAGCTGCGTGATGTTACCGAGGGCAGTGGGATCTCTGAGCTCGGTCTGATGCGAGGCGCACTGACTTTGCGCACCCTGAATGACAACACCACGTCAAGAAATTAATATAGTATGATGGCTATCATATTTTGCATCTGTGGCATTTTGACACTATATATCGACCGTGGTCTCTGTAAAGGTATTGACTAAATTTCACGGTTAAAAGCATTGTGATATATGAAGTCAACTCGTCTCAACAGTATAGAGACTATAGAGTCCAATTACAGTGAGAGCAATTAAGACGCTGTTGTTTTTATTAATTGTAAACCGTTATATTATAATAGTTTAAAACTGTACTGTCCAGCACTCACTTGCTCTTCTTCTTAGAGGGCGAGGAATAGACCGCTGGCAGGGACCGCGGGGGGTGTGGTGGAAGGGCGGGGCTCCTGGGGGGCTTGACGTTGGCAACCTCCCAACGGTTCTCCACCGCCCGCAGTGCCTCGCACCCTGACATAAAAACAAAGCAAAATGATGCAGCATAAAATAAAACAGACTAGTTTCGCAAATAACAACGTTATCTCATCTGAATTTATGCATCAATATTATATAGATAAGCCAGAACAGGTCAGTTATAATACGGAATAAGATCAAAGATACTATACATTTTGATACATATATGATACAAGGTATTGCATGGCATCGCTGAGTTATGTATGAATTATCAGTTGAGCTAGTTAAATGGTCTATGCAATATGTATCTTGCGATGAGTGAGGTTGAAATTAAATATCTCTGACGCTTCTCTATATATTGTTATCGAAAACCAAGTTTTTGGCACTCGTAATTGAGTCTCGAATGGGGTGAGCTAGGCTGCTCACCTGTGGCTGCAAGTCTCGCTCGCGCCGCGTTCTCTCTGTCCAGTTGCTCCTTGCGGCTCACGACTGACGTGCCGGGCGATTTCTCGCGAGGTTTGAAGGTGACCACTCCTGGGGAGGTTGATCGTTTGGAGACAGCGGGAGACGGACCGCGGGGCTTGGGCGAAAGGTTGGGGGACGGGTCTCGATTCTCCTTGAAATTTGGCTCGGGAGAGGAGGAAGGTTCAGGGCCAGAGAGAGCAACCAGGTGATCGCGCACCGCTTGACACGCCTCGAGCTTGCCTGACGACAGAACAGCTAGTAAGAATTCGAGAAGTCTTAATCAAAGCCGGATTCTCAAAAGCAAAATGGAAAGATATGATAAATTTTCAATCGGAGAATTTTATAATATATAGATTATAGATAATACAAAAGGGGCATTCACAAAGTCTTAAGGAGGACACATTTAAGGCTCGATAATTTAAAGCTTGATTTTAGACGTGTTTTTTAGACCCAAAATTTTTGGTCTTAAATTATTGATCCTTAAATGTGGCCTTAAGGCTTTGTGAATGCCCCTTACAATGAATTAATGACACCATGAATTATTTAAATCTCGGGAATTAACTTTTAAAAAAATATGCAAAACGTATATACAATATATATAATGTTATGATGAAATTTTTGTTTTTGACATTCTAAAATTTGAATTTAATTTTTTTTTTATACCGTACGTATAGTTAAGATTGTCTAATAAAAGTTATAATAAAAGATTACAAAAATTATTATTTTGGGTCAACGGTGATCTTAAATTTAATATCCTCAATCAGTTTAGTTTTAACTATAATATAATTGTAAGTATATACATGTCATTATATATATAGTAATGCATATATTATATATTAGACAAGTATTAAATATCTCACTTCTTCTGAGCTTCTCTTGGCGTTGGTAGACTGCGATCACGCGGTCCAGGGACGCTGTTACGCTCAGCTGTTCTCGTACCTCACCCACACTGCGATACAGCAGCTCCACCGGCTATAACGTCACACATAGATCAGTAGCTGCACTGTGACAGCATTCATGGTGTAGAAACTGTCAGCTGCACATGAACAAAGCGAGGCGGAGTATTGCCATGACTGAAGGCATTGCGCCTGCTAATTATCAATGCAGGCCAACCTTCGTGCATGTACATTATAAAAATATAATACTGTGCATTCTCACTATAATTATCTGGGACAACATTGGATTCAGGATAAAAACCATTAAATTAACAGATGTGTTGCATTTTATTCTGTCAAGTAATATGTAAAATTAATTCTTAACACGCAAGATGATATTTTAGGCAAAAAATCATGTTATTATAATTATGTTTAATCTATAACTAAATGCGAATATAATTATGCTTTAACATGAAAAACAATAATTTTTTCTGTGTATTATAAATTTATAAAACTGCTTTTAATTTTGTAAAGTTCATTAATTTATTATATCATATATATATTATATAAAATGAAATGAGTTACTGGTTACTATGCTATATCATAAATTTATATTTGCTGGTTCTAACTGCTTCACGCGCGACTAAGCCATTCCACAATAGTGCTGCTGATTTGGCAGTTTGCCATTGCAGGTAACTGCGATACTACGTTTTTCTGTGAGTGCCATTATGACCAAACTCTAAACATATATAGAAGTTTTTGTTTCCTTCTATTTTTCCGCACTATATATAAAGAGTACATGGCATTTTTTCGTTCTATTTCTTCTTGTCGTCTTTCTTGCATTACAATGCAACATAGCATGTTACATAACACAAAATTTGCATAAAGAGCAGTAAACTTTAACAAATTTTTATTTCCCTTCCAATGTTTATTTTATTCAAATGTTTACCACGTTAATTTATAATATTTTGATAATGCCTGTATTTTAGAGGTATATAGAAAAACAAGCCAGCAGTAGCAGTGGTGCAAAAAAGCATCACAAGCAGCATAAATAGTGGGAAACGTCAATACGAGAAGCCGTGATGCGAGAACTGAAGTCAAGAAGACAGAAAGATGAAGCAAATTCGCAATCCGGCCTCGGTACATACCCACACGCAAAAAACTCGAACTATAGCCTCAAACCCCGAGAGCCTAAAACACGAACACACACTGCAAACCAGAGAAACAACAAACAACTGTGCAATGGAATAACTGATCTAATAAGTGCAAACAAACCATCAGGAGAAAATTCAAAATTTGTTGTTATTATTATTATTTTTTTTAATTTCATGCAGAATAAAACAATAAAATTATTTTTAATTTTGTAGTTTTTAGCGTTGTTTTCATTATAATTTATAATTATATTATTATGTACATCAATTAATCAGAATGTATTTTGTCACAGTGAAATAAAAATAATAAAAAAAAATGTCGATCTATAATACAATACGTATATAATTTACTGTTCCCACAAAACAACATAATTGTGTAATATATATTATTTTTGTTTCTCGCTACAAATTACCTTGACCCCCATGACCTTGCAGGCCTCGAGGGACCGTGGGCTGGTCAGTACGTATGGACAGTTCCTGGCCTCATCGCAGTCCAGGTTGTCCAGGGTGAGCTCCAATCGGCGCTCCTTCATCGTATAGTGTGGTATATATCTGCACTCACAGCGAGAGTCCGAGTTTAAAAACCCATGCAGCAGAGGCCTAATTAAAAAAGAGCTGCATTCTATATTCTGTACATGGTATTAAGTGCATTATTTGTGTTGTCGTAAAATTTTTTTGAACATAAATATTATAATTATTTATATTTTTTTATTTTTCTTTATTTCTGTTTTAAATTATATCACGTTATAAATTAATCAAAATGATCATATATCACATTTAAATTAAAATTATGCTCTTAAGAACAGTTATAAAATGTAAGAAGACACATTATAATATAATAATTAAATAACAAAGAGTATATTATTATATATTATAGCAGCCTGCATTATACATTATGTAGGTATTTTTATTATTATACGACGAACTCGCTTCAAATGAATATTTAAAAATTTTCTCAACCTGAGAGCTGAAGAAAATAATATGAAAAATTCAGTGTGTTGAACCCACATACATAGTAATACATATAATACTATATATATAGAAGAGAAATTAGATTTATTTCGGTGAGGTTTACTGCCATATCTATAATCTATAATAATAATCACTATATAATCAAACATGACATTGAAAATTTGTTGCATTAATGTAATTTAAAACATCCAAAATTTAACAAAAATCTAAAATTTACAATGAAAAATAGGAACTTCATGACTATTATAAAAATATCATATATTTTATTATCAAACAGACTTATATAAGGTATACATACTATAATATATTTTATAGGAATTTGACTTAATTAATACACGTCACGTCAATCTTAATCGAGCATAATTTAAACTATAAAATTAATTAATCTCACAATATAGATGGAACACTGCAGCTGAAAGTGATCGACCCGGTCAACACCCACTGTGAACGGAAACTACAAGTGACGAGCGACGTGTGCAAACATTCACCACACACGCGGTCACACCTGGACGAGTTTGTGTGCTGACCAGGCGAGGAATGCAGCGAGGTGCCCGTAAGGTCACCAGTGAGCACCATAATTATAGCATGCAGTACCAAATTACTACCGCTTCCTCTCTCACATAAACCATTATGCAATTCTGCCATGCAGATCCTAACAATAAATACGATTGACAATTGAACTAGGTCACATAATGCTGGGACACAACAAAAATGTGGAGCCGTATCATTATGATTTGGAAAAGGTAAAATTAATTCTTGATATTTTAATGATGTAATGTTTTCTTATATAATAGAAAGTTTCAATTAAAAAAAAATACAATGAAAATTGATACAAAACAAATCATAACATAAAAATATCATGCGCATTATATTTTTAATTTGCTATATTTTCAAATCTTATTGCTCAATATAAATTATGGTCTATTTTTCTCTTCTTTGCGATAAATATATTAAAGATGAAGCTAATAAAATTAAGTTAGCTGAGCGCTGAGATGCTCTCTGTGATATAAACACAAAAGCTTTCTATAGCTGCATTGCAGATGATATAAATTGCTAGCATCATAGCCATTAATGAAGCAATTAATTTGAAAAAAAAAACTACGTGGATAAGTTGTGATGTTAAATTACTATGCTCTTTAAATATGGGCTTTAAAAAGAAGTCTTCGCTATCTATCTAATAGCTGGAGGTTGCGACAAACTTGCTTGAATAAAACATGTCATAAATTTACTGAACGTGCAGAATATAATCTATATATAGAAGGCACTGCAGCCGACTCTGTCTAGTCTCAACAACTTTAAAGATCTCGGTGACTGGGGGAGGGGAGGATGGAAAAGAGATTGAGTTGGGCGTTTTAATATTGCGGATTTATCTCTCCTGATGCCGCACAGATCACTCCCGTGCAATCGATATTTTATTCCTAAAATATATTTTGAGTTCAAGGGTAACTTTTATAAAATAACAATTGTAAACTTAAAGCACATGATACCAAATCAAAACAATAACATTGAGTTTACTACTTAAAAGAAAAAAAAAGTTAATCATTCTTACGTCAATTAAATTTGAGAACTCCGTAAAAAATAAATATGAATAAATGCAAAAGGTCATTTGGGAACCTGCAACTTTTTTTATGCTTTATTAAAAGATTATTTTTTATTTTAATTAAATCTGGAGACATATAATTATGTTTTACAATAATTACTGGTAATGGTAATTCCGCGGCGTGCATATAACAAACGTCAATTAGCCAGCTGTTGAACTTACCTGGTGGTATGTCTCGAGCTAGGACGGATGGTGCTCACGATGAGGTCGGACACCGGGCCGTGCACTTGGCCTCTCTCGCACTGCACGGTCACTGAAAGTTGGGTGGGTGCCACCAGCGATCGATAGCGACGAGCATGCCTAGAGCGTGCAACGTTCGCTACACCGGCGTGAAAATCTTTAGCTGCATGGTACCGCATGGTACGGAGCCGTATTCCTTCACATACAAAAACGGACCCCCTCTTTCGTGATCAACACTCTTCAGAACAGAAAACCAGTCACAAAAACCACGCTCCTTCTGCATTGCGCTGTTACTAACTGCACATTATAGTAAATAGCTTAACATAATTTTAAATCACGCCATATTGCAGCACTATGCAGTTTTTTTGAAGTTAATTAATATAATTGTATCTTTCAACTTTTAAACTTATAATTGTATTATTATACGTTAATTTCTACGGTAAAGATATTTTAAAACTAAACATAAAAATAAATATTGCAATTAAAATGACCAATTATATTACTGAAATTTGTTTTTTAGGGGGAATTTAACATATTATATTTAATATTATATTAAACTTGTAATAAGCTTTATCCCCATAAACATCAATTATAACTAAAATAACAATACAATTAAAAAATATACTCTTATAATTTTTATATTTATTTTGTCTAAACTGTGAATCCTATAATTATATCTAAAAAAAAATTTAAGTTCTATGTCAATACTTTACGAACAACATAAAAGTCGCAGCGTTTGAGATCTCAGAACTGTTGCTGCTGTTACCTGTCACAAATAATTGCCATGCCACCAGCACATGAGGTCAATCATTAAATTACATATTGAAGAAAACATCAAGTAATTATAATTTTTCAAAGTTAGGTGTTTGGAGGTAATAAAATAATTATGATGAAAAAAAAAAACTGACATTACTCATTGTTTTATGCAACGTGTTAGCATCATGCAGCAACACGGCGTGGCTGATTTGCGAGGTAAACATGCACGGAATATTCATTCCTTGCGTGTGTTAAGGACACAAGACTCCGAGCGGCTCCAAGGCAAATGTATTGCTTATTTCAATACATTTATTTATGTATTTATTTCAAACTTTCGTTGCTTAAAATTTAAAAAAAAAGATAAACTGTTGATACCTTTCTTTTTTAAATCCTTGCATGGATGTAAAGAATTAGCGCTCTTTCAATGTGAGATTTTAACTCCCCCCTTTTTTTTAAGCATGTGGTTATTGGAATTATAATAATATATAAATATAACAAAAATTCAAAATTCTTTAATCTTTCTAAAAAACAAGTCAACAATACATAGTAATTGCAAACACACTTATAAATATAAATTATTTTATAAAATAATTGTACTGACAAGTGAGTATACATAAGACCATTAATTTTCATAAGCAGTCGTTCATGATATTCAGGAGTAATATAAAGGGCAAATAACAGCAGAATAATTTCTAAATTTAATTGCAAAATCTGTATTAATTTTAATTTACCATAAACGGGTCAAGCAGAAAATAAGTACTACCTTAATTCAGTTTGTCACAATAAAGACGCCAACAAGATTCACTGTATCGTACATACAGTATAGAAAATTACTATTCAAATTTTTATAATGCCCTTGTCGTAAGTATACTTATAATATGTTTGCTACAATTTTAATATAAATTACATTTATTGGGAGCGATTCACGAATATTAGTTATCCAGAGTACTGGATAATTTTTCTCGTTAATCGTTAATATTTCCGTGTTTTCTTATGCCCATGATGCATAAAATTAAAACCATGCAGTGGCACGTAATATCTAACATTTATAAACATTTTTTCTTATGACGTGACATTTTAATAATCACCGCTTTTCATAATCATATTATGATATTATTTTGACACAGTTCAGGGTAAATATTGTAATAACTGAATTGTGCATATGCACAAGTTGATATAACCAAATGTACTTATATAACGGTTCTAAATTTACACCTTCATGTAATTGAGTGTAATGTATCATGAGACATGCATGAAAATTAATGGGCCAATAACGCTCGGGGGCGTTGTTCAATTACTGCATTAATTGTACTTGATATAATGTTTAATTTATATGAGCTCGTCATATTATTGTATATAATAATAAAAATTGCGATCTTTTAGCCCATAGTTTTTCAACGCCCTGATAAGCATATCCAACAACTTTTGTAGCGCCGTTTTGTCACTCCCATTTTCTTCATACCTCCAAAGACGCGGCGACATTAGTCCGCGTCACGCGCCTGCCTAGCGGGCCGCTTGCTTATTTAATTGCTTCATCTCACCGCGAGCACCGTCACTCAAAGACGAGCTGTGGTGCTGCATTGAACCCTGAAGTAGAGATAAGGTAAATTTTGAAGTATATTATATATTATATAATTATATTGTCTCGTACGCTTGATATTATTAGTATAAAACTCTGTAATGCTGCGCTACCCATCATAATTATTTCTTAAATTTAATAATAATAATAATTGCCATGTATGATATTAATTAGTAACTTTAGTAATTAAAGCAGCAAACAGCTTTAGAATCAACTCGTAAATTATTGATGAATTTATCATGTCAATAATATTTTGAAAACGCTGCATGATCGCTAAAAACTAAAAAATTATCAATGATTTAATTTAATATTTTGTACATAAAAAATATAATATATACGTAATAAAATCATTATATAAGTAAAATTTCTTGATTGAAAGTAAAGCATGCAATTATACTAAAAAAATAGTTTTTTTTTTTTTTTTTTTTTTTTTCAAAAATATACCATTCTCTGATTATTTACAATTCAAAATTGGTGCATGTATAATTATAACATAATTTTGATGAAGAAATCAATAAATTATACTCGTCAAATTAATTCCTCCTCTTTCATGTATACGCTGTCATTTTTTTTATTACAAATGTATATATGCAATTTATTTTGTGTTCTCTTTATCTGTTCTCTACTTCATTTTGTCCAATAAAAACAATTAAATTTCTGAAACTGTGTTTTCAATCTTTATCTACCGTATCTTTTTATTTTTAATTTATTTTTGAATTTTGAAGTAATTTAATAATATTCCAACTTCAAAAATGATTATTTGACACGTGGTCTTGACTTTACAGCATCAACAAACACATCGTGTTGACCGTAGAGGTAACAGCAAGTACCGCTAACAGGTGTTAAGTTCCGGACAGTTGCTGTGTCAATATCATGTCTCTCGCTGCACGCGTCATGCCACTGGCGCTCCTCGTGGTGCTATCAGGCGCCACTGCTAGCCAGTCTTACAGCTCTAGTCAGTCTTCGAACTCTAGCCTGGTACCGGACAGGCAGGGCAAGTGTGAGTACTCAACAACCATCAATACAGGAAACGGTTATCCTAATTAATAGCTATATAATAAATTAATAAATTATTATTTTCCAAAAACATATAAAATTAAATGACATCTCTTGTAATTGGGCAAGAGGAAAAATTGTAAATGAATTTGTCTTTTTATACAAATAATTGGGTGTAAATATGGATGCAAGCTAATTATTTAATTATGTCTTATAATTGCAGTTTTTCCGTTCTACAGTGTTGTGAGATTCAGCAATATTCAGTGTACCGGCACTAACGGGCTGTTAGGCACATGTTATTTGAAATCAGAATGTACCAAGAATGGTGGAGTAGCATCCGGATCTTGCGCAAGACGATTAGGAGTTTGCTGTGTTGGTAAGTTTGTGCCAATGAACACCTGTATAATTATTAATTTATTTAATATTTATTGGCATTTTTTAACCACATTAAAATTACTTATCTTAATGATCTCTATATATAGCGTTAACCATAACATATTGTTAATGTAATAAACCTAAAAGGACTTGGTGGAACAATGATTTTGGTTTTGCAGTTACACGCAACTGTGGAGGGGATTCAACGTCCAGCAACAATACTTACTACCGCAGCCCCGGCTTCTCCACTCCGCCGGGGACGTACGGGGGCGGCGCTAAATGTTCCATCTCTGTTGCCAAGACGCGCGACGCAGTCTGCCAGGTGATTTGAAATAATATTAATAATTTTACAAATTCATAAAACTTACAAGCCTTTCATTTTAATTTTTTTCCCCTTGACTTTTCTCTTCTAAAATTACCAATTTTATTACATTAAATATATTTTGATTTTAAGTTTTATGTTAGTTGAAAATAATGGAGTAGGTCATATAATATATCATATATATAAATATATTTATATTGTACACGCTGTATAACAGCAGACTTTACAGTAGTACAGTACGATGTAATGGTTGGCAGGTTCGGCTCACGATCACGTCGCTCACGCTGGCCCAGCCGGACTCGAATGGCGATTGTGTCACCGACTACCTGACTGTCACCGGCACTGACACGCAGGTCCCGCGCCTCTGCGGCGTCAACGTGGGACAACACCGTGAGTCAGTCGTTGATGATACAAAGTGGATTTGTCAATTCGGAGGGGAAATTTATTCAAACCTCTCCAAAGGGAATTAAATTGACTCTTTTTCCAACACTGAGCAGAATGTTAATTTCGCGGACTATAAAATTCACTTTGAATTATTCTTCACGATCGAGTCTCTTAAAGTGTTTATAACTTTATACGTATATACTACAATAAATTAAAAAATTTGACACCGTGTTATATTATTATCATTGTAATATAACATTAATTTCTTTGTTTTCTTTACAGTTTACCTAAAATTTCAAAACGATGGTTCTCCTATTCAAATTTCAATAGTTACTAATGCATCCGTGAGCTTTCAAAGGATTTGGGATATTCGAGTAAGCCAACATGAATGCAACGAGGGAGGTAAGTTTTGTGAACTTAAGTGTGTGTTCTAGCCTAGCACTAAACTTTGCATCTACAGACATTGACATAAATTTTTAATATATAATAACTAAATTCTACCTTAATTGCAGCTCCAAATGGTTGTCTGATGTACTACACTGGTGTTACCGGACAAGTTAACAGTTTCAACTATGGAACGCTTCCAAATCCAGGTTCGTGTATAAAAAAAAAAAAAAAAAAAAAAAAAAAAAATTGAACCATTACGATAGTAAATTACATATTTATTGCACTATTAGCTATTATAGCTGTTGTTATAAATAAATTAGGGTTGTTGAGTAATAAAGTTTATTACGACAGTGCTATAGATGATATAACATACGATTAAAGTGACTGAGATATTGCCTATTTTAAGTTTTACATTAGCTGCAGTAAATTTTTGCCTATAAACTACTTGTGTGTAGAAGAAGTTGCCTACTTTACAGTGAATGCTATAAGAGAGGGATAACTTTTGTTGTAGCTCAGAGTTAAATTGACATTTAATAGATTGTAAAAAATTACTGGCATACTGGGAAGTTTGTTTTTTATGTAGTAATATTAATGTTATATTTTTAGAGTTAAAATAAAAATTTAGGTAATTTTTTATAATTATAAGGCAACGTTGGGGAAACAAATCAATGATTTTCCCGATCAGCACAAGCTCCAATGAAGCTATGTGACTCCTTCTAAAAATTGAAAAGTCGATCTCCTCCGTTGAATATTTTTTCCAGAAAATCAAATTTGTCATATGTCAGTATCCCAAAGGGGGGGGGGGAAGAAACGTATATACTTCAACTCATGTGCTGTTGACTGCAGCAAACTTTTTAATTATATATAGGCTTCGTAGATTTTTAGATTTTAATTAAATTGACACTGCTGCTCAATTGCAGCCAAAAAGTTAATTTAAATCACCTAAAATTTATTTTTTGATATAAAAAATTAATTAATACATTAGTAGTGATATTCTAATATGTAAATAATAAAATTATCCGCGTTGTTTTTTTTTTTTTTTTTTTTTTACAATTAATCTTCAATATCAGTTGAACTTTTAGCTACGATACAGAATTTAAATTAACTCTCAAAAGTTTGAGCACACACCTTTTTGAATACGCTGATAAAAGTGATAATTTTTAAATTTATCATCACATTTACTGTAAATTTTTTAAGCAATTGCCTCCTTTTTGCAGTAACGAATGTCACCAAAACGTGTATTATAGATGAAGAATCTTTAGTTGAATTGAATTAACTTTATTATATAGTTTCATTTATCATCAAACTAACTAAATGTGTAGAAGCAGTTGCCTACTTTACAGCAAACGCTCTCTTGAAAGATACGGAAATAATGCAGATAATTGCAAAGAATCTATGCTTTATTTATTTTTTTAACAAATTAACTACTGTGAGGTTACAGGAGACGCGACTCGGCAGCTGGCCGATCAACAGTATGCAGTGTGCGTACGTCCAGAGGACGGCTACTGCGGCATAGAGTGGAGTCAGCGCGATCTCACCACCTTCACCCTCTCCGGAGACACGGGGGGCATCGGCAATCTCATCGGTACGTAACATTTAACGTTCAAAGTACATTGCACCCAAGAGGTCCAGCTGAAAGAGATTCGAATATTTTTTCAGTTAGTATAATTTGATCAGATAGTTTCACTGAAATGCAGTGTACAGTATTATACTTATAGTAAAAACAATAATGGGTATATATTAACTGAAAATTATTGTGTATAAATTGTATTATGTTGGTCATTACATGCTGGGCCATTATATATAGTTACGTAACAAGTAAAATTAAATTCACATCAGATAATTACTTTGCTGTTATAATGTTGTAACAACCTTATTTTTTTTTATTCCAGAAATGGATAGAAGGCGCAAAGTTATTATGCTACTCTGATTTTTTTCAGATTTTTTGGAGCCCAGAAAGTATTTTTAAAAAACTATTGAAAGTACGATTTTCCGTGCGGCCTCTTCCTAATAAAAAGATAGCCGAAAAAGGAGCATGGTCTAGGTCTACAAACCTCTGACCTCGCCAAAACTTTTTAAGCATACTTTCCCTGGCTAAAAAAAAAAAAAAAAAAGGAAAAATATCAGGGTAGCATAACTTCGCACCCTCCATCCATTTCTGCATTAAAAAAATTTGAGGTCGACTTACTCCATTAAATAGCAAATAATAAAAATAAAAAATTTAATTTCAAAATTTTATTTAATTGTAATGCACGTTCATTAATTGTTGACCATCGATATTATACTATATACAGTATATATGATATATGATAGCTGCATATATGAGTCGAATCTTAAAAGAGGGAAACGGCTTTAACTTTTATATGTATTTATTATTACATAAATAACATCAAGCTTATATATTATATATATGTGTATATATATATATATAATATATTAGTGCACCCCTCACCCCCCCCAAATAGTTACCTCCTCCGCCTTCTGCGATTAAATGATTGCAAAAAAAAAAAAAAATAAAATAAAAAAAATACAGCCTGTTCCAGCAATTAACGTTTAAAAAGTACGCCGAGTGAAATTTCAAATAAGCCTAGAGGCTTTATAATTATAAATTATGTACATGTAGAATTACCCCAAAGAAATTCATTAATATAAAGCGCATATGTAATTTATTAAGTCTTTTTAAAATGCATGATACCATAATGTCACAAAATAACTATATCCAATGTTTTTTTGCAGGTACTGCAGTTGTCTCGGAAAAAGGAGACGCATGCAAGTCTGACTTCGTCATCATACCGAATGCAATGCAAAATTTACTCTCTGCTGGAGCAGACAGGTTTTGTGGAAATGCATTACTTCCAACCAGAAGTAAGTGATACACTCCATGCCAACAAAAGAATATTTAAAGCAGTAGATATAGGCAATTAACTAATTTATTGAATCAAAACGGATTGAGGTACGGGGTACATCAGTACACTGCAGTACGTACAGCTATAAGATTATATACAATGCTGCTGCAGCCACGCAGCTGGTGAAATTAATTAATTAAGCCAAGGTCATTATAATTGCATGCACCTGCCGCAAAATATGCAAATATGTAAGAGTATTTTTTTAAAAAAAATCTTTTTAATTAAGTTCACATCTGCGTGAAATAAAATATAACATGCAATTTTAAATTTATGTATGCAAAACCTTTATTAGAATATTGTTCTAAATTAATTAATTTCTTGCAGTAAAAACTAGTCGAATAAATATATTATAAAATTATTAATCAATAATTAATATATTTTTTTGTAGGCAAGGGTAGGCGAGGGCTATAATATCTATATATTTTATAGACCTGTCCGTATATACAGAGTACACAATAAAATTAATATCAGCAAATATATGTGCTTGTTCCCCGTCCTGCATCAACAGATAATTATGTAGCACATATATATGCGGGAATATAAATTTTATCATTATTGACTTAATACATTAATATTTTTTTTTAATTCTTTCCCCATTTTTTTTAATTTTTTAAAAAAAGTAAAATAATATTTTCTTTTTGTGTTTCTAAAAACGAATTTATAATGAATTACTTAAGGGCAATTAAAAGGGAAGGTAACACGCCCAATGTTAAAAAAAAATCCCTCACATGAAAATTATGAAAAAAAAAATAAATAAATAAAATGTTCTCGTCTATTATACATCCCCTACTATCAGTATTTCGAGCTAGTTTTTTAGTTATGAATGGGCCTACGGGGTGTCATTTTTTTACTCACTCAATCAAAAGAGGAGGTCGAAAAATAACCCTTTGATTTTTTTGCGATTTTTTTTAGCACTGCATCATACCTAGAATGGAGATTAAAAATGTCTCTTGACCTGGAGGCTTCATCCGCAACGCCTATGACGTCACTACATTCTTTGGTTCAACTATATAACACTTGTAAAAAATTATTGCATTGTTGCTTGTTTATTATAAATAATAATTTGTTTCCATAGCAACGTGTTTGTTTAGAAACATTATATAGTTGACCCAAAGAATGTAATGACGTCATAGGCGTTGCGGATGGAGCCTCCAGGTCAAGAGACATTTTTAATCTCCATTCTAGGTATGATGCAGTGCTTAAAAAAGTCGCAAAAAAATCTAAGGGATATTCTGCGACCTCCTCTTTTGATTGAGCCAGTAAAAAAATGACACCCCGTAGGCCCATTATGAATTTTTAAAGTTGACTAATATAATACTTTAACATGGATAAATTATGGAACTTCCATGTTAAATTAGTCAACTTTTAAAAATTCATAACTGAAATACTATAGCTCGAAGCAGAGCGAACTTGATTACGAACATGCTTGAGCAGAGCCTACTCTGCAAGTACGCTCTGCTCGAAGCATGTTACCTTATCCTTAAGGTAACACGCCTAATGTTAAAAATATTCCTATACATATGAAAATTATGAAACATATATATACATATCTTAAAATGTTCTCCTTTACATGGCATCCCCTATCAGTATAGCTAAAATATCATGTATAAATGGTATATAATAGATAATAATACAAATTCAATCTAGTTTTCCTGCATGTTTTTGAGATATTACATAATTTTTAAAGTTGACTAATTTAGCATGGAAATTCCATTCCTCCATGAAATTAGTCAGCTTTAAAAATTCATAACTCGAAAACAAGATCGAATTAAGCTAGTATATACCGGTACGTAAGTTATTTAATTAACGTCACTGTCATTTTTTTTAGGCTTGGTGACTCCATTCACTCTGACGGTGGTCACCGACAAACAGGAGGGTCCACCAACCGACATCGCCAACCGCGGTTTCCAACTCACCTACCGCCAACTCGTCTGTTGATCTGCTTTACTTCTATACAGACTTACTAATTCTATATATATATATATATATATATATATATATATATATATATATATATATATATATATATATATATATACATTATATGCATGGGCATCCATTGTATGGTTTCAACCAGTCACATAACAATGATGATCGTCACTAAAGTTGATGATTTTGTCATATTATCATCATGCTCTTATGCTATCTAATCAACATTAATTTCCGCGATCAATAAAATTATTAAGTTATTATTGTTAAGTATTTTTGAATTCTGATTCTAGGACTAAAAATGCATATTTTTTATTATTATTATTATTTTTGGCCCCCCGTGGCCCCGGTGTTCTAGCTAGGAAGCTAGGTGCCATATGGACATTATATATATATATATTATATATATATTATATATATATATATATATATATATATATATATATATATATATATATATATATATATATATATATATATATATATATATATATATATATATATATATATGTATAAAATATACTTAACGAAGCATGCAGTATACCGGCCCCTCCTGTAGAAACTCAATTTATTTGTTGTTCTATTATTTCTTTCTTTCATAATCTCACATTACCTCATTTTTTTATTGCAGAAATGGATAGAGGGTGCAAAATTATGCTACCCTGATTTTTCAGATTTTTTTGAGACCGGAAACTATTTTTAAAAAATTATTGAAAGTCATTTTCGTGACGTTACGACGTACGATCGAGACGCCGCTCAACCAATTAGGGACCGAATTAGGGAAGGTAAAAAAAAATTATCTTTTTTTGTGTGATTCCTTTAGACAATGACCTAAAACAATAGAAATAAATTTTTTAAATTTTTTCCACCCTTATTTTTCTTTAAATTACCAAAACAGTTGTCAGTTGTGGTACCATACGGTACCGCTGGTACGTTCCCGCTACACCACTGTGATTTTACTGTTTCAATATAAACTATTATAATAAAGTTTTAAGGTCATTAATTTAAGATATCCTAATCATAATGCTTCACAAAATTATAAAATCACCCTATATATATTTTTTTTTTGGGTATATTAATTAATAATTATTAATACACAGTGTGAGTCAGAATTCAAGACCTCATTATTTGATATTGCCGTTGCATTCAAGAGGTGTTAATGGAACTTTGAAATTTTATACCCTGATATATTCAAGATATTGTTATGCATGACAATGATGGCTAAATTGTAATTAAACATTTTTTTTCAACCCTTAAGAAAAAGATAGGACTTGCCGCCTCGCGACGTCACAAAAAGGACTTTCAATAATTGTTTCAAAAATAGTTCCCGGTCACAAAAAAATCTGAAAAAAAAAAGCCAGGGTAGCATAACTTTGCACCCTCTATCCATTTCTGCAATAAAAAAAACTTGAGGTATACTCCATTATACCGTGAGTCACGCGTGCGGCACCCAAGGATATCGTCTCTCACTCTAAAATCATGTAAAAAAAAAAGTATAATATTGAAAGTTATTTGAAAAGTACTTTAATTTTATTGAAACATGTTTTAGTACACATTCTTGGCTATATATATACCATTACATTTACTTAATATTTCCGACTTGAGGATTTTTTTCCCATAAAAATCTCCAGTTTTGAATGTATATATATATATATATATATATATATATATATATATATATATATATATATATATATATATAAATATATATATATATATATATATATATATATATATATATATATATATAAATAAATAAATAAAAAAATAAATAAAAATGAAAAAAAAAATAAACATGCAAATAAAAAAAATATGTATATTTTTTATAGTAGACTATTTAAGTGTGATTATATAATGTCGTGAAAAGAAAAAAAACATTTATCTTTCATAGAAAAAAATTAACTTATGATTTTTTTACCTATATATAATATTAAAAAAATGGTAATAATTAATATACATATTGCACGTGCGTACGTACGTACGTGCATGTTCATGATGTAATATATATTGCATCATGCTATTAATATATACATTATATACACATACCCAAAACTGGGCAATTTTTTTTTTTTGTTTTCAAATTGTTTTGAAATGTTGATAAGATATTATAGCATATATTAAGAGCATATAATATAATAATGTCAAAATCATCAACTTTTTGGTGCACCTCATTGTTATGACTGCATGATTAAAACCATATACATATAATGGAACCTGGCCATATATTTTGTATGCTGTACGTTTAATTCAAGGTAAACAGAAATTGAATTGGGTTAGGTGGAGGATTTTTTAAATTTGTAAAAAAAAAATAAAATAATTTAACGCGAACTAATTAAATTAAGTAGTTCTATAGCTTGCATGGAAATGATGGAAACATGAATTTATACTTTATAAAAGTTTATAAAGATTTGAATTTGAGAATTTTATCAATGTAATACATATATGTCATGTTTTAGCATTTTAGTTATCTCTCTTGTTCTTATATATATATATATATATATATATATATATATATATATATATATATATATATATATATATATATATATATATATATATATATATATATATATATATATATATATATATACATATATAATTTTTAACTTTGCGCGACCATACTATTAAATAATACTATAATTAATAATTGTATTATATTTATGTTCTTGTAGAGGTCATGATATATAATATTGCAATTATTAAAGAGAAACATAGCTAGCTCTTCAATTTAGGGGCAATAAGGGGGGGGGAGAGAGAGAGAGATCTATCTGCAATATAAATATATATATTTATATATATATTATACTAAATGCTAAAGCAAAATATATATTAATTATATATATATATTATTATTAATTATTATACATATAAAATATTATATATAATAATTATGTACTCTAATAAAACATAAAACTGCTAATTGATGAACTTTTGTAGTAACTATACAGTCACATCAAAACATCATAATCATAATTACATATATAACTATAATATATTAACTATACCAATTAACTTTTGAGATATTTTAAATAGCTATAACACAATAAATGTGTTTTTTTTTAATTCTCTGTATGAGTTTGTTGTGACTTTTTATTTTTATTGTATTTAAAAGTGGTATCCCTTTTTCTATATTTTGTATAAGCTTGTAAATCAAATGATATTTTTTTATAGTGACTATAAAATAAAACAATAAAAAAATGAATCATAAATTTAATTCATGAATTAAAATCCTACCCATCTTACACAATAGTCAACCATAAATCTGGAAACAATTAAGAGTATTAAGACAATTAATTGATACAAACACTTGAATTAACCAATACAAATTTGTAACCAGACACTGAGCAAATTAATCAACTAACACTATAATAAACATACAAAATCGGAATAATTACTAGAGAGCTGTTAATAATAGTTGCACTGCATAGCGATGCATAGAAAAAAAAATAATAATGTTTAGATTATTTTTTTTTTCTGATAGATATGACGTTTGGTAGCAAGAAAAATACAAATTATGTTTTACATTGCCCTAATTGTAATTGTGCACATGGGAATTAAAAAATTAAGAGAGGAACCATAGATGGAGACTTTACCTCTATTGGGTGGGAAGGACATGAGAGGAAAGGGGAAGGGGTTAAAAAACCCTTACCTGACAGGTAGAGTAGAACTGTAAGTTCATAGTCACAGCTTCTACTACGATGTTTGAATAAACAAATTACATAATACAATACAGAGTATTGAGATCTTTCAAAAGTATCATTAATTACCAGACTGTGTGATTTACTCACAAAGCTCTTTAGCACAAAATTTTTGGCACATGTAATATTCTCATATTTTCTAGCACCCTGTGTAGCACTATATATATTTCATACTTAATTTACCTCTAAAATCGGTGCTAAACAATTTTATGAATACACCCCACTTCTAGTTATTATAAATATTAATGTATGTATTATTTATATAACGTCATTATTAAAAAAAATGCAAGTAATGTGATAATTAATCCAAGAGAAAGAGAAGGTAAAATTCAAAGCAGTAGAAGGCAACAATAAAACTATTTTCATAGTATTTTCATTAGGAAATACTCTGTGACTGCAATTCTTATTTTAAGTATTAAAAGTTTAGAAATTAGTATCACAAAAGTTAATCATCAAATACTAAATAATTTGTGCTTCTTTTTATTTATTACAATTTTTTTCCCAAGATCTCAATTTTTAGACAATAGAGTACAGAATTTAAAATTTTGAATCCACGCTCCTTTTTTAGTCCCTACCTTTTAATTTAAAAAATCAGGGTAGCTTAACTTTGCATCCTCTATCCATTTTTACAATAAAAATTTTTGAGGTCAATACTCTATTGTTATAATGATACTTGGTTGTAAAGTCATTATATCAGGTAATTCTTATTATTACAAAAATAATTCCAGGCTCATTTTTCTTGCAACCAATATCACTTCTTGCACCTATTATCTCTCAGAGTTTTAACCACATGCAAATATAACCACTACATTATCTCTGCTAATAGAATTAAATTATATGAAATGAACTTCCAAGCTTTTTTGAACTATATCACGCATAATTCACAAAAATGCACATAAAGGAAGAAATTTTATTTTAAAAATAATTCAAAATGCACCTTTATAGCAAACAACTAATTCTAGTTTAAAATATCAAACAAGATTTTTAAAATTTAAAAACTTAAAATTAAATAAATAGAACTCTTACAGACTTCTATTTTACCTTGAGATGATTCAATAAATATCATTTAAATTGGTACTCTATAGGAGAATATTGAGCTAACATGCAGAGCAGAAATGTTGACAGAATGTGTTGAGGAAGGGTGAGGTGAGCACATTAACTTTGGAGGACTTGGAATGTTGAGTAGCAGCACAGTTTGAGTGAGGGATCATCTCGATCGATAGCTTTCGTATTTGGCAAGGAGAGTCTGTACTTCTTTGTCGGCCTCAGCATCCTGAAACACATCAGATAAATACTAATTAATCAAAACAAAATAGAGAATAATATATGGTTTATTATAAATAGGCTTAAATAGTAAATAATAATAATAATAATAAAAATCAAAACAGTATTTTTTAGAATTCTTTGCACAAATTGTTGACTCATCTAGTGCTGTAAACTCTACTGTAATAATTTTAAAAAGGCTACACTGTATGGCACATTATATTATAAGTAATCACTTTGTAATTGCAAACTTGAATTTTCCACACCGCTATTGTTTCCACATCATACTTTTAATTAGTCTTGCATTTTCATCATGAATACAGTATTACAAAAACATCATTTTATACCTGTAGACTTACTGTATCTACTTTAAATATACAGTATAAAAGAAATAAAATTCTGGACAGCAGATCACTGTGCCACAAGAAGGGTACGAGGTCTCACCTCAGCGGTGACGCAGGGAGCGGCGGCTGCCTGGTCAAGCCACTCAACAGCCTGCTCCAGCTGGCCTAGCTGCACGTGGCACTTGGCCAGGAACAAACGGTTCTCCTTCCACTGCTTTGGTGACAATTCTTCTGCCTTGGCAAAGTATGCCCGTGCTCCCTCATATGAGCCTTCAGGGGGCGCAGCTATCAGACTTGCTGCAAACTTCCTCTCAATCCACGACAGAGACGCAACCTGCAGCATGAATGTGTAAGAGATAAGGTATGTTCGGAATTTATATATAATTAAATAAAAAAATGTAGAACACGGGGAAAGAGTTATGTAGCAAAACTTTTTACTAAACTGTAGAGAAGCATTATAAATTATAACTTTAGTACTTATCAATTTTGCTATTAATATTTAAACACAAATCAAACAAGAAAATGTGAAGATTTTATGCATAAAGAATAAAATAAAATAAATACTGTACAGTAAATATAATTTCAATGCCTTGGTCAAATGTAAGAAATACCAAAGTGTGGGGAGAACAAATTTTAAAACAAGCAGGAACTCATATTTATAATAGACTCACAGACACTGCTAAATTCAGATTAGATTCAGACCATGACTATCTTGGATGCTATCAGAAGAGATTTAAAATCCAAGATACTGTAGTAACATTTGTAAACTATGTAATAAGATACTCCAAGACAGAAAACATTTGTTCAGGTGCTCTACAACATACAGTATGTGGAACTTCTCTAGTTTCCAAAATTTAGAGAGAAGAGAACGAGTTGTCTCTATTGGCTTAATTTCACCCTAAATATATTATTGGAAATACATAAAATATGTCTAAATTATTTTTAATTTTAATTTTATTAAATTTATGTAAATATATATATAAAAAATATTGTTAATAATTATGTATGCATTATATGGTTGAAAATAAATTAATAAAATAAATAAATAAATAAATAAATAAATAAATAAATAAATAAATAAATAAATAAATAGAAATAAAATGGATTAAACGGCGGAACGTGGGCATAAGAAAAGAAGAAGACATTCAATACCTTGAGCTGGAGTTAGAACTAACCAGACTAACCTCAAATTCAAAGCGTCCTTGAAGATGGTAGAGAGAGTAGTCTGAGGGCCTGAGAGAAATGGCTCGGTCCACGTGCTTTTTGAAGATGTAACCATTGCTGATCTTCTCCTTCAAGGGCAGGAAGTCTCCGCAGCTGCCCAGCGTGATGGCAAACCACTTGTGAGCATCTGCGTTTCCTTCGTCCAGAGCAAGGGCGGCCTTGGCGTGCTCCTGGCCTGTACACACAGACATTGTTACACGGATATTGTATGACACATATGACGAAGGGACGGGGAATGCAGACACCCACCTTCAAAGAAATACTCCTTCTTCATGTCAGGTCCCATTATACTGGCCATGGAGTGTGCAGCTCTTGCTAATCTCCATAGCAAAGCAGCATTTGAGCGATACTGTAAAGATAACAAAATTTAGAGAATTTGAGATGGATAATAGATACCTCAATTATCTTGAAGATTTGAATGTATTTAACTATTACAAACTATAAAATGTTATTAAATAGCTGCTCTACATTCTACATTATGCCAGCACACCCTCACCTTTCCCTTGTGTTCGTGCAGAAGCTGATAGGCAAGGTTCTTCTCGTCACAAGTACCACCAGTCAGCAGGGTGTCTACTTGAATAAGCAACTCACTCAGTGCCTCACTGTCCCCAGAACTGCTTATCCTGTAAAATACAAGAGTTAAATGCGACTTCAAATAGCATGTTCTGTGACATTTTAATTCATTTAAAATAAATAAAAATTACTAAATTATACAACCAGTATGTTAAATATAATGATTAAACATGAAAGTTGTGTCAAACCAATGTAAAGATAGAAGATCACAAAATTTAGCGCGCAAAAAAAAAAAAAAAATAAATAAATAAAATAGCTGCAGACCAATCAGTTTGACCAACAAGCACCACTTAAGACTAAGCCAAACCAAACCAAAGATAAATAGGGACGAATTTAATAATTATGTCGAAAGCTGCTATGAAATGATATTCTTACCCTGCGGTGACATCTCCCCTGTCTCCCTCATCATCTGACAGGTCAAAGAATTCACTGTCTTCATCATCTTCATTGAATCTGCTCACCGTCGAGAACATGTCAACGTCAGACATACTGCGAGGCCCTCCTCGGGAGCTGCTTGATGGCTTGACATCACTATGAACAAAAACCTTTTTTTAAAAATTGGTTCATCCGAATACAAAAAACATGTATAAATATTTCAGAAATAAATCTATAAATCTATGGTAAATCTTTACTGAATAAAGGTATGTATTACATTTAAAAGAAGACATAGAGTTTTTTTTTTTTTTTACAGTACTGTATTCAAATTAAGGAAAATAAACCATTTAGGTTGTGATAATCTTATTAAAAGAAAAGGATAGGAATAACCAGCAAGGCCTTACCGATCGAAAGAGTCACAGCAGGTGGAAATTCTTGCGGTCACAGAGGTTCACTCAAAAGTTTTTACATTTTTGAAACGTTTCGCATCGTGGAGATGCTTCTTCAGTCACAAGAAGAAGTAGAATGATTTGACTGTTGGCTTGCTGGCTGGTATGTGAGGGGAGGGAGGGAGGGGAGACAGGAGAGGGGAGGTGTGGAATGAGTTGGTATGATATTTACAAGGGAGTGAAGGGGAATGATATTTACAAGGGAGGGAAATTTGAATTGAGTTATCTGAGGTTTAGCCCAGGCTTCTCCTCTATTTGCCTGGATTTCAGTACATTTTGATAAGCTAATTCCCACTGACGCAAAGTTGGATTTAGCGAAACGTTTCAAAAATGTAAAAACTTTTGAGTGAACCTCTGTGACCGCAAGAATTTCCACCTGCTGTGACTCTTTCGATCGGTAAGGCCTTGCTGGTTACAGTACTGTATTGAAATAATTAGCTTCTTCAGTTTTCACAAAAATTACAAAAACATCCTAGTAATAAAAATGTACGTTACAGTATTAATAATGTTATAAGTCATATGTAATCCATTTACAAATTCACAGTTTTATTTTTATATTTTGTTGGTGCTTCATGAGGCCAATTTATTCACAAATTCACAGGCTTTTTATTCAGTACTTATATTTGATAAGCATTTTTATTCCGTATTTTTAATTCAACAAGTACCTAAAAAAAAAAAATAAATAAATAAAAAACAGCAACAAGTAGAAAGAAAAGAGCTTCATCATTAACACATTCCAACCAAACTATTTCCTTAATTTACTTAAGAAATCAAATAAATTATATGTTTTAGATTGATGAATTAATGTTCATGAATTTTAAAATTATAAAATACAGTATCTTGATCCAATTGATATACAGTAATCACATTATTATTTGTCAGTTTTTTAAACATAAACATAAATTTGTCTGCTACATATATATTTCGATTATAATTTGTTTCACAATGTTAGTACTAAACAGCCAATCCTGAGCTGTATAGTTAGAGTGAAAGAAGCGAGATTCAAGTTCTAAAAATTTCTGGAAACAACGCATTTTGTACAGTTTCCGTTTTCGATTGCAAGCTAAATATGTAAAAGAAGCGGAATTACATAATTTGTCACCTCCGGAAATTTCAGAACTCAACTCTTGCTTGTTCGTCTGTATGCAGTAATAACATCTATATATGGGCCCCTGATAAATTTTCAATGTTCCTTTCTTTATTTTAGATCAGACAGTATCAACATCTAATAATCTCCAAGACTAGATTAGATTTAGATTTAACGCTCTGCGGCAAATGTGGCTAAACCACGGTGGCTCGCAATATAGTGCTCAACGCACTCTTAAATCCCCCGTAACTCTCCGCCCCCACCACCTCGGACGGCAGGGAGTTCCACTCCCTCACTGTTCGGTTTATGAAGGAATACTTTCCCACATCGCTTCCACTACCCCTGAACTCCAGCTTCCACTGATGATCCCCCCTCCCAATGTATCTACCTTTCCTAGTTCTATCACTAAACTCGCTCCAACCTGCCATCTCCCTGTTAACTTTAAACAAATTTCCTAATCGGTTGTACCTTCTCCTTTCCTCGAGTGGCTCCCACTCCAAAGTCTGAATCATTTTCGACACGCTTTCATAATCTTTCCACACCTTTTTGTCATCTGCAACTAATCTCCATTTTCTCATTCTACCCATAACTCTTCTAGCAGCCCTCCGCTGAACCTTTTCCAACTCCTTCTTTCCAATCTGCCTATATGGGTCCCACACACTACATGCATACTCCAGTATTGGTCTCACTAAGGTCTTATAGGCCTTGTCTTTGACAAATACAGTCGCCCCCTTCAGATTTCTCATAACAAACTCCAAATTTCTCCTTCCCTTTGACGTTACATACCTAATATGTTCATTCCAATTCAGCTCTCTCTGAAGAACCACCCAGACTATACACCCAGCCCTGATAAAGCAATTCATTACAGTAATTATGAGAATAATACAAGGGCCTACTTTGTATGGTTGGTATCTAACTTGCACATGCAACTTGGGCACACAGCAGCTCGGCACCTCTTGAGGTGGTCGAGATCTCGCCGCAGTAACGACACACTGGATGCAATACGATCAAGTCTCCTCTTCTCTGCTAGAAGCTGCTGGTACAGAAGGATTCCTGCTGCTCCTAATAAGATGCCAGCACCAACAGCTGCTGCGACAATTCCTTTTGCTCGAAGCCATTCTGAATTCATTCTGCAAAAACAAAAATATTGTACTGTACAATAAGCATATATACATACATGATAGTTATATCATGATATGATATTTATACTGTGTGTATGCATATTGTGATACTAATATTCATACAGTTCTGTATAGTGTATACATAATGCTTATATGTACATGGCTAACATGGCATATGCAGCTGTAGAACAGAGCTGTATGTATACATATATGCATACAGAAAGTGTATGATACTGTACTGAATAAACAACAAACATTACTTTTTAAAAACAGACATTTCGATACTGAAATGTATCTTAATTAGACTGCTTACATTTTTGTTAAAGTAGTCCAAAAGAGAGAGTTGGCTATGAATTTGGAGGTGTCGGAGCCTCGGAGCCTCGGAGCGAGGTTTCTGAGAACTTTTTATGATGTTCTCAGAAAAGCTTGAAAGAGTTAAATTATTAGGAATTGAAATCAAGCATTAGGTTATTTACGCATAGTTTACAATCTAGCATGACATTCTGAAATCATGATAAAAAAATCATTTTATACGAGATACGAATAAAAAATGCATGAAACATCAAAATATTCTGAAGATGTACACAGCTGATACACAGCAACACTGTTGCCAGATTATAAATTCAATCAATTTGAATCAAAAGTCAATGCAACATTATTATTATTACTTATTGTAAATAAATGATGTATTATATATTTTTTTTTCATAATTTTAATTAATTATATGTTTTGAAACTTATTGTAGTAATTTACTAAACCGACTAAAAACCCAATCAGGCAATGTTTAAGTAAACATCTGTCGGCTCGGCTTCCGTGGCTTGCTTTTAAAAGGTTTGCATATTTTTTAAGATTTTCTCTTTAAATTCTTCAAAACTTGATATTTAAATTATTAAAATATTTCAATTAAATATTCATGATTTTCATGCACACATATGAAAAGATGGAAAGTTTTGTATGTATATTAATAAATGATTTGGGCTCTTGCGCGACTGCCGCCCTACTGCAATGTCAACAACGCAACATCCTTTCGTTCTTGAAAGGCTGCATGTAGGCCTTATCTAAAGCTGATTAAAGCTCTTGGAGTAGTGTAACTGTTCATTTGTAACCGAGCCTCACAAATAGTCCAGAACATGGCAAGTGATGTCATTGTCTCATAAACATGTCTGTTGCTTTGCAATACAAATTTATTTTAAGACAACCTGTTGCATGCTCATGTGACTTTTGTCCTTGAACAAATCAAATGATCGACCGTGAGTATGTATTAACTTTTTTTTTTCCTGTATGTTCAGAGGAAGATGGGGAAGGCTGAGGACTCTCACAGAGATGCAAGACCTGGCCTGGCCATGAGCCCACAAGCAGAAGCTAGTAAAATGCTGGAAGCTGCTCTCCAGCAAATGGATGGCATTATATCAGGTAAAAAAAAATGTGAAATTTAATTGTGTATGCATACAGATTCATGATGGAACACCTTAACCTCTGATTTCTTTCCTTCCCTTTGACCCCTACCTTCTAACACTCTGGCACCGTTACAGTACTGTATTGTAACATAATAGGTGACTTGTCCTTACACTGATCCTCGCCATCTGTGCGAGTGGCGCTGCAACTTTGTGTACGGTCAAAGCATGTAGAAACGAAATAATACATTGCGAAGATGGGGAAAAATTTTGTGAACCGCGAGTTAGGTACGAAAGAAAATAAAAAGTTAACATTTTTCACTGCCAAAACGTAGTATAACTATTCTAGTTTGCTTCAGTGCAATTGTTTTCACCCTAGCACTGCTCAATTCCAAATACTAGCGAGATAAAGACAACTACCTCGGGCCACCGCGGCTCGTGTGTGACGCCATGCTGCCAAGCGATTCTGCGATTGGTTGACCACAGAGCAGCCATTGATGGATTAGAACGGCATGACGTCATGCTGTCAAGTGATTGGTCGACTTTGAACTGCAAGTTGCAAAAAGTTGCAGCGCCACTCACAGATGGCGAGGATCAGTGTAAGGACAAGTCACCTATTATGCATACTGTGTTTTGAAAATTGTTCCTCAATTAGTTCTCAAAATGATGAAGAAATGGGTACAAAAGCATAAAAATTTTAATAAAATAAGATATACTTTCTGAGCAGCACAAACTTTACTCCTGTCTCTCTAGCTAGAGCTGCAGCTCCAATAGACAGAGAGATGCAGATTTGCAATTTTGGGAGATGTAAGAAGAGCACCCAGCCAACCTATAATAAAAGAATTTTTATTCACCATGCCTCCATATATAGATTGTGTGTACTTGATGTACCACCAATAAACAAAGCAGGAGTAAAGTTCTTAGTGTCCAGAGGTGTACAGTTAATACAGTAGATACGTAGATATACATATTATATAAGGTATTATGTTTCTCTTTCCAATCCTATTAATTTTTGCTTGTGCTAACTATTTAATGTGTGTACCTACTATTTAGTGTACTGTACCTGCATATTTTTATTGGATTTGGAATCAAAGGGTTGTTGTTTTTTTCCATTGGCTGATGATATCATATGGCATAATATGTTATGTCAGCTAGAGATAACAACCATAGACTGAGAGGATGGCTTAGGATGTTGAATTTTGGAACCTTGATAATTTGCAATTTTCGTCCCGCTTGAACAGCTGGTTGACGTCACAGATCCGACATGGTGAACTGCCGGCGGCTAAAGCAGCACCTTTGATGGTTAGTTTAGCCCATCAAATGAGCTTATCAAAGTCAGTGTGGTGACCAAGGAGAATAGATTTCGGGCGGAGGTGAACATAAAGCCCTTTTTCCATTGACGTGGTGATACCAAAATTATGGCACTGCGTTGTTGATTAGTGTGAATTTCTACCACGCGATGTCATGTCATTTGCTAGAAGTGTTAAAACCAATAAGATGCAAGTGGAAAGCCTACATACACTTTTTCGCAGCAGTTTTGAATGATTTATGAAAGCTAGGAATATCAATCTAAAACGAAAAAGGTAAATGGCAATTTAAAAAAAAAAAAATTAAAAATTAATGTGTGCACAGGTGCAAAGATAGATAGTGCGTTCAAATTATTCGGCTGGTCTTAAATTGCTGGCTGCTGATTAGCTTGCAGCTCGATTTTGACCCTGCTAGCAAATCTGCGGCCAGCTGTTGGTTGACGGAGGTTTTGCAGCACCCTCTAGCGGCACATGTCAAACTCGGTCTATATCCATTCTCCTTGGTGGTGACAACACAGGGATCTGATATGGTGTAGTGCTGGCGGCAACAGCGACCGGTTTGAAAGTTAGACCATCCTTCCAAACTATAATCATTGTATTAAAGAGACTAATCTCTTGATACTGTAATAACAATAGGGGGTAAATAATTGGCAAACGTATGTATTTCAATTTTTAAATATGTATAATCTTTATATAATTAAATATTAAATAAACTGTACAGTAGACATATTATTCTAGCTTCAGTGGCTTAGACAGTGAAGGGGAGGGGGGTGAGACTAAGTAAATGCCCCAAAAAGGGTACGATAGAGTAAAATAATTACATGAGCTGTGGGTGGGCTCTCCTTTCCCCCACCTTTTTTTATGGTCAAAAATCCAGCAAAGAACCCTCTTCCGATTATTTCCTGTCTTTATAATGTTTTGTAACTACTGTATACTGTATTCATTATTATAAATTATAAAACTGCTGTGTAACATGAAACTATTTCAACACTTTTGTTTGCCCGCTGCCGCAACTATATATGTATTGTACGTTACCATAAGAATTATTAATGTTCTCGTGACCAGAAGTTTTAATGCTATGTGGAGACTTACCTACTCATTTAAAAATTTCATATTAATTTTATGGGCCTGGCTCTCCCAATTTATTTTTCCCATGTCCGTGCATGCTGAAGTTTATTCCGTGAAAACAGCTTAAGTTTCAGTGTTTTCTTTTTTTTCATTTATTGGAGATTTATGTCACTTCTCAACTGAACAGAGGAAGAATATGAATGTGGAATGTGGAAGAATGTGCATGGCAATATTCATCCCCTCACCAAGCTGATCATCCACCACCGAAGGGTCCAAAATTAGACACATACAAAATAACTCGTAAAAAGTAAATATGATCATTTTTACATTGAATTCAGCTATTGAGAGAGTCATAAGTTCATAAGTTTAAGTTATTTTAATAATTTCTGTAAGAATGATTAGAATGAATCATTGATAACATAAAATAAAATTTAAAATATGACTAACAATTTTAAAATGTTTTATATAACTTATAATGGTTTTGAGCAAAACAGCAAATTTAACATTGCGTTTTCCTCACAACACCTTCTTTTCCAGTTTCTGTCTTGCCGATCTAAAATAATTAAGTAAACTCTTGTAAATTAATACATTTATACAATATCATAAATTTAAATTATTATACTGGTTGTACTTTTCAGTTGCTATATAAAAATATTACAGTACAAATTAAGTAACGAGGGAAAAATAATAAGAAAAATGAATCATAAGAATTTATGTACTTATATATATATATATATATATATATATATATATATATATATATATATATATATATATATATATATATATATATATTACTTTTGTTAGTATACACTATATACAGTGAAAACATACTATACATAAAATAATAAAATTGTTGTTTGTTAATTTATTTAAATACACAGTAACACAGTCATTGGTATATATAGTATATATTTATGCTAAGTAATATCTCATTGTAAGTCAGCACTTCAAAAATCACCACATCACCAAATTTTATTCTACCCCCTCCCCTCCCTCCTGCGAGTGCAATGTCTATGTCTGCCTTGTCTAAAACACCAGAGAATCCCTTAGAAGTTTTTTTAATCATCATGAATAGCGTGAAAACTCTTTTTCACTCTCGCGATGATAAAAAGTAAAAATTATTCCGTTTTTTATTTTTTTTAAACAAAAAAAAGTAATGTTTTTGTTATGCATTTAAGATAATATAATATATATGCTGTGTATTAACAAATAATGTTGTTATTGAGCATAATTGAGCAGCGCTGCGGTTATTTTATTAAAAAATCAATGCCATGAATCAGCAATGTTTGCTTATTAATTTAATCAGACCTATATATTGTTATATTCTGTAAATAGTGTAAAATTTCACTATATGCATATACTACAATCATATAACCAAGGAAATTGAGATCTCAATTGACATCTCAATTTCCTTGATATAACTATAAATGTAAATAATATTATACAATAATTTGCCATGGTCATGACATCATAATATAAATCTTAAATTCATTTTATGCGACAGATGTAATTAAACCTTATAAAATTGACAATGTTTTTTTTTTTTTTTTTTTTTTTCCCTTGACAGAACTTTTTAATAATCTATAATGATTTAGAATCATAACATGTAATTTTGATTCGCGATTGGTGCGCGCGAGCGCGTGTACTGTACAAGCCGTGTGGTCTTGCGCCGTCGATCGACCGAGGGTTGGGGCGGGCCGTGCGCCGCTCTGTGGACTCCTCCGCTGCGCTCGCTTGGAGAACAGTGTTCCGAATATTATCTGACAGTGAGTCGGGGCTTGCGGGCCGAAGCGCCGCCGTACAACAGGTGCTTGCCGGTTTGTGTATGACGAGCAGCAACAATAGTCCCGCGCGGCGCGGCGGTGAAACCACCGCTCTAAGGTCATACGCCCACGCTCCTTCCCCCGCTTCTGGGACACAATCGTCCAGCAGCAGGTTACCCGTGGTGGCGGTCGGCGGCGAGTGGATGGCACGCTGGTGGTGCCTTGTGTGCCACAGCTCCTCAGCTAGGGAGCAAGAACAGCAGCACCAACAGTGTGAGTCCCGACACTCGCGACCGAATAACCAATCTTAGATCTTGGTGGAGAACAAGTTTGTCCCTAAACTCTACCCGGTGTACAAACAGGGTGACATAAGGTTGATTGGGTGCAGAAAGTGTACACCGGGCGGGGTTTACGAATATTACCTTTATTATATGGAGCAGCCAAAATTTCAATTGGTTATTTCACTAGTAAATTAGAATCGACGTACTTCAAATATTAGAGATGTATGACTGGCCACTATGAAGGAACTATAAAGTATATAAAAGCATAATGCGGTTGATGACCTTCTGCTCTCTTGTAAAAATATTTTCTTCCCCTTCTCAGGAAGATAATTTTGTAGTTTGTAATGAATTTAATTTACTGCAGCCTATCCAAACCAAAGTAAGAACGTGAAAATTAATATATTTTTTTTTCAATTTTAGCAGTGTATTTTAGATTTTATATATATGATTTATTTTAATGTGATAAAGAAGTTTAGATTTAACCTGAAATCTGATTATATATTATATATGTATTACTATTATACGAGTATTGAAGTAGATGTTTTTGGAACAATTTTAACTCACTTATGGCTTTTATATATATTATATTGCGTGTATATACTGTATATTATAGTAATGACTATATATATTATAAATGCAATAATTATAACACTGGAACATCATGCTTCTTTTTTTATTAAATATTTTACATCGCTATTTTTAATTATTTTTGTAACAAAAATGCTCTTAAAATTAATGAAAGTTTTAAATTAATGTTTTGTTTCAAACTCGTAAATGTTATGATTTCACATAAAATATGTATACACTCTACAGTATGTTTACATATAAATATAATACATTATTGTACATTATCCTTTTATTCAAACCACACATAAAAAATTAGTATTGGTTAAAAAAAATTATATACAATATTATTAAAAATTTTCTCAATTTGAGAAGATGAAATTTCCGTTTTTCTTTACAACAGATTTAAAAATATTGAATCACATATGAGTTTTTTTTATTTCGTAAGCAGGCGTAGATAGAATTTCAATTACCAGCGTAGCTCGCGATGCCGTAGAGCACCACACCTCCCGAAGTGTGTTGCTTGGAATCAAGCGCAGCCTCTCGCCCACTGAAATAAATCCAAACGTCGTCGTGGGAGAGGGCTAAGTCGTAAGACGAACTGTTCCCAGCATTGGGTGAACCCCATGTACCGTGCGACTCGGCACTTCGACACTCGGAGTGTTCATTAATATTTAATTACCGTGTTGGACAATCATGTTTACCAATATTGTCGTGTCATAAATTGACCCTCTTTACTCTATATTAATGTTATTATAGTCATTTATATAATACAGTCACAATTATTCGATCCTAATAGCCTCATTTAAATTAAACTTTTTTAAATTAAAATTTTGATGAAGTTGTTATTAATTAATTTTCCAACTCGTATAATGTATTACTTTAATAAATAACTAATATATATTATATTGAAAGCTCACCTTTAATTAATGAAATCTTTCTCTCCCTCTCTCTAAATACCAATCCAATGATCCAACCTACAATAATGTGATCAAAAGTAGAATATCGATATTATTACGTGAAACTGAAATATTTTTGGTATCTGGAATAACGGAATGTCAAGAGTAATAAAAAAAAGAGAAAAGGCTGAAAGAGAGAGAGATAGAGAGAGTAAAAAAATCTCATCTCGTTTTGCGAGTCTCATATTGTTAGTGGTGGCACAATAAGCCCGAGCGCACGAGAACTGGCTTGCGGGCTTTAGGTTGATGCTTGGTTGACTGGTACTGTGATCATGTGGCGGCGAAAAGCTTGCTGTTCATCAGCGACTGTCTCTGCTGCAGCAGCCGAGCACCAACAGCTCGCCCCCGCTCGGTGGCTGCCTCTCGCCAGAACACACAATGTTATCGCACACCGGCAACACGCGAGAACAGCAGCCAGTCCACCTGCTGCTAGTTTGCATGCTTGGTTGCTGCGTGCAGCACATAGACGTACAGACGCTGCTGCTCGGCTAGTGATAATGACAGATTACACTCGGGATTAATTTAAATGTTTACCTTTTCTATTTATCTTCTCTCGACCAACAGTTAGTTGTTAATAACAAACATCAATCATACGTTATTTTAAATCATGCAAACCGCTTCTTCTTTGATTAAATTCTTAGATATAATAATAATATATTCATTGTAAAAAGAGCTTACAAATGTTAAATTAATGTTTAAATGTTTAATTATGTTAAATTAACAAATTAATATCGAAATCTCCATACATGTGGCGTTTTTACATAACAGCTAAAAATTCTGTGATTTGATAAAGTCAACTGTTATATTTCAGGTGATTTTAAATTGGTATAATAAACAACCGAAATGGACTTGCGTAAACTGTTCTTGTATTTTATATTATTTTTTTTTTACTGCACAAAACGAGACAGCTCAATACGAACAAAAGCAATTGCAAAACATATGTTGATAATTAAAATGTAAGTCAGCTTCAGAATTCTTCCGTCATTGATATATATATATATATATATATATCATACATTTTTTATGCCGCATAATGGAGGAACTTGCCAGCAGCATTCAATACATGGAAAATTTAAAAAGAAAGAAAAAAAAATGCTTTGGTAATTTTTTTTTAACCAAAGACAATAGAATATATATATATTTTTTAAATCTGTGCTATCGAGTGCAATATCGAAAATGGGTTCGTCGAGAACAAATTTATACCGGCTGTGTAGACCAATGCTGATGTGCGGGGCGGCGGAGGCTGCTGATCGATCGCTGGTGCGGAGTGCATTAGACAGATGGACCGGGTAGGAGGGAAAAGTGTCGGCCTCTTTTCCTCACGTCTTCTGCCTTTGTCACCTGACAGGCGCCATGTATCTCTCTCCTCTCCCGTACGACGCCCACACAGCCATTTCTCTCTCGCGCGTTCTCTCGGTCTTACGGTCCAGTACGTAAGTCGCACCCACCTCATCATTACTGTCCCCCTTATATACGCGCGTGCCGAACGTCCTGTTGTTGGCTTCACGAGGAAATGGTTTCAACTTCGGTCCACTGAAGTTACTGTCTTGATCTGACCCACACGTCTTCTGCTGTGACATTATCTTCGCTTGTATGGTCCATGGAGAATCCAAGCTGCAGCCATAATAATGCCATCGTACCCTTGTTATTCTTGGATCCATGAAAAGATGCTGTGTAGTCACCGGGGATGACGCATCGATTGCCATTTCTCCTGCCTACATAATGTTGCATAGTTGTTGCGGCTTCTGCTTCAGGCAACATCATGCTCGCGCTTTGTTGCCTCGTCGCAAAACGGAGTAAAATTACTTCCGGAAACTTTTTTAAGCCTCGCTATAGCAAGAAGAATAAATAATAAAGAAAATTCTTCCCCATAGTAGTAGTTGCATGGAACACCTTTAAAAAAAAAAAAAAAAATGGGGGGGGGGACATTTTAAATTTTAACCCTGCATAGAAAACATATTATACATTGATTCAATCTCTTACCAATATAAAAGCAATTAATTATCAATATAATAATTATACATTTATAATGTATATTATTGATCAGCAAAATAGATGGAGATAATATTATTATAATTTATTAAATTATTTTTATTGTTAAATTCATAATTTATCAACATATATTTTACAATATTTCACTACTTTTTCCATATTATAATTTTTTGGTTCCATGAAAGTTCTTTAATCATTGTGATATAATTATTATATTGTGCAACAGGGTATCTCTATATGTACCCTGATCATGCATAAGGTTCAGTGAAGAGTGAAGAGATATGTTTTTCCCTCATGCAGGAGAGTATCGATCGTAATATTTATGTACGAAGGAGAAACGTGGAAATAGGTTTGTGCTGGGACTTAAAAATTCTTTGTTTTATACGACGTGTCGTACATTGTCGTCGTTGATTATTGTCTTTGTTGAGCGTGTGTTGTTGCATCAGGTGCACGGCTGGAGGCGGACTCTCCTCCCGGTCCTGCGTCTCTGGTTGAGGCCCTGGAGGCTCTGCAGACGGCCGTGACGCAGCAGCGAGGCCGACCCCCTGCACTGCCACCCCCAGACGCCCCCACGAGGCACTTTCTGCTGCGCTGGCTAAATGCATCTCCCGAGCCATGCAAGGCGCTGTCGCCAGCACTCGGCTCCGACAACTATCAGGTCAGTACCAAAACACGTAAATTTTATTCTTACCTGGTTTAGTTACTATGTGCATATAGGAAACGTATAAATTGAACTTTTTCATGGGTCCATGCAAAGTCCAAACGCTCTCGAGCTATTTAATTTTTTTTTATTTAATTATTTTAACTTCACTATTACACCATTTTTTTTATAGAGATACCGATTTAAGTCATTTCAGGAACCTTATAATAACTTATTTATTTTATTTTATCATATTTCCCTCATGAGTACGTAAATAACAAGTCAGAGGCAGGAAACTCACAAACAGTCCAAATAAGAACAATTCACATCCCGATTCACATCCAGACTTATAATAGGGCCCTTCCCCCATTTTATTATATTTTATACCTATCTTAAAGCTCCACCTTCCTGACCTACCAGAAGTACAAGCTATAATATAATAATATAATATATACGTCAGGTTTAAATAACCATGTTATTTAAAACTGTGGATGACTGGCTCACGTTTTTGGATAATAATAGTGGATCTCATGTCATTGCGGTGTTCTTAGACTGGTGTAAAGCTTTCGATCAAGTACCGCATAACCGCTTGGTCCAAAAACTAGACTATGTTTTTGTCCGTGGGTCAGTCAAGTGTTGGCTGGCAGACTTCCTGTCTGGCCGTACACAACAAGTTGTGTATCAGGGGGCGTGTTCAGGTAGTAGTGATGTCACTTCCGGTGTGATCCAAGGGTCAGTTCTTGGACCCCTATTGTTCAATATATTTATGATTGACCTACCTCAAACATTTTCTTCTGACCTTACACAGTATGCAGATGACTCCACCCTTTATCGTAAAATCAAATCTTTGGCTGACATTCAAATTTTACAGCAGGACCTTGACAATTTATCGATTTGGTGTGATAATAATGATATGAAGCTTAACGAAAGTAAGTGCAAGGTCATGGATGTCACCCTTTCTAAGGACAACTTGAATGTCCCGTTTCATATAAACGGTAAAGTACTGGAATTCTGTGATACAGAAAAATTACTTGGAGTCCATGTCTCGTCTAACTTAAAGTGGAATGTTCAGTCAGAAGCAGTGCGCGCAAAAGCGTCAAAGTTGCTAGGGTTTGTCAGTAGAAATGTGAGAGGCTGTTCACAAAAAATTAAAAAATTAGCCTATGTTACATTAATTAGACCAATATTAACATATGGTACCCCGGCGTGGCATCCTACTACCAAGTCAAACATACATTGCCTTCAGGCTATACAAAATCGTGCTATAAAAATCATTTATGGAAGTAGCAAACCCTCTGTGGATAAGTCCAAGCTGTTACCCCTTGGTATGCAGCTTTTGTACAATGATCTTTCATTTTTTAATAGTTGTTTGTCTGGACGAACCGATGTTAATATTATGCAAAATATTCGTCATGGTGTATCTGTGCGTGGTGAGGGCGGGCAGAAACTCATTCCGCCTAAGCCCAGAACGACTGCATTCAAAAATGGTTATGTGTATCGTAGTGTGATGAGCTGGAATACACTCCCGCCCAGCCTCAAGATCGTCCACCCCCCTGTGGTGTTTAAGCGTTTATGCAAGACATATTTGGTTGACTTATGTTCGCAGAACCAATAATTTTATAATCAAAAGTGCTATTTAATTTTACTTTAATTTTGACAATGTTAATAATAACAGACTTATTATTCTATTTTATTAACTTTAATCATTATGCATTTGTTTTGTTTTTGTTCTTCTTATAAATTGGATATAATACCACATACTGTGTTATGGTGCTGCTTGTGCCGTGTATTTTATCCTTTTCACCTCAATTGTTTGTCATATATGTTTTTTTTTTTGTATATGTACTTGGGTGAATAAAAAATAAATAAATAAATAAAAATAGATAATAACTCGAGGATTTATGCTTTAAACGGGCAATGGACAAGTAGCATCAATTTTTTTTATTAGCTCAATCGAAAGAGGGAGTCGAAAAATACACCTGTGAATTTTATTAGATTTTTATTTGTACTACATCATGGCTAAAATAGAGATGTAAAGAGGCCACTTGACCGAGAGGCGTCGCCCGTGACGCCTGTGACGTCACTGAACTGTCCGGTCAAACAAACGATCGTCTATATAACACTTGTAAACAATAAATTAATTGTTGCTTGTTTCCATAGCAACGTGGTTGTTTAGAAGCGTTATAAAGTCGATTGTTTGTTTGACCAAACAGTTCAATGACGTCACAGGCGTCACGGGCGCCGCCTCCAGGTCACGTGACCTCTTTACATCTCTATTTTAGGCATGATGAAGTACAGATAAAAATCTAAAAAAATTCACAGGTGTATTTTTCGACCTCCTCTTTCGATTGAGCTACTAAAAAAAATTGATGCTACTTGTCCATTATTTGTACCATTATTAAATATATCTTTCAATGCTGCTAATTTGTTATTTGAATAAAATATTGTATGCGGAAGTTGAACATGTGTAGGTGTTAAGGACAAATTTCCTCGTCTTCGTTGTCCTCGAGGGAAATAAGTCACTTATCAGCGACAAGAATGAGGAAAACGACTGAAAATAAAACATCTTTTGATGTTTGTTTGATATGCGTGTGTACTCCTTCTTAAAGCTTACAAAATAAGGCGAAGAATACAACAACAAAAATATATTATTATATAAGCTTATGTGCTTAATTTTTTTTCGCGAAAGTTAGATTAGAGTTGTTCAGGTTGTTCTTCCTTGCTGGAATTGTCAGGTTTATTTCCATATTTTCTTATGGTTATACGATATATTATACAAATGTGTATTACACAGCTGTATATACTATAAAAAAGTTCTTTATTTTATGCATAGAAATGTTAAACAGTAAAATTTATTGACCAAGTGGGGATACATTTCATAAAGTCGTAGTCGCAGTTCTTTAAAACCAAGTCTATGCGTACCAGTTTTTACCGCATTATGATATCATAATCTCTAGAGATAATGAGAAACATTTTAAAAAATTAACTTTTGAACAAACTTATAAAGTTAATGCTGCATGCATGATAGGTCTTGAAAAGAAGTTTCCAGTTAGGCATAATTAAAAAAAAAAAAAAAAAATGTATGTTTCTTTTTATATGAAAACTATCACGTTGTCCTTGGCGACATTGTTTGTTACTCGATACGTGATATCGAGATACACGAAAGGTTTGAGATTCCAAAAAAGCAACCGGCTACTGGAAGTAAACAAGTACAACCCCTCTCGGAGTGCGCTGGCTTCTCTTGCAGTGATGACCCAGAAACTTTGATGCTGTGGGGAGTGGGGCTGTTTGACTTGCTGGCGCCCCCAGTGAACCGCGGGGCGCCACACAGAGTGGTGGAGAAACTACGGGCAACAGCAGGAGGCAAACATTGCAATATCTTCCAGCCAGAGCTATTGTTTGTTTGTTACTCGCTCCAGTGCACCTAGAATATGAATCGTTATATCAAGTGTTTACTTGGTGTTTCATAAACTCCTTATACTGTATTATATTTTTTTTCTAGCAAGGCGTTAATTTTAAAATATACAGAAAATTTGTTGGTGGTTTATCTTTAGTCATATTATAGAATCATCAGCAAGCGAAGTGTAAATAAATTGTATAGAAATATGTAAAATACGAACGATTGTTGTATAGAAAATCAATATAATACTGATTCTTTTTTGCTTGCAATATTATGAACGTGTTATCGGTGTTATTCCTTTCGACTGCAAATGATGTAAAATATTTAAAATCATTATTATTATTATAATGCATGATGTATTTTTTTTTTTTTTTACACTTGGATAAACCGTAACCGTATGTTTTATAAATATATTTTTATGTTTTGAGCAATTACTGATTTATTTTCTTTTTATTGGCAAAGGTTCGACTTAAAGTTGATTTTATTTAGAATTTTAATACTGGTTAGGTTAGAGCAACACATCAGTCAGAGAGGGAGGGTTTAGTCTACTTCTACTTACTGTTACCATAGAACAAAAATAGCCTCCCCTGTTTTTTTTTGTTTTTTTTTTTTCGCGTATGTGACTTCGCGAAGGTGGCTCGGTCGTGTCGCGGTGGCGACGTGGGGTGGTCACCGCCACTGCCCACGGAGGAGGCGCCACGCCTTCCTTCTTCCCTCGGCCGGCACCGCCGCGACTTACGATCGGACAAACTTCCAAGCTGCTTACAAGGGATTCAACCACAGACGTGTGTCAAATGTGTGCCAATTAAAACAGTGCGATAGTGAATTAAACTCAAAAATACCTTTTGAATGAAATGAAAATTAGTGTCAGCCAGATTTAACTGTCCAACTTTTTTGTTAATTAAAGTTCCTATATTATCTTAATTAAAAGAGTACGTATAATGATACAAACGTGATTCAAATTAATAGATTTGTAATTAAATGGTTTTGATTTGCAAATAAAAATGTGATATTTTACTCTTGACTTCAGTTGATGCGGATTATATATTGGATTGATTGAAAGTCATTCATCCGAAGTGCAAACATTTCGACCTGTGCAGAGAGTAAAGTGCCACTTTGCTGTCTGAAATATGGACTTCAGTTACATGTGAGGGAAAGAGAGAAGTATACGAGCTTGTTTGTGGAACGCTTCAACCGTGAATATGGCATACGGCTCATTACTTTTGCCAATGATATGACATAACCTTTTTTTACCTTTGCGTTAATTCTGCGGTTCACTAAGCTTACATACGTTACACATTGACTGATTTTCGTTTAGTTAACATTACTAATTACTAGAATATTAAAGATATTATATTTATTTGTTTCTTCTATATATATATATATATATATATATGGTCCTATTTTATATACGTTTTAAAATTGAATTTGTTTCTTTATGATGCAAATTTTCAAGCTAAAATTTGACAGTAAAATAAATTAAATGTAAAATTGTGTCTGCGCGAGTAAAGTGGTTATACAGAGGAGGAGGCGATCACTTTATATTGTAAATATGGGCGGTGACGTCATATTAAGTGTGGGCATACTGGACTAAAGCTCCTCGCGTGAGCCAGCTGTCTGTGTTGTGGCTTGGTTAGATGGCTGGACCGTCCTAGTCCCCAATAAACTGCTCAGTTGCAGCCCGACTTCGGACACGAAGATTATTGTACACATTGGTCGAAAATACAAAGCAATGTGCTGAAAAACAGCGTATTTAGTGATGGATTGGCCGAGTGAAATGACAGACAGGGACGATGAGGAGGTGACATTTCTGTTGACACTTCGTCCGTCTCCAACTCCAGCACGCAAGATGTTGCCTCCAGTGTCTTCAAGTCCAAGCAGCTTACGATGGGATGCTCCTCCATCCCCGCGGTGGGAGGTGGCGCTGGAGCCAGGCCGTAAGCCACGTACCCCCACTGCCCCACCCCCGCCCGTCTCTCAGTTTGACTCGTGCTGGGACGTGTGGCAGCCCCAGCAATGGCAGCAAGAACCACAACCTCCGGTTAGGAGAAATGGACCACCCCCGCGGCCGCCACGCCGACCCCCGAGAGCCTCCGTGCGTCGCTACCCCAGTTGGGACGTGTTTCCGAGCAAGCCTTACGAGGTAACCAGCATGCGTGTCAAGGAGAAAAATGTGTATACTCTCCGAACTTAACTCCAGTCTCCTTACGAAACTTGTATGCTATTGAGGGGTATAACACCTTTTTGAATTCGATAGTAGATATTCGGTAACACACAAAAAATATAGTCTTTACCGAGTAAAGTGTATTATGAATATGTCCATCAAGTACCAAAATTATAGATTTAGAGCTTCAAACTTGAGACCTATATCAACAAATTATATATATTATATATAAAAGTTAGAAATCATGGTTTATGTATGATAAACATTAATGCTAGGGAGAAGATATTATCTTTGATTTTAATTGCGTCAAAAGTTACACGCATTTTCAACGTTCAATTTAATATTAATATAAATTTATGTTAAATGGCATGCTTAACTAAACGATGAGAGAATAATCCATGCAAGCATACAACCGCATCTGTGATCGACCCCGGAAGTTACGAATATAAGCCTCATATAAATTTACATTTATGAATTAATTATTAATTTGGTTATCGATACTATCATGGTTTGCTACGTAAGTTTCTAAGTAATACAATTAAATAACAATAGTTTGAATGGGAAATAACCATAGTATAATAAAAGTTTTTTTAGTTCTTGGCAATCAAGATTATCTTTATATATTTTTTGAAGACCCTAAAACTGAATCGTTATTATTTTATTATCTTCCATCTTACAATATAATATAGAAATATAGCATGCTGAATCAATGGATTATTAATTATCGATTGTTGATTGGAATATGAAAGAAAAGTTAGCTTCCTAGTGTACTGTTGTATAATATATAATACAAGATAAACTAGGCCTGTCCTAATAGCTGTACAAGAACAACAATATTTTAAGACCATCTATATGTATTTTATGATAACGCGGCTGAACCCTCACTATTGGAAAGTAGCCCTCTGCAATTGAAAGACGAGGGTCTGGCCGTCTCTCTTGCTCCGAGGACTGCAATCTTAGGAGCGTGGGTTGCTGGAGAATTTTCCCCGAGTGGGGGAGTTAGCGCGGTATTTGGGGCTAATGTTGGCCGAGGGCGAACGTCTCGCGGGCTGGGGTACAAAGCGCGCTGATGAGAGAGCAAGACCCCGCCACTCCACTAGGACCATTGATCGCTGCACCACCCTCGACTTGGAAATAAATATTCACGTCTCAACAAACGACTCGATCGTATAATAATATATATGGCAAGATTTCGATCGCTTTTTAACAAGCTCATCAATTTTCCGGGAAAATATAATAAACTCAAATTAAATATTATATTGATGTAAGTCGTCATGAAATTACATAAACTATGATACACGTTATAAATAAACATAAGCTCACATATTTATGGAATATGTAATTAAAAACTAATTATTAAGGACATGATATATTATATAAGTGGTTGTTTTATATTTAGTTCGTATCTGCTATTATTAAGACTTCAAGAGATTGGGAAATAATTTAAAGTATATAATGTATTGCTTGGTGCAACTAAAATAATTTTCCGGTGAAAGAGGACGTACTCCCCAATGCTGTGAATGTCGTATCCAGGATTAAAAACTTCTATAAAAACATAATTTATATAAAAAAATTAAATGCTCTTACAATATGTTTTTTTCCCCTGCAATATTATTTGTATCAAGATTATATGTACTTTTATTTTGTAAAAATTGTTGGGAAATCGACTTCTTGCCAGTATATGCACGCTGCGCCAACCACTTTCTGTGTTTAACTCGATCTGTACAGTATTTACAGGTATAAAATATACGAGTTTGAATGTAATTATAAAAATCATATAATATATAAAATCTCGGTGTTCACGTAAAATTAATATTTCACTTTCTAAGTTAATATTAATATCATTTCCTGTTATTGACATTCTTCGGTATCCCTGTTTAACGTCCCCCGTGTGATGATGCTCGCGCGGGTAATGGACGGAAGGCGTTCAATTTACGGAGCAATTATCTCCCGTGCTCCCTGCCTGGCTGTCGAGGCGCGTTTCTGTCTCTTGCAGCCCTTGCTTTGGACCTCCCTTCAAGATTCTCATGCAGCCTCTTTACATTTCAAGCACGGCACGACCAGATGAGACCCAGCATCCTATTGCTCCAGACACCGACAGATGGAGCCCCTGACTAGTATTAAGCTCGATTATCTCTCTATTCTCGTGCCTCGAGTAAACTCGATACTAAAGTACTGGATTTAAAACGGTGTATACTAACTTGGTACATTATCTTGCCTGTTACTTAAAAAAAGGTATATTTTAAAATTTTATAATGTTAAACTCAAAAATCCTTAAAAGGAGATGGGGAGGGGAGAAACTGAATAGCAATTTTATATAAAATGTCGATCTGTATATATACTCATCAAAATAACACTTAAAATAAAACTAGTAATATAATAATTTAATTAAAATAATAATATATGCATTTTACCCTGCTCTTCCCTAAAAACATTTCTTTGTCATCTAAAGATGGCAGTCGCACGTCAAGGTAAAATAATATTAAAATTTCAGGGGTGCTTTCGCTTAATGAATAATAAGAGAAAAAAAATCAATAGCATATATATAAGCTTATTCCGGTAAAATGAATTGAAATGTGACAGTTTATCATGAGCGGTTATGTATTGTTATGTATGCATTTCTAATATTTATTTTATATTATGATTTTTTATTTAGTTTCAAGTATAAATAATATATAAAAGTACACTGACAGAAATAAATGTAAGATTTCAATACATTTTGCTATATTGAAGTAAAATTTTTATTTTATATTTCATGATTATACACTGTAATACAGATATAATGTAATAAAACACAATTAAATGTAGCTAGTAACATAGCAAGCTGTATAAAACAATTTTATGAACTATGTAGGTAGTTAGTATATAATACAACATAACTAAGTTTTTAAAATAATTTACAATTCTTATAAATCAACACATTAGCCTCTTTTGTGTTTACTATAACAGCTATATACCACAATATAGCTAGATGTTAAAAATCGTAACTATAACTCTAAATAGTGCCGCTTCAAGACTTATATAGAGAGTTATGCTGTACAATATACCTGAATTGTTGAGACACTACAGTTCTCGTATTAGACGACATAAAAAATATGTTACAAATGAATATTTTTTATTAAAAAATGCCATTTGTACGCCATTTGTAACAAGAAGATGATGTAAATGTACACCGTTATTAGTTACCTGGGCTGGATTGTTCTCTATCTGTTATCACTTCGAGTGTACGAATATCAAAATTATAAAGGTATGTAAATCTTTATATATACAGTATTTTAATATATGAAAAAACTGTTTAATTTGATTGTTATTAAATTTAAAACTATTGTTTTTAGGTGCGCATACTTGTTTCCTCCGACATGCATACTACTGCATTCAAACGTTTAAATGAAGCCAGAATGACTACATTAATTAACAGGTAATTATCAGTTACTAAAGTTATTATAACCAGGTAAATAGTCTGTGTAGAGATTATATTTTTTGTGCATTTGTCGCAGATTCTCGCACTTCTCGCAGATGCAATTTGATATTCTGAACTGCAATGACCTTGCACCTAGTTGCATTGAGCTGCAATGAAGAACTGCAATGAACTTGAAGATTTGACGGAAACACACCAACATCAATCTCGGTACTAGTGATCCACAATCCTCGCGTACCCCCCTCGATATTTCTTCCTTTACTGCATGCATGCTCGTGAGAAAATAGAAAAGTGTTGTAAAATTTTGTTGGATATTTTCACATGAAATCAAATGAATTCATTAATAAAAACTCCTTCTAGGAATACGGCCCTATTATAGTTTAAAACAACGCACATAGAATGACATTTTCCGTCGATTTTGGTGTTAAAAAAAAATTTTAATTAAATTTGTCAGCTGGTATATTAAATTAAAGCATTATTCTTGTAATTTTTAGTGGGCATGTTCATTTACTTTCAATTGTGATATCATTGTTATTTCTCATTTGTTGTTAAATTTTACTGCATGGTAATGGTTATATAATAATATATTGGTCGATTTCTGTTATATTTGTAAAACAATTAAAAAAAATAATCCTATACTTTTTCATAAAAAAAACAGAAATAAAACTGCATGCATGTGGCACTAATGTAATATATTTTTATTGAAAAAGAAATTGCCTTTATTTTAACGCAATTTGAAAGTTATGCCACTATGTTTTTTTTCCTGATTTGTTTATATAATAACTATGAGATATTAGAATGTGAAAATTTTAGTGGCTTAATCGAAAGAAAGGGTAAAAATATGGTACTGTGAATTTTTTCAGATTTTTCTGAGACCGGGAACTATTTTTAAAAAATTATTGAAAGTCTATTTTATGACGTCACGGGCAGCACTGCCCTATCCTTTTTCTTAAGGAGAGTCGCCCGTGACGTCATCAAAATAGACTTTCAATAATTTTTTAAAAATAGTTCCCGGTCTCAGAAAAATCTGAAAAAAATCACAGTACCATTATTTTACGCCTTCTTTCGATTAAGCCACTAAAATTTTTACATTCTAATATGATCTAATATCTCATTATAAGATAAATATATAAAAATGAAGTCTTTTTGGAAATATTTACTATACAAAAAGCTATGTATACAACCAGAATCTTTATAGTATTACTTTTTTTCATGAACGTGCATTTTATGTATCAATTAATAATTAATTGTAATGTGTGTTATATTAATTAAACTCCCAGTTATATATAGTATTGAAATAAGATGTGTTTATTTCTTTAACATTTACCTTTTTTTTAGCAAGTTATTCAGGCAATGTCAATCATGCATTGCTTATACGATCATATTTTAGGCTGAGTTAAATTTAGAACTGCATTAAGCTTTGTACCTGTTCATACTGCTTTGTTTAATTTATTTAATCTATATCTATCTAAGTTAAAGAACAATAAATAATTATTAATTATATCTGATTTTAAAATGAATTACAAAGATTTTAGTAACAAATTAAGTACAGAAAGAAAATAATAATATTATTACAATTATATAATAGTTATATTAAATCAAATAACCAACTATATAAAATTATAAATATATAAATTAAATTTAAATAGTAGCTATATTGTAGCATATAACTAAGCTGTAAGTTTTGAGAAACAGTTGCTATATAGTACAACATAGTTCAGTTATAGAATTTTTAAATTGTAGCTATGTTGTACAATATACTTCGATGTGGTGATTAAGAGTTGCGCTGCATTTTACTTTAATACAGCAGTTCTGGTTTCCAATATAAACCTCTTTTACCCCAAAAACAATACATCTAATTATATTGCAAACTACAATAATTTATAAATTTTTCTGTCAGTGTATGATTTAAAATTATTATTTTAAAATTTTAATTAATAATACGGTGTGTATTAAAAGAAGAAAAGTGTTAAGTGTGTCGTATAGACGTGTTATTTCGTCTCAGGCAAATGATCTCACAGCATCCACTTGGACCAGACCTCACAAGATGGAGTGGCGGTGTTGTATTAGTACGAGCTCATTTCACCTCTTCCTGCACTATCATTATCAACGAACGAGTAAAAAAGCAAAATCTCATAATTATAATTAAATTCATACTTAAGTACATATTATATTTCACATCAAGAAAGTTTATTTAATTAAAAAAAAAAATGTAATTATTATATAATTATTTTCTCCGTCATGAAGTTTCTTAAGGCTATCATTGTGTTAATGATAATTTTTATAATTAGTTACAACCCCATTCTAATGTAACAGAAGAAGGTGTGACAAATGCGGATGAGTTTTTCGTTATATTCGCGGAGGGAAAGATGAGCGCGATAATAGATGCTCGCTGTTTTTGCGAGTATTTGCCAACGTGACGTCATCCAAGTCATGGTGTACCAGAAATAGTGGCGTGTAGCCAGCAGGAGAGGCATCGTGTTTGTCACGCATCCGCCTGCCACTACATAATCAAACATGTCTAGAATTAAATATGCGTAATTCAGACTTAACTAGCAAAAGTAAAAGTCACCAAGCTGCACGCATTTTACATGCAGTTCGGTAAATATCATTAAAAAATATAAAGGTGGACTCAACTAAACACAACGACAATCCCCCTGATTCTATGTATTAAGAACACTGTTCTATCTCGAAATGTTCTGTATTTAAGGGTAAGGTAACGCCACCAATGTTAAAAAAAATCCCTCACACAAAAATTCTGAAAAAAATTTAAAATGTTCTCCTCTACACCCCCTATCAGTAGCTTAAATATCAGGTATACAAATACGATCTAGTTTTTGAGTTATGAATTTTTAAAGTTGACCAATTTAACATGGGAGTTTCATTTCTCCATGTTAAAGTAGTCAATTTTAAAAATTTATAACTCAAAAATTAGATCGTATTTGTATACCTGATATTTTAGGTACTGATAGGGGGTATAGAGGAGAACATTTTAAATTTTTTTCAGAATTTTTGTGAGAGGGATTTTTTTTAACATTGGTGGCGTTACCTTACCCTTAATAGAGATTTGGATGTGAAAGGGGAAAAGTTTAACATTGTGGGGTGGTAACGTTTTCCGTTGGTTCACTGATCTCAAGTGGAAAGGGAGAATTAAGGGATCTGCATCTGCGACTGTATATAACATGACTTTTTATTATTTTAGTCAAAATAAGTGAACTGTATAGCGTGACGCGCTGTTGATACAAACTGCAAACTCTTTATGACTACTTGTACTGTTCATGACATAATTTACTCTTTATTAAAAATGTACATTTAAGTCCATGGAACTAATCAAAACAACACCAAAAATTAAGAAAAACAAATCCAGGATTATCAATGTTTTTTATTTATTTTATTACATAATGTTGTTTTTTCACGTGGTAAAATAATATATTAGTCATGATCGATATTTAAAAAGCATTAAATTATCTGATTTGTTACACTGAGAAATTTTAATTTCTTTTAATCTTTTTCATCACATCCAGCATGGTTTATTTTTTATTTATTTGATTAAATGGTTTTATTATGGATTCAGCGTTATTCCACTAATTTTTTTTTTTAATAAATATTTCGCCATTTTTTGTAAAAAAAAATAATTTAACTGTTTCGTAGACAACTCTTCATGCTCCGCTGTATGGCGGGTTGCGTTACCGTATTTTAAGAGGGCCACACGCTCGTGCATGGGTCCAACAATAATATTGGATTTTACTACACGTGTGTTTCTGTTTTAGATACATTTGTTTAATTTACGATTTCAACACTTACTTCTTTATAAATATGATGTCGAGACGTGAATATTGTTTTATCCCAGTATAATACGCGATAAATTTCACGCACGTGCAAATTGAGCCAAGGAAATGTGGAACGCAAAGAACGTAAGCATATCCTGGAGAGCTCGCCTCTCTTCAATAAATAAATATCACATCTTAAGTTTTCAACTTTATCATGCAAATTTTTGTCATAAATAATTCAACTAGATGAATTACCGAAATTCGGATTAATTTTGTTTATAAAGCATCTTCTTTTATCTTATTTTATGACTTTTTTTTCTTTCTTTTAAAAACATAAATTTAGGTACATTTTAAGGTGGAATTAGCAAAGGGCTGCTCAGAAGAATTAAATAATAAGTTTTTACCGTGCATGATATAAAAAATACATAAAAATTTCCAACGTTACTTAAAATAAAGATTAGGTATATATGTAATTATATACTATCGTATATACTACGATATGTAAATTAAATTTAATTCATTGTCATGCTTTTTCTTTTTCCATAGCGCTTGAATATTTTATGTTTTTGTGTTAAATGTAATTACGTATTAAAGTATTATGATTCTGTAAATGTATACAACTATATATAAAACAATGTACATATTTCAGTCGTCAGTCACTTTTTTTGACATATCTGCGACTCCGTGCAGATGGTTCTTGTTATTCATTTAGATTTTACACATTTTACACTATTTTGTATTATATTATTTGTATATTATAAGATTTATTTTAATTAATTTTCATTTGTTTTTTTCTGTCTGTGTATAATATACTATGTACAGTACGTACGAATGTAACTTTAAAATCCTCTCAACTTAACAAATCAATATAACAACCTACACATCAGTATGACATATCGCTTATAGATTTGCTTACACAATATCATTATAAATTATATTATCAATATATTAGGCGCGGATCACAATACAAATACAAACTTCTTGTATATTTATATAATAAGGGCGCGGGTGTTACATTGAAGGATTTTAGATAACTTGGCAACGTCGCAGGCTGCCGGTCGCGTTGATGCGTTTATTTTGATTGACCGGATTAATTGAAGGCAACTCGCTCCAATGCATCTTACTTCAGCATGCCGCCGTCGCCTGCTCTGTCACAGCCTCCCTTATGGACCATGCCGCGTGGTGTTTCGAGCATTCTCATGACAACGCGACCGTGACCTGCATTCCGTGTGCATGCATCTCGCGCCTTATAAACAACGTCTCATTAGCAAACGACGTGTGCTCTATGTATATAGGAATGTTCAATAATGACAACATTTAGAAAAAAATAAAGTTAATGAAAACGTTAGTAGATGTGTTGAGGCTTCAGATGTCGAGACTCGTTAATTCCAACTTGCCAAGATTCGTTCAAAAAAAGAGGGTTGTTTGAAGTTTTAAATTTAAACTTAAATTATCTATAATTATTCATTGTAAGGCAAATGTAATTATACTAATTATAAATCATTTAAATTTTAAAAACCTTGATTGTAGGTTATGGTTTAATTACTGTGCTTTTAGATGTTTGAGAACGTAATATTGTTGGCTAGCTCTCGTTTCTCCAAAGCAAGCAAAAGCTTAGCAAGCAAGAATTCAGAAAAAAAAAAAAAAAAAAAAAAAAAAAGGAGAGGCTGGGCTTATAAAATATGCATATAATATATTATTTAAGGACGTGCATGCGTGAATCCCATATAATATCGTCCACGGGAAATCCAAAAATTTCAAGAAGGGTTTCCCTCCCATCTTTTTTTTTTTTTTTTTTTATTTATTTTATTTATTATTAATTATTATTATTACAATTTTAAAGATCGGAAAACTTTTTTTTTTTCTTTTTAGTTCTATGCTAGTATTTTCTTAACAAAAAATTTTCTGTATTAATTAAATTGAACTTGCATGCATATAATGGGGAATTCTCTTACAACTCAAATTTTAATTTAACTACTATATTATGATAGGGTACATATTAACAATAAATTTGACTTAAGTTTCAACTTTTTAAACTCAAATTTGGGGACTCTGAAGGGATTATTAGAATAGGGGCAAAGTATGCAACCCGCGCGCAAAACTGAAAATTGTGACGTAGAAACTCCCTAGTTAACACACAACAACTGCCTGATATCATAATTTGAGCGTCAAGGAGTGATTGGCTATAAATTTTAGTAACACAATCGAAATCAGCAGTTTTTTCTGCCCTAGTATCAATAGTTTTGTCTTCAATATCAGTTTATTTTAAGAGTGATAATCGAAAATATAAATTTATTGCAGGAAAATTTCGCCTGCTAGGCAGTTTCTACGTCACGTTTTGGCGCTAAATTCAAAAGAAGGAAGATTTTTAAAAAATTCCCTCGTCTTCAATTTTGAAGATTGAAACTTTTTTGTTTTGGGACATTTAATTTCAAGACATAGAGCATCTGAAAAAAAAAAATAAATAAATGTAGGAGAATTCCCCATTACATTAATTATAAATAAAATAAATAAATAATGCAAGTAAATTCAATGTCTACTGTTTTTCAACTTGACTCCTCTCCATATTTAATGACAGGTTCATTGCAACACTTCACTGAGATATATGAAAAAAAAAATCCATAGTCTGCTTTACCGGAACAATTACTCAAAACAAGAGGCGAGAATACTTTGTTCAGTGAAAAATTACGCGCCGCCACTCTTTATATAGGGAGAGGCAAAAGTAGCGAGTCAAAAGAAATCACTCAAGTTAGGAATGAGCGAAATAAAATATCTCAAAGATTGGGTGTAGTCCGTATTAGGTTCCGAACGTTCAGAACATATGAGTGATTACGGACCGACTCTGAACAAAAACATTGACTTCAGAACATCAGATAACGGACCACTTTAAGAACATCTTTTTCGCGGTAATACGCATCAGTTTAAAAAAAATACGAAAAAGAGAGAACTGTTCACTGGCTTCAGAAATTTTAACATAAAACTCACGTAACAGTTATTGATCACCAATTAAGCAAAGATTTAATCAAATCAAACAGTTATCACGTAGGTTGCACAGGTTTGTTACGTACTTTTCAAATTTCCCCCAAAAAATTGTGATCAGCTGACTCCTAGTTCCGATGGTTCGGAGGAAAAGTTCGCAACACTCGGAACCTCTTTTTTGAAGTCAGCTGACTCACTTCGGGTAACCTCGGAAATGGTTCTGAACATTCAGAACATAATTACGGGACGCCAAATCGAAGGTTCCGAACGTTCAGAACATAATACGGACTACACCCTATGTATACTGCAGATCGACACAATTTTTTGTGACGTCATGCAGAATTCATACGCAAACATACAAGTTACAAATTATACAGTACAAATTTATTGTATATACGAAAAGATTAATTCACATTCATGATAGCGAATCGAAGTTCATCGTCGGTAACTTTTTCAAGTGATATAATTTAATTGGTAAACCGGCTTTCGAGTGCAAGTAAAAAGAAAGCTTTGGAAGATTAAGTACTATATTAGACATAACTTTTAATCGTGTAACACGATGAAATTAAAAAAAAAAAAAAAAAATGTTTGCTCACTGCACGTTAGTACGAGTAAATTTATTTTCGATGAACACCTTTAACCAAGGGTTGTTTTATAACTCAAGCTTTGGCATATTAAAAATTCTCGGTTTAATGTTTTTTTTTACTTTCTCTGTGTTATAATATAAGAACTATTTTTATGTACACTTTCCTTTACATTAATCATGTTAACATACAATATATCACAGTTATAACACAGGGCCTTGAAGTTAACATTCATGTTAAAGAAGTGTATTAATTATAATTACTAATGTAACTGAATAATAAGTACTTTTGTAAAATAAAATTTTGAATTAAAATAATAATACTTTTGTAATCCACATTGTATCAAATATGATTCATTATTAGGTGCATTTTATTTTTAAACTGCAATTGCAAATTTGAGCTGTCTTCGTCAAAATTAGTGGCACAACTGCACTCTAGTTCTGTCCTAAAGGTTAAATATTAGTAACAATATTGTGTTATGTCTCTCTGAATTCTGCCTTGTCCTTTCGTCTGACTCTGAATTATCTTAAAACGTCTCTCATAACCTCCCACATTACTACTGAGACACTGACAATTTCCACGTACTTCATAATAATATGGTGTACTGCCAGACTGTGGTAGCGGCGGCTGTGTTGAAATGTGTGTGGGCCGCCGCGCGATCCCGAGGGATGCGCGAGGAACCGTGAGAGTGAAGTTGCCTGCAGATTATGCCGCGCCCGCTCCTCGCAAGCAGCTAGCAGCTATAACATCAGGCTGGCTTGTCTCTCTTTTTCTACGTCTTACCCCCGTGCAACCCGACAAGAGCTTTTAGCCCTCTCTTTTTTTCTACTCCTTTCAAAGCCATTTAAAAATTTATAGATGTAAAGAAAAAAAGTTACTACAACTTAAAGAAGTGTTACAAAGCAGGATGTCAAATTCCTTAAAATTGCTATAAATTTTTTAAAAAATATTTTAAGTATTAATGCAGCAATGCATTTTTTTTAATAAGTGCAATTATAAATAAATGTTTAAAAAAAAAAACAATTTCCCAATTTTTAATACTCGACTATGCCGTGTAATCCGTGTATTCTCTTTTTTATTTCTATGTTCATCTTTGTTTTTTTTTTATGATTTTTTTTTTTTTTTACATCTGGAAGGGCTATTGTTGATTTATGGATATTATTATAATTGAAAAAAATTGTTGTCTCGTCGTCATTCGGAGTTGTTATTCTCATCGCTGTGTAGCTGGAACAAAGATTATCGGACGACTGGCCCGCCTCGTCTGTCTGTCACCTTAGAGTGGTGCTCATGAGGTCCTCATGTGGCGTTGCATTTCGCCCCTAAGACTGCAGCAGGGAGCGACTGACTGCACGCTTGTCGAGTAGCGCTGGCGGCGGGCGGCTGCTCCTGCCTCTGCTGACTCTAAATATAGCCAAGGGACTCAGTAGTGCTCGGCGACTAGCAGCAGCCACAGCGTCGGTCTCCGAATGTGTGTGCTGTGTGTTGCTTAGAAAAGAAAAGAGAAAAAAAAAAACACTTGAGATAGTGAGATGAGAGAGAAACGCGTCGGAGGCGGGCACCATGCCTCACCAGCGATGGTCAGTTTGCCTCCGCCGCCCCCGCTTCCAAATAGAGAGGTGTTACTACAACCTCCACCGCATAGAAGTCGACCACCACCAGCGCCTAACCACTTCGCTTCGTCTGGTATAGCGAACTCTTACTTCCGAGAGGATCGCAGAGCACCTCACCGTCAACACGGGGGTGGCACGTCTGGGTGGCGATTCGCTGGTAACAAACGGACATAGAGAAAACATACATTAATTTAGTTCATCTTGTTTACAATGCATTTATTTATGTTTTTTTAAAGCATAATTATTTGTAGCATTCTCTTACAATTCATCGTTGACTTTTCTTGTATTTTATTTTTTTACCCTTGATGTAAAATAACGACCGCACGTGCTTGCCGGCTGTATTAATGCAAATATAGCTCTCAATACAGCAGTTTACAGGCGGTCGTGCGCACACTAAAGATATTAAGTTTAAATTAGTCCAAACGTTATAGACTAGACCCCCGTCTGTCTGTCCGCCGGCCATAATGCTCATGATGTAATGAATGGACATTATGTACGTCACTGTGGCTTCAGATGCTACGTCTGTCCTCATCGCTCTCGTATCGCTTGCCTCAATATATCGGGATTTTTATGACAGTATTTTCTTGAGTTGCTCCTTCACTTCTGTGCGTTATTGATAAGCCAAATCTGACATTTCTCATGCTACACATAACTTTTTTGTTCAAAAGCAGCATTAACTTTAATTAAATGACGAGGAAGAGTATTAAAAAATATAATATCTAGTAGTTACAGTACTTACACTATATTTTTTTTATAAACTTATATATATACAGTAAAAATTGTCTTGGAAATGCTGCAGGGATTAATTATTATGGTGTAACGAGAGAGTTTCTTATATATATAATTCTTAATGCATATGAGGAAAAGAGACGAATGGCATAAATTTATAGCATCGTTATCTTGATATTAATTTTTTCAACCACCATATCGCTGAGTGTTCTGGTTTCTCGTCTATCTTAAATTAACCTCCTTGACGTATTTCCAGGCGCGGATCCAAGGGGGGGGGGGGGGGCGATGGGGGCGATCGCCCCCTCCAAAAGGTCCCAAAATACATTGAAGGTATTACCACCCCCCATCCGTCGCCCCCCCTCCCACCCCAAAATTTAACATTGCGGGATAGGGCACCGCCCCCCCCCCCCCCCCCAAAGCCGCGGGCTGGATCCGCCCCTGCTTATTTCCAACACTGCCATGTGCATAATTCTATTTTTTTTAACGTACTAAGCACTTATGTTTATGAGCTACTTTACCAGTAAAGTTCATTTATATATTATATATATCTAACTTACCATTTCTAAATAGGAACAGATTTGCAGATAACTGAATGAATCTCAACTTTGTATCATCCGTTGGTTTCTTTTTATAATTCTTGACGTTAGAGTTGCATAAAACAGAGGATGTTTTCTGTGACGTCACGTGGACAGACAGGCAGGCGGGGGTGGGCGGGGTCAATGGCCATACAGAACGAGAGCTACACCGGTCTGGCGGTGTGTGCAGGCACGGTTGCCGAGGAGCCTGCTGCCGCCGGGGTGGCCAACTGTATAGCGGCGGCGCGTGGCGCTCCCGAGCAGGAGGAAGAAGAAGAAGATGACGGGGAGGAAGAAGGCTCGAGCGACGAGGAAGAAGACGAGGAGTCCACGCTGAAGGACCGCAGCGGCAACACGCGCTTACCGCGGACTACCACGCACCGTAGCTCGCGTGCCCGACCGCACGACCGTGGGGACGATGCCGACTCGGGCAGCCCCACAGAAGACACGGAGGAAGAACTTTCGAGCTCCGAGCTGACCTCCTCGTCAGACGTGGTGGCTCGTCGACAGCAGCTGCAGCAGCAACAACAACAGCAGCAACAGAGACGTTTCGTGCCCCCAGCTACTCCACCTCGGCCCGCGCATGCCACAAGAGCCACGGCCACAGAAGGTGATGATTTCCTCTAGCAGCAAATTGGTTGCAAACCCGACCTATATAAAAGAGTTCTGTTTATTTATGTTTTTATATATAATATTTCAGAAATAATATAATATTTATAAGTAAATAGTTTTTTACGAATTTTTGTTGTGTCGGTTGCGCCTAAAGTAAGATTTTTATGCTCTTTCTCTTATAATAATAAAAAATTTAAAATCTATTGCAATTTATGATGAATTAATTATTAATTATATATCTAATTTTATTTTTTATCCTGGAACGTACGTATTTACGTAACGTATAATTTATGGTCGGGTTTGAGTCCAGTCTAATGCATGTGGACGTTTCTCTAAGGTGTTATAATACCTGTTCAGATTTAACGATAACTGGCTGCGAAGAAGACTTCCAGTGGCTTCATCGTTCCACCCCACCCATGCAACAGAGTATACACAGCAGCATGCAAGACTCAACCCATAGCTCGATAATGCATAGCAGTATGCAAGAATCTACGCATAGCTCTGGTAGCAAGGCAAGTCGTAGAGAATCTTCAGATGGCCTGCAAGATACACCACGGGCACGAAGCGAGTCTCGGCAGCGTCATAGACGTCACTTCAGGACTAGTGCGAACCACGCGGGTAGTTTAGAGCGGGCTAGGCAACGTATGAAGAGTGCACCACCCGGCGATTGTTGTGGTGAGGCTGAGCCCTCTTGTCCCTGCGCTGCGGCCGCCGCTGCTGCCGAAGAGCACCACCAGCACGCGTGTCATATGTCTATGTCACCACACATGATGCACCCACACATGCACCGCTACAGCTATCATGGACCACCTACTGCGTGTGCGTGTCATCTAGCAGCGGAGCCACCTCCGCCTTACGACTGCTTCAGGTGGAGGTTCTTGCTCAAGGTATCTAATTGCTGTAATGCATCACCATTAAAGTTGTTTATTAAAAAATATTTTCTTCACTTAAAGGCCTTATGAACCTTTGCACAATATTAAGTACACGGTTAGCTTTGCTTTAGTATGATTCGGCTGCATAAATTTTTTTGTTTCAGCAGCACAAATATCAGAGATAATAGCCGATGAAAAGGAATCTGTGACGTCACTCACGCTCATTCAGCGGCGACAATATAGGGAAATCCCTGCAAAAGATAGGTTCACTCCCGCTGCAACCACGGCCACAATTTGACTTCTGGAATTTTGAAACTTTACCAGGGCAGTCTTGATAGTATTTGTCAAATAGCCTGAAAGATTTTTTTTATGTCATTCATACAAACCGAGTTATTGCGGTAGAAAGAGGAGCAAAAATGTTGTATAGGAAAACAATGTTAAATTTTTAGCTTATCTTGCAACCGCAATAACTCAATCTGTACACACGCCACCAAAAAAATTCTTTCAGTCTATTTGACAAATACTATCCAGACTGCCCTGGTAAAGTTTCAAAATTCCAGAAGTAAAATTGTGGCCGTGGTTGCAGCGGGAATGAACCTATCTTTTGCAGGGATTTCCCTATATTGTCGCCGCTGAATGAGCGTGAGTGACGTCACAGGTGCTTCTTCATCGGCTATTATCTCTGATATTTGTGCTACTGAAATAAAAAAAATTATGCAGCCGAATCACACTGAAGCAAAGCTAACCGTGCACTTAATACTGTGAAAAGGTTCAGAAGGTCTTTAAAATCATGCATATATCAACAAATAAAAAGTGTTGAAAGAAAATCTTCAAAAACGAGAATATATGTTTATTCTAGTTTCTTATAAACACTAAAATATAATTGTAATATACTTATTTACTTATATCCATGTACCTTATATATACACAATAGAAACAATTTTAAATTGTTACGATCTGCGAGCATGTTATTAAATTTTTATTTTCGGAATTCTAACGTTCTAAGCTAAGGTATCAAGAAAATATTTATAATAGCGCTTAAATTAGTCTCATTTTTTTTTCTTTCTTTCTTTCTCTTCAATTTCAACCATAGTAAAAACTATTTTAGAAATTATCACACAGGAAACTTTCATTGCTTTTACAAGAATACGTGGACTACATGCTGGTACATGGCGTAACATGGCTTAAAATATTACGTTTTAGTACTATATGATTTTATAGTATCTAGTGCATAAACATAAATGACTTTGACATAAAGCTGAGGTTTAAAACTGACGCTTTTAGTTTCTATTGATATACCGCATTTTCATTTTTCCGGGGCTGTGCTGTGAATTCGTAGCGCCGCGTTAATCCGCTTAGGGAATTTATTAAGCTGGCCCCATCTTGTATGGTGCGCCCTAATTAGCGCTGGGAGAGCAAGAGCGCCTCACCAGTCTGTTTTTAGAGCGATAAATCCTCACGAGGGTGCACGAGATGCCTTCCGTTAACACACGTTTTTATTGCCAACACTTGACATTTTTGTCAGCTTTAAAGTTTAATAACTTAATATTATATTATCATTTTTTTAACGATTTCGATTTGGAAGCGATACTCTACGGATCTGTGTTTGGTAAACTTTCTTATAAAATTGAAGCCGGTATTATACGATACAATTTTTCCTTACAAGAAAATTTCATCTCCATACAAACAAATGGAGTTCAAATTTTCTTGTAAGGAAAAATTGTATTCAGTAGTTAGAAAAATTGTATCGTGTAATACCAACTTAATACATTTTTATTTATAAGTGTCTATTAATTGCTTTTTATTTTATAGTAAATAATTAATTAACTTCAGAAATTCAATTATTAAAAATAAAATTATTGGTACTGTAACTTCATATTATTTCATTTCATATTAATTATTAATCATTACATTTCATTCGCAAAATCATTTATAAAGTTTATACTTATTAAATTATTAATGGATATGTAGTCTGAAGAATAATAGTGCATTGCATGATTGATTATAGTATTGTTATTATTATTTTTTTTTTTACATTTTTTTTTACAATTGTTCCCCCCCCCCCCCAACATATTTTGTCAAACAGTATATTATCGTCCCTGTCTGGAATAATGAGCTATATGGTTGGCAGATAGTTTATTATTCTGGGCAAGGGGACAATACACTGTATAATTACATAATATATTAATATGATGGCTTATTATCGATGCCTGAATATCATACCAATGGCAGAACAGTTCTGTTACACATTTATTTATTTATTTATTTATTTATTTATTTATTTATTTATTTATTTATTTATTTATTTATTTATTTATTTATTTATTTATTTATTTATTTATTTATTTATTTATTTATTTATTTATTTATTTATTATTTATTTATTTATTTATTTATTTATTTATTTATTTATTTATCTATTTTCATTATATTAATTATGACACATGAAATAAGTACATAATTAATTTTATACTATATATTCTATATAACAGCGCTCTAGTTTTTAAATGTGTAACAGGGATATGAATGTATGGCATTAGTTTGGGCTCCACTCATTTAGATTAACACGACATTGCACCTCCACAATATATACAATGATTTTTAAATTTTGTTTAGAAACAATAAAAGCTTTACTTTTTTCGAATCCTATACCCCATATAGGTAATTTTGGGACTTACAACTTGAAAATTAAACTAACTTTGGTAGAGATCACATGCTTGCTATCTTAATTGACTGAGTAATCATTTGGATTTATATTATGCGTATTGTTTTAGAGCCCCCTTGGCGATGCCGAAGAGCGAGTACAGCGGCTGGAAGCGGACAAGGAGCAGCTGAGGATGCAGGTGTCGGTGCTTGCGGAGCAGGTGGACGCCCAGGCAGATAAGATGGCCGACTTGGAGCGTATGCTGGAAGATAAGAAGCGTGAGCTGAACAAGGCCGAGGAGACTTTGCAGCTGGTGAGTCACCTCAAAACATCTCACTGTCACCAAAATTGCATAGCTTTATATTATGTTAATGACATTTGAAACTTAAAAAGTAATTGCAAATTTTTTTTCAATGGCCTGTGACTTTAATAAAAAAATATAAAAAATATATAATAACATTCATATTGCAATTTTTATTAGAGGGAATTTTTTAGGCTCCAATAAGCCTGCTCATTTTTTTTTTTTTTTAATCATTCTATTCTATTACCATTAAATAATATTTTAATTTAGAAAAATAGGAGCATTGTTTTTAATGAATAAAAAAACTTAACTGTGGTGTCTTTGGTCTCAGGAAATGCTAGCACGGTCCTCTTTAGAGACTCAAAAGTTGGAGCTAATGGCTGACGTAGCAGACATGAAGCGTAGGCAGGCCCTGATGGAGCGACAACACATGGAGATCCATGACCGAGCTCAGAGGTCCGAGGCAGAGCTGACAACAATGGTCATGCAGGTGAGAGAAATCATTTTTTTAGGAAATGTGTCAAAGGTGACAGTAGATTTTCTAATTTTATTTTGTGATTAATTTTCTTAATGGTGTTTATAAAAATTCATATAACTTAATTTAATATTATTTCTTCCTGCAGATGTGTATGATAGTTTTTAAACTTTTTAGCTGCCTGCACAGAAAACTGAATTACTGAAGATAAATTAAATGTGTGGTAAAACTAGGATGGATAGAGTGAGAAACACATGGGTGATGAATGAGTGTGGAGTGAAAGAAAGCGTAATTGACAAGTATGAACGAAGTACACTACGTTGGTTTGGACATGTTGAGAGAATGGGTGATGAACGAATTGCAAAACAGGTGTTTAAAGGTAGTGTACAAGGCATGAAAGGATTAGGTAGACCTAAAAAGGTTTGGTTGGATGTGATTGCAGAATGTTTGAAGAACAGAAGTGTTAAAAGTACACAGTGTAATAGAGAGAGAGCACAGAAGGCAAAAGAGTGTTATGAGTATTTCTGAAGCAAGTGGAGTATGCAAGAATCGAGTGTTTTGGAGGGCAATTTGTAGACGGCCGAGGTAATAATGCTGCTGGCTTACCCTGTAAAGGGATATGGCGTCATGTTATGTATGTATGTAAATTAAATGAATAAATGAAGACAAGCATAAATTTGAAGTGGACATGGTAGATTATTATTATTTTTTTCCAGCAAATGACAGCAACATTATACAATTTAAGTTAATTATTACTTTATTGTAAAAAAGGCTTCAGTGGCTCAAAATATCATTCCAGGTTACCGAAGAGCGCCGCAAGCTACGAGAGAAGCCTCCTGTTGCTCCAAGGCCGTCGCCTGGTCCTCACCTCAATAACTCTATTCCATACAATTCCATCCTGCTCGGCGACTCTCCCAGCAAGGTAAGTGGTGGTAAGGCTTGGAATTTCCCAGTCTAACAGACCTTTTCTGCAGTTCTCACGTGGGACTTCCCCATCCCCCAGTCAAGGGTCCATGATGTCAGGCACCAGCCCTCTAAGACGCACCATGTCAGGGTCAGCTACTGGAGACAGTTCCATGGAGGACTCACGCGACCCTCCTCCACCAAGAGTGAGTATTTTATTCACACAGTTACAAAACTATGGGAGCGTGTTTTTTATGTCCAGGGAAAAACTTTATTTTTATTATTTATTTATTATTTATGCTAGCTATAATTTGAGTATTAGTAAAAATGTTATCCTGCTTCAGTATTTAGTACTTCATTTATATTGCAATTCTCTTTCACAGTGATGGACGTTCTGCTTTCAGACACCACCATCAAACTCGCGACACCGGGTGGAGCACTGTGGGACCCTGCCTCGTCACCGAGATGCTGCAGGTGTGAGCTCACCAGACCTGGACGCATTCAGGCCATCTAGAAAGGCCACCGTCGCGTTTGGTAAATCGTTCCTCTCGTTCCGAGCGACCACGCCCTCTGGCTCGGGCAGTCGAAGCTGCTCTGCTCCCAACTTAGGTGAAGGCCTGTCTGTCTAGGCATGCCTCGCTGACATCGCTACTAACCTACTTTGGTCTGGCTGCCGTCTCTAACCTCGCACCCACTTTAACAGACAGCTAGTGAACATTGCTAGCATGCCTAGCTTGTTGATGAAATTGCTTTTGAACTAAAGTATATGAAATGTAAATTGGTTTGAGTAATTACGCAGTAATTGAATTATCACTTTGAAAACTAATTATAATAAGTTATTAAAGGTGATAGACACATGTGAAAATATTTCATATATGTACTTTAAGGTTGTGAAATATAGATAAGTAATAATAATTTTATCAGTTGACTAATGCAGGAATCTGATATGTATATAGTATATAAAAACTAAATTCACTGCATGGTGTTGTGTGATGATTGCTTATTCTATTTAGAATGTAATTTAAATTTGCAGTAGATAATTTTAGGCTTGGATTATGGAACCGTTTTACATAAAAGAGTTTGCAGCATTTTAATAGCTAAATACTAACTTGTTATTTCTTGCAGCTGAGACAGAGAAGGAGACAGAGCCAAGAGAGGAAACTGCCTCTCCTCAGCCAAGCATTGGCCAGCAGCAGAAGGCAAAGGGCATTAAGCGGATATTTGGCAGGTCAGTTTGCCAAGCAATTATAGAGTTGTAACGGGGAAGAGTAAAAATGTAATTTCTTTATACATGCTCTCTTTATTTTTTACTTTTATATTATCAATACAATTTACAGTATTAATATAGTTATACACATTTAAAAGTATGTAAGTTTTATTGCGATTTCTTGTCCATCAAAGGTGTGAAATAAAAAATTTAATCTTCTATTAAAAAAATTACAATATTTACAAATATACTTTTTTTACAGTATTTTTTTTTTTTTTAAATGTAATAAAAGTATAATCATAATCACTATAATCTAATAGATTTTAAACAATTTTTATTGTTGGCTGTACCTTGACAGTGAAATTGTTAACAACGTTTTAGACTCAAGCGCACTGGCTCAGGAAGCCTGGACGAGCTGCCCGGAGGTGACCCTGCTGAGTTTCAGCGAGGGGGTGTAAGGGCGACGGCTGGAGGGCGTCTGGGCTGGTCCCGCGATCTACAGCAAGAGCAGCTGGCCCGATCAACAGAGTGAGTGTCTTGGGACTCCTCAATTTCTGTGTAACATGAGAGCAGTATCTGATTTTTTTAAGAATATGTTGAAATGTTTATACAGGTTTTTTCAACTTGCAAGATTAATAATAAATTTTTAAAAACATACTTTTCTACTAAGCCTGATTTTTTACCTTAATACCTTACCTTAAGGGTAAGGTAACGCCACCAATGTTAAAAAAAATCCCTCACACAAAAATTCTGAAAAAAATTTAAAATGTTCTCCTCTACACCCCCTATCAGTAGCTAAAATATCAGACAAATACGATCTAGTTTTTGAGTTATGAATTTTTAAAGTTGACTACTTTAACATGGAGAAATGGAAATCCCATGTTAAATTAGTCAACTTTAAAAATTCATAACTCAAAAACTAGATCGTATTTGTAAACCTGATATTTTAGCTACTGATAGGGGGTGTAGAAGAGAACATTTTAAATTTGTTTCAGAATTTTTGTGTGAGGGATTTTTTTTAACATTGGTGGCGTTATCTTACCCTTAACAGGTGTGTCTAATTTTACTGACAGTTGTCTTATAATTAATTTATGTACAAGAGTTAGTAAATTGACTCTTAAATATTGTCAATCATTGTATCCTTACATCAAGATAATTTAATGATTGGTTGTATAGCCCGGAACTGCCTCTGGCCGAGTGGGACACGGATGCAGTGTGTGGCTGGCTGCTGGAGCTTGGGCTGGAGGCTTACGTTCCCGAGGCTAGGCGTTGGGTCAAGAGCGGCAAGCAGTTGGTATCAGCCTCATACCACGAACTTGAGAAGGAGCTTGGCATGAAGGTAACACATGGACACAGCTGTTTCAAGAGTCATATTTATATATTGTACTGTATTATGCATTCATTTAATCTGAAAGTTGCTTATACATAAAAAAAATCACTTAAATAGTTACTATTTATGCTTAATGCATCATTTATTTAAAAAAATCATGGGATTTCTTTAATTCTACTTTGATTTTGATCACAATGTTGATCACATATGTTGAGGGTTTCCAATATGTAACTGTGAGGTGCTGGTTATGTGCAGAGTGGCTTCCACCGTAAGAAGCTTCAGCTTGCTGTTGCTGCACTGAACATGGTAAACCTAAGTCCCGCCCCCCCAGACCTGGCGCTGTTGGGGCGAGCGTCTGGTCTTGACGTGGCCTGGGTAATGAGGTGGCTGGACGATGCGGGACTACCCCAGCACAAAGAGGCCTTCCTGGCAGCTCGTATAGACGGACCTGTGCTTCACCGTCTCACCACCGAAGACCTTGTGGCGCTGCACGTCACCAGCTGTCTTCACGCTGCAAGCTTCAGACGAGGCATACAGGTTAATTAACTAACAGCTTCCATTTTTTGTATTTAAAATATTTAAATAAATAGAAAAATACATAAAAATAAATTACATAAATACATTATAAATATAATACATGAAATATTTCAATTCAATTAATTTATTCAACCACTGGTTGCATAAGTATGACATGGGCGGCATTTTTACATTTGCATGTGTATAAGAAAAATCATTTATGGTAAGTAAGCATTACAAACCATTATAGTTATTTGCTTACCTACAAATGTTTGAATCTATTTAAATGGGGGTCTAATTGTGGATGTAATTTAATATTGCCCTAAAAATAACAGAAAAAGCAAGCAAACAATGTGACTAAGTAGTAAAAATACTAAGATATATTATAATATATATATACCATACACATCTCTTTGAAAAGCCATTAAGTTTTCTTTTTATATTATTATCAAAAGTCAACCTAGGATATTGACTATTCTAAATTTTATTCTTTAACTTGGCACATTAATTTTTGCAGGTGCTGAGGGAGCAGCAGTTTGACCCCAACTGCCTGCAGCGTCGTTCAGTGCCCGAGGATCAGAGTGCACCTTCTGCAGGGGAAGTGGCTCTCTGGACAAACCACCGTGTCATGGAGTGGCTGAGGGCTGTTGACCTCGCAGAGTATGCCCCCAACATGAGAGGATCAGGTGAGACAGAAACTCACCCTAACATTATTTTTATTTTATATAACAACTTAAAGTAGACATTATAAATGAAGATCTGCAACTAAGTATCTTTTATTATTCAGTACAACTTGAGAAGAACAATTTAAATACAAACATGAGCAAATATTTTTTCTGTTACTTTGTATTTGTTTATGTTTATACAGTATTTAAATTATAAAAAAAATACAGGATAAAGTAAGACGAGAAATACTTGTGTTCACAGAGTGATTTGAGATTTATTTATCAAATCTCCATGTTAATTACAGTTCAGAACTGCCTCAGTAAGTTTTTAATCCCAACTACCTTTATATGTTTAACCAAGGTTGTTTCTGCTTGAAGGAGTGCATGGTGCGTTGATGGTACACGAGCCTCGATTTACTGCTGAGCTGCTTGCTTCGCTGCTGGCCATCCCACCACACAAAACGCTGCTCCGTCGCCACCTCAGCACTCACTTTCAGGAGCTGGTGGGTCGTGATAAGATCCTTGACAAGAGGCAGGCAGAGGCAAGCCCTGGCCACGTGCCCCTCACTGCCACTGCTAAGCTCAAGGTGAGTTAAGTCTCTCTGATAGTCTTGTTGAAGTGAAGCAAACAGCTTATTACTTTTACTTTACCTTCCCCTCTTTTCCATCTCTCTTTTTACTCCCCTCCTCTTTTTTCTTTTGTCTTCATTCGCCTGTTTCCCCACTGAATCTCAAGTGATCAAGGTGGGTAAAATACTTCAATCATGCTGTAGAATAATGATATACAGTATTTTTATTTATTTACTTTACATCACTTATTATTTCTTTCACCCATCATCTGTGATATATTGTTTATGTGATAAAAAGTACTACAAACTAATAATTCTCTTTTGGCATAGCCAACCAAGCGCAGCCAGTTTACGCTGAAAAGGAAGAAGTCTCGGGCAGAGATGGAGCTTGACGATCTGGTGTGCCCCCTCGACATACCCGAGAGCCATTCAGGTGAACGTCCAGGCCCAGATGTAAGTCCCACTAACAGCTCACACCTCTGCAAACCCAGTAACTGCCTTGTCCACCCTCTGGTGGCTGTGTGTGCATGCTTACTCCTGAGAAATTTGTTTATTACGAGTCTTGACCAGGAATTAAGTTTTTTATTACAATTCACTTCTAGTAGGCACAGCTCAAAATTAAATGTTTTCAAGTAATTGTGCATCTTTGATAACTTTAAACAAGACTTTAGAACTAACATTCTGGTCTTGATGTTTTTTAACCAAACTAAGTTTAGTAGACATAATTTTCAACTTTATTTTCTTATGCTCCCAGTTTGTGTTTTTAGCCATTTTACTTCTTGTATGTCTTGTAAGCCAGGACTCCTCTCTTTTTTCTCTTCGTGTTGAAAGGACAACTACAGTATATATTCAATTTAACTACCATTTTGTTTCAATTTTTATGTTTTGTTGCAAAATCTAATGTATTTGTATTTTGAACCTGGTGGTTTTTGTTTATTTACTAATTGTGTTCTTTTTATTTCAATTATTACTTCTTCATATGGAAAGGACTTGACGAATGAGGGGGAGGAATCGAACTTGTAAGCATGTTGTGATTATAAATGCCACTTTTATATTACTTCTCTTAAAATCTGCTTAACAATATAATCAAGTAGCATAATATATATCAGCTTTCAAACTGTGCAATTATTTAAAACAAAACTTACAGCTCTGATTAATTTCAAAATTTAAGGTAAAAATCTCCTTCGCTGGAAGTAATCTCCTTGCTTTTAGCTTGTATGTAAGAAATCTCCAAACCGTTGCAAAATGCCCTTTAACCATTTTCAATACGGATTATGTTACTGAATTGAAAAAGGAATAAGGCCAGTTTGGAACTGCAGTAGTAGAATTGCAAGACTTCAAAATTTATATTATATCTATTTTTATATTTTGATTTCTTTTTTAAAGAGGGTGCTGGTTTGAATGCAGGTAATTCCTGGTATGCCGTGTGCAAAGTGTGGTGACTGAATTTAGAGGTGTATATTGGTTTGATTGACAGACTCCTCTCCGCGGAGCTCCCGTGGACGTAGCTGTTTGTCTGGGGAATAATGTTTATCCTGTAAGTAGCACAAACTTGTAGATTGCACCTCTTCTTACAGTTAAACCTTTTTAAATATATGCTTGATTTTTTTTTACTCTGTAAGTAGACTCGACCTGTAGATTGCACTTATTCCAGCTTCCCTGTTACATTTTTTTTTATAGTGGTGGTCATTTCTAGATATTTTTTTATTCAGTAAATAGTACATTTTTTTAGCAATAATTTTATCCTGGAGGTATGCAAAACATTAAAACACCCTAACAGTGGTATGCCAGGGACAAATATGAGAAAGAGGGTAAAAGGGAGTCTCCGTTTTTGTTGTTGTTGATCTCAAATTTGTTAATTTGTAACCCCCCCACCAACACTGTTCAATCCTGAGGACTTTATATTTGTGGTTGAGAAAAGCAAAAAAGGTAGTGAAGATAAAAGTATATGCAAACAGTTTGCCAATGTTGGTGTTCAATTTAATGGGAAAAAAAAAGTCAAAATTTTCTTTGTTGAGTCAATTCAATGAATATTCAATGATTTGTTTGACAGAACAGCTTAATTTTCTTGTTTTTACCTTGAATGATAAGTAAATGTCAATTTCTTAATACTGAACAAAAAGTGTGAGGGCGTTTATTTATAATGATTGTGGGTGTTTCAGGGAGTAGACAGAACAAGCAACGTCTAACGCTACCAGACCATGTTGACCCTCAATGTAAGATATCACACGACAATAACTTCCTCCATTTTAATGGTCATATTTACTGAATCTTTCCAGTCATCATTTTTATGTGATTATTCTCTTTTTAAACTAAATAACTGACACTTTTTATCAATTAACTATACTGCATTTCCAAACTTAAAACTATTTTGACCAAGCTCAGTCTTTATATTCACAGTTATCTATGCTATTTCTCAGGTATTATCTGATTATATTCTAATTATAATCGTAATAATATTAATATAAATTTTTATGAACTTTGCTAGTCTTATGCAATGTCATTTTTAATTTTCTTTTTAACATATTTTTTATATTTCATCTGTAAATTGAATTCACTTCTAGCCTCCATGTTTCATGATCAATTGAAGTGAATAGAAAACAACAATATACTATATTCAAATAATTATATTAGGTTGCAAGGAATTTAAATTAGCTGAAAATTATAAGACAAAGTACGCAAAAGTCTATAAATTACTTGGATTAATAATGCTTCTAAAAATATGTATTTTTGGAATGCAATAAATTTTAGCTTTTTTTCTAATGAATCAAAAGAAATAGATTGAGCCATTCATCAAGCATAAATTTATAAAAATGTTTTATCTATACTATATCATACTTAAAATATCATTTTAACCATATCTTATTTGTTAATGTTTTCATTATGTAATTTTGGTAGTTTTTAACATTAAGTCTTACCAAAAATGTTATAGATTTTAAACTAGAATATAAAAGTATCTATTTTAAGATTGGTGTAAGTGCCTACAAACCTCTTAATTCTAGCAGACAATAACAAATAAATTAAGTAATAACCCATATATTATGATTATATAAATTAATGTTGGTTGAATATGGATCTCCTGTCCACATAAAAAAATGCCTTATAATTAAAAGAAAAAAGCTATATATATGTTAATATGTTACACTGATTGTAAAATTAAAAAAAAAAAAATGTGTGCAGGGTATAATATAGCGATATACTGATAACAAACTGTAAAATATGTTAACTAACACTACCATATTTTAATCAATAATAAAAGAGTTATATATAGCATTATTTTCTGTTTAATTATTATATTTCCCTCATGAATGCATAAATAACAAGTCAAAAGCAGCTAGGAGATTTAAAAACAGTCAAAAATATTTAAGCTATATTATATATAGAACAAAATGAATAATCCCTTTTATTAATTCCCATCAGAGGAATTGTTATATTTTAAGCAGCGCAGTAAATCCCTCTGCCATGAAAACACAAAATACAGGGGAAATAACAATAAATCAAGTAAAGTAATACAATATAAACAACATCAATACATGTCACTAATAAGCATAATTATAATTTTATATATTACTCATATTACGGTACTATGCATAAGATTTTCCTAAAAAGTAATAATTTTTTTAAATTTAATTCTACTACTTCAAAATTAGCGCATTGGATGCACGGCCGATCATCTTCTGTATGTAACCATGTAACGAAATATGTACAATTAGCATGAAAATGTTATCGGAAACAACCACCAGGTGGCGCGTCGGTCGAGCTTTGTCAAGTTGCGCTTTGCGTTATTCATTTTCTTACACTAAATAAAAATGGCTTCCACTTCCGGTTTATTTTTTAATTAATTTGCTTACTATTTTATGATTATGTACAAAAGAACACAGAGAAAATGGGTTTTATAACTTGTATTTAAGAAATTTTACATATAACAGATTTGACAGTTGTCACAAAATGGTCCCAGGCTCGAGTTTTCCACTCCGCGGGAGAGATTTTCTCCTCCTTGGCATGCAAATCCAATGGGTTGGTCCAGGCCTGGCCAGCTGCAGGCTTGTTTCTGCTGTAACACGAAAAAAATAGCTATAAACATGCATATATCGGTAATTACTATATTAATAGGTTACACATGCAGAATAGCCAAAAGAGAACGAAAAATTACATCCTGCAACAGAACTGATGAAAACGGGACATAAACAACGCCTAATGTTCCGATATTTTGGTCATGTACTAACCTTTACTTCGTTCGTTCATATCAGGATGAATCCATCTCTTGTCTTCATTATATAGTGGTGATACAGTTCTTGCAGTCACAATAAGAGCTTAAAAAAGTTGCACACACATTTATAACTCTTCAATAAATAAAATATAAGAAATAATTATCGAGACGACGATAAGCGCCATTCCGCTGCCGTATTGACCAAACCAGCATGCTAATGCCATTGATTTAACTGTTATTACTCCGGCTTTGGGTATTACAGCTTCATTTGAAGTATGGGAAGATTGTATTGGAAGCGACCACTTACCAACCATCTCTAAATTTGAACTTCTGAGTGTTCCTCACTTCAATAAATTATCTTTTAATAAACGGAACTTCCGCAAAGCTAATTGGGTTAAATATCAAGAAGAAATAAATAATAATATTAAAAATTATAAATTATCCAACTCTATACATGACTCCTACAACAATTTTATTAATATTATACAATCTGCAGCTGAAGCTAGTATTCCTCGTAAGACTGCGTTTAACCCAAACAAACGTATCCATCCTGCAAATTATTGGTTTAACCAAAAATGTAGCGATGCGAGAAACCTACGCAAACAAAAGACTAGAGAAGGTAGAAAATTCCTGACAAGTGCCAAGCTTATTGAAATTAACAGAGTGTCTGCCTTAGCTACAAAAACCAATAAAAGAGAAAAAAAGAATGGATGGAGATCATTTTGTGCCACACTCAATCGTAACACTCCTGTTAGTCAGGTATGGAAATCAATTAAGGCTTATCGTATAGGTATCACCAAGAACTCTGTACCTGAACAATGTGCTTCGTTAAACATGGAAAACTACGCTGCCTCAATGTGCCCACCATATGTACCATCTGCCGAGGAGCTCATCATGTTTGATATAGAACCAAACTTAATTGACGAGCTGCATTTTGACTTCATTTTGGAAGAACTCTATTTGGCTCTTGGTGAAACTAATAACTCTGCCCCTGGACTAGATGAAATTAATTACAATATGATTAATCACCTCCCCTGTGAAGCGAAGTCTGAATTACTGAAAATATATAATGTTGTATGGAGAACTGGAATCATACCTCAACCTTGGCTTGAGGTCCTCATTAACCCAGTTTTAAAGCCAGGCAAACAAAAAGGACTCACGTCTTCGTATCGTCCAATAGCTCAATCCTCATGTGTCGCTAAACTATTCGAGAAGCTAATTGATAGACGTCTATGTTGGTTCTTGGAACACAATGATGCTTTTCCTCAAAACTTAACTGGATGCAGAAAAGGTATGAGCTGTCTAAATAATTTATCTTCATTAGTAACTGAAGTTCAATTAGGATTTGGACAAAAACAAAATACTGTCTGTGCTTTTTTCGACATAACCTCTGCTTTCGACAATGTTCACATCCCTACCCTTATAGACAGGGCAAGATCACTAGGTTTACCTATCTCAATCTGCAAATTTCTTAAAAACTATCTAACCAAAAGGATCTATCAAATTGGAACACGAGGAGTCAATGCTACAAGAACAATGTATAGAGGTCTACAACAAGGATCTGTTCTAAGCCCCAAGTTGTTTTTAATCTATACGGTTAGTTTGATTGCTGAGTTCCCATATGTCATAAAAAGTTCTCTGTTTGTGGATGACTTGGCTATATATGTAAGAAACAAGTCAATAAACCAAGCAATCAAAGCAATTGAGGATGCCATCAAAATTCTTAGATATTGGCTCCAAATGTCTCATCTGGATGTTAATCCGCAAAAAAGTTCAGCTATTTTGTTTACTAGACACACTGAAAGAACTGCTGATTTAAATACTCTGAGCATTCAGTATGATAAGTACCAAATCAAATTTGTCCGCACTAAAAAATTTCTTGGGTTAACCCTAGATCATAAACTTAACTGGAATCAACACATCTCTACATTGACTTCTTCGTGCCTACGAGCTCTCAACACTATAAAAGCCACTTGTAGTATCTGGTGGGGCGCTGACCCTGCTACGGCAAGCTTGATGTACAAATCCTTGGTGAGATCAAAGATTGAATATGGATGCTTCCTTTATGGCTCTGCGAGTAACTCAGCTTTAAAACAACTAGACCGTGTACAAAACATGGCCTTACGTCTTATTCTTGGTGCATTCAAATCATCGCCTATCCAGGCATTGCAGGCAGAAGCGTTTATTCCTCCATTAGTTTTACGCTTTCAATATGTCAGTGACATGTTCTGCCTCAAATTGCATAACTATGAAAACTCATCTATTCTTAAAAGTATTAGAGCTCTGAATACTCAAATCAACAAGCCTGCAGCATACTGGTCTCATAAAAAACTTCCAATATTAGTGCAAAGTTTAAATAACATTGTTTCATTTCAAGTTTCATTAAGATCATCATTAATTCAACCATGTTTTTCATCTGATTATGAAATTATCACTAATGAAATCACACCTCACTTTATTGATGTTACGCAAGAAACCAGGCAAGTTGACAATTATGCTAATGAACTTTGCAAAGAGTATATAAAAGTTAACTTCCCACTACATTACCATATTTACACAGATGGATCTAAATGCAATGAGTCTGTTGGTGCAGCATTTATTACGAGAAGAGATAGAATAATCAGAAACTACAAATTACCGTCTCAATGTAGCGTTTTTACAGCTGAAGCATATGCTATTTCACAAGCTCTAAGTCATATCCTGGACCACAATATTAGCCCAGCTGCAATTTTCTCCGACTCAAAAAGTGTTCTGCAAGCTCTGGTTTCAAACTCTCTTAAGGTAAATACCAACTGGCTCATCTTCGACATTAGAACCAAGATATCTTCATTGCAAAAAGTTGGTAATATTATTGAACTTGTATGGATTCCGAGCCACTGTGGCATTCTAGGCAACGAGATATGTGATGAGATGGCTAAACTTGCTGCAACATCTGGTGATATTGTCAACCTCCAATTACCTGTCAGTGATTTAAAGCAATACATCAAAGACAAGTTTACAATGTCATGGAACAATCAGTGGGATAGTCTAGTAAGGGATCCCCCTTCATGGTATCAACAAATCCAAAGCACACTACCTAACAAACCAATATATAAGCGTATATTTAAGGGTAGGAATTACCATTCAACCTTATCCAGACTTAGAATTGGCCACAATCTTAGTCCTGCTCACTTGGCCAGATTTAACATAATTGATAACTCTAACTGTAACTGTGGTAATCCATTAGCTAGTCCTCAGCATATGATTTTTCATTGCCCAATTGCAGATCAGCTCAGGGCCCCATTTATTATCACTCTTAATAACCTAAACCAATATGCTCCATTTGATCTCAATAATTTGTTGTCCTTAAACAATTCTGATATTAACGATGCTATTGTATCATTTGTTATACAATCTAAAATGCCTATATAAACCATAACCTAAACAACCTCATTTACCTATTACAAATACATGCACTGAGTGGTTGTCTGTCCTACTGTTTCTAACAAAGGTCTCCATATCCAGGTAGCCGCTGTGGACCGAGCTGGCAGAAGAGGTGTTGGTAAATTAGTCCCCCTTCACAGTGCATAGTAAGCTATTAATTAACCACAAATTACCTCAACCAAATATAAGCCCTATCTACTAAACCCTGAGCCAAGATACAACCAACCCAAACATACCAAGTTACTTCGTACGTGGATGTATAGCCCTCAGGCTAATTTCCAAGAATGTAATTAAGAAGAAGAAGAAGCTGCCGTATTGAAGTCGCCATGTTTTTCCTAAGAAGCTGATATTATAAAAAAACTTGAGAAAAAAATTGAAACTTCCTGAAACAACCGCTTGAGGACCAAGAAAATACAAATATTTGGGCCGCTCGGGAAGTCGCATCGCCATGATTGGATGCGACTGAGTGGACGCGTGGCATTGGTCAATTTATGAGAAAATGCGAGAAAATTAAAACTGCCAACATATGAAAAATACGCAAGCAGTTAGGAAAATATTAGGAAATTAACATTTTACGCTTAACATGGTAGAAATAAAAAGTTAAATTACTTTGAGTGCATATATAATAAATATCTTCAAATTCAATTGAAATTAAGGTTTTTATTTGTAAAAATACAAAACTAATAAAAAATGGAGGGGATAATAATATTACTAGCACATTAGTTTGGTTGGCAGCTTTGTATGTTACACAGATTTCATGGCAGCTGGGCGATGAAATGTTTTGGTTGAGAGAAGAATGTGGTGCGGTTTGTTGACTATTGTATTTAGTGGCTGTGACCGCGGCTGCGTATCGCTGAAGATTCAGTAAAACGAGTTAATGGAGCGTTACTAATGTTGGAATACCACAGTTGAAAGTGAAGGCCTCGGAAAATTAGCAATCATGTTGCGCTTCCTGAGTCGGAGGAAAGGACGCAATGGACAACAACAAAAATCTACCACTCAGTCAAAGATTGGTGCTACGCGTCTTATTCCTAATAAAAACCTTGTACAATGTCGTGTTATTTTATTGGATGGAACAGATTTGTCAGTTGATCTCTCGGTAAGTCCTAATTAAAAATGAATAATTTACCTTAGCGGCACAATGGCCTCCAGCTAAATGCATTCATTAAGCCACCTGTCATATGACCAGATTTGACCCTGATTCATGCTGAAATAGCCTATTCAGCAATTGCTCATGCCACATAAACACAATTATATGTACATTTAATATATTTGAAGTGCTTGGATAATTTTTCTGAATGTTTTGGAATGATTTAAATCCCTACAAGACTGCATTCTCCCATGGCATTCTGCCATATTATGTATGATAACAGCCGTATCATATATTATGCATAAATACTCGATCTGTGCAGTCATGAATATTTACCGTATTACCTCTAGGCTAGTGTAATGTCTTAAAATAGAAATACAATACATTAACTTTTAATGTGTCGCATTTATTAGTTAATATACTGTACATACAGTACTGTACATAATTTTTGTTTTCAATTACCAGATATGCATACTGTATGCATAGTACATGTACAGTATCATACATACAATATATCTTATATTTTTATTTATTTATTATTTTAAATACATTAATGGTTCTGTCATATGACATAAAATATAACCCAAAAATCGTGTGTGCGTGGGATATGGGTTAGTCAATTGAGAGTGAAAGTTGTAAAGGTAATTTGATGAGGAGCATTGCTCTCCCACTATAGTATGATACTGAACCTCCTTACCAGACTTTCACCTGACCTCTGCCCTTGATGCTTTTGATATTCCCAATACAATTTATACAATTCACACCTTAAGTGATTAATTTCTTTATACAGTAGTCTGGTCTGACTGATTAACTCATGCATAAAAAGTAAATTAAAATTACAGGCTTGGGAAATTTATTTTGATTCCCACTCATTGTGCAGACCTAATTATCATTACATTAATTATAATGATGCACTTCATCAGTGTGCCTGTAAAATCAAATTAATTGTGTTAAACCAGTTCTTGTAAGCACAATGATATGATATGTTATACATATTTAATTAAGGATTCATACATACGGTAGCGCTTGCATGTATGACAATTAATGTACATATTAGGTTCATACAGTAGATCAGTGCCATTATATAAGGTTCTCTGTACCGGTAGTAATATACAATGCTAATCATGCAGTCTTGGATTCTAGTCATCAAAATACAACTTCATATTGCAGAGCCTTACGTACTCTTCTGATACCAGTATAAACCATGCATGTAAAAAAAGAAAATAAATAAATCAAGCTTTGTTTCAGACACAGGCACCTTTGTGTTAATTTCTCCAATCATTTCCAATATTGTGTAAGAGCCTTTTAGGACTTAAACTACGTACATTAACCTATTTAAAATTTACCTTGTAAAATTAATATCTCGTGTTATTCCTAAAAGCAAATAATTATCCAAATGATGTAATACTGTACTGTACTTGGTGGCTAAAGAGTGATTAACTTCCGTAAATATCCTCAGCCCTGGAGTCTGAATAAATAAATAAATCCTGCAGAAAAAAATAGTTGTACTGTACTTTTTTTTATATTAAAAGTTATGTACGTTGAGTTTGTGTAAAATAGAAACCACTTTGATCCTTGATCTGCTACCACAACAATACACATTACAAGAAAAAGACAGAAAGTCTCACGACTATATGTAATAATTTATACTGCAGTAGAAAACTAGCAATAATCATTTGATATATTACCTTGTTTGCAATTTTTTGTACGTAGTTTTGGCTAAGAACATAAGTTACAGTACATTTACAGAGTACTGCAGTTCATTTGTAGGCTTTGGTTTTTTTAAGTTAAAATTGTTATTCCAACATATTATTAGAATGCATTGCAAAAAAGTTAGGATGCATGTAGCTGATGTAGCAGTATAGTATATTTAAACTAATACGTTTACAGTATTTAATTCAATGCATGTAACATAGTACACTGATCTACTGTGAGTAAAATGACAATTCAAGTTTATTTACAGCTGAGAAGCTATAGGTATGTGCTTCCTATGACAAGGTTAATTGGATAAACGCTCGTATGTGGTTGCTTTTGCATTTCATGTCTTGACATATTTAAATAAAGAACAAGTATAATAGCTTTGCTTCATTTCCAATGTCTGTTAAGTGTCAAACCAACTAAGCTAGTATGATAAAGGAGAGACTAGAATAAACATGACATCAAATATTTTAAAGTAAATAATACTATCAGCACTTGATATCACATACCAGTGTGTGCTATTTCTCTGATCTCACCGTTGTTTTATGTATCTGAATCATGCTACACTTTAATTGTACAATTCCCGTAAATAATGAAGAAATCATAAAGTACAGTACTGTAGTTTGAAAAAATGTTACTGCTACTTATTTATACTGTACTCCAATAAATGCAGTTATTTTACGTCACATATAAAGTCAAAATCTACTACCATTCATGGTGATAAATAAATTTGAATTCATAGTAAAATTAATAATTTATTTAAAAATACACTAAAAAGCAGAGAATATTCTATATACATAATTGTATACTGTACATATATAGAGTTAGTTGGAATATGAAAGAATATCTTAGTCCAGACCTACGAGTATAATCTGCAACATTCTTTAAGAGTTTTTGTTTTGCAAATCTTTAAATTATCACTGGCTTCTTGTACCAATAATAATAATTTATGATTTATATTTCTACCTTATGATCAAGTTGCAGAGGGCATACATGACCAAAATGTGTCAATTGCCCCAAAATACCAATCAATCCATTTGATCAAGTTGCATTTTTTTTTTAAGTACTTAATATTTATTTATTATAAAAAATCTTCTGTATAAAATTTATTTTAAAGAGGAGTCAGCGAGTTGAGTGCGCAGTGCATGACGGGAATGACGTCACGCACTATATATGTGCATACGAAAAAGTTACGTCGGCTCCTCAAAAGCTGCGCAGTAGAAATTTATGCAAGTTGCGCAATACGAGCATCTGCTGAAGTTATATAGTGTTGTTGATCCCGTTGATCCAGTCAGCTGTTAACCCGTAGACCGCAACATTTGAAATGAAAATTTGCCTCGGATTTTGGTATTGTATCAGAATTTTCTCAAAATTTTTATGAAGGGCTAATAAAGGTTATGACACTTTCTGATTCACCATAATATGTTCTATCTTAGAATATTTTTTAAACACATTTTACGGGAGATTGCGAAAGAAATTAAAGTTCGAATAAAAAAGAAGCCACGTTTTTCGAGCGTTAGCATGGAGTAGATGGACGAAGTCATCGACTTTTAGACCCAAATGCTCAGAATTTTTACGAAGGACGGTCTCAACTGATTTCAGATCCTTATTTATGGTGCTCCAAAGTAACTTTTTACATGCAAGAGAATGAGCTTTACCATCGGTCAATTTTTCGCTCACTCTACTTTAATTAACAAAAAGGATAGACAACCTGTAAAAACACAAATTATCTAAATATGATAAGTCTTTCAATAAATTTTCTACCGGTATCCTTTTCTTTAATTAAAATAAGTACTGAATATAAAATTTATAGTAAAAAGTGCACAATGAACAGTACTGTGTATTGAAATCTACATACCATTTGAACTTACTTTTATATACTGTATTTCAATGGTTTTAGTAAATTAGTAGCATAGATAGGACAAGTTACAATGCTGATATAGAAATGTTGTGTTTCAGAAAAAAGCTATTGGCAATGACCTGTATGAGCAAACATTCTACTCCCTGGACCTCATTGAGAAGGATTACTTCGGTCTGCAGTATACGGATGCAAATAATGTGCAGGTAAGATTCTGACAGCAAATAAATAAACTGTGAATTACAATATTGTAGAGCCTTTCTGATATGCAGAAACAGCTCTACAGAGCCAAACCTCTTTGTTTATAAGTCATTTTACTAAATAATTCTGTGTTTTTTTTTTTCTTCCAGCACTGGCTAGATCCCACAAAGGCCATCAAAAAACAAGTCAAAAGTATGTTGTTGTTTTTTATTATAAATGTATTATTTATACATTATGTTTATGTATGATGTGACAGTAATTTTTATTTTATATTTTATAGTTGGACCACCATACACATTTAGATTAAAAGTCAAGTTTTATTCTTCTGAGCCAAATAATTTAAGAGAAGAGTTAACAAGGTATGTTTTCCCTTGAATTGGCATTTTATATTATATACATGTATCATGTACCAATTGTGACCAATATTATGTCTTGCAGATACCAGTTCTTCCTCCAGCTGAAGCTGGACTTATTAGATGGACGTCTCGAGTGTCCAACACAAACTGCTGTAGAGTTAGCTGCCCTTTGTCTTCAATGTGAGTATCTTAAAGTTAATGTACAAATTTAATTTACTTTTAAGTTCTTTTAACTAACATCCGTCCTATCAGACTGATTGTAACCTTTTTTTATATATAAGACTATGCTGAAAACCTTTTAAGTTACAAGTAGCACCTTGTATATGCAAAGGTAATAGAAGTCTTCGTTTTTAGCGGAGCTTGGTGATTACGAAGAAGGCGTTCACACCCCAGCAGTCATCTCGGAGTTCCGCTTCGTGCCTCACCAGACAGAAGAGATGGAGTTCCTTGTGCTGGACGAGTACCGCAAGTGCCGGTCAGTAGCAACCCTCCTGCCTCCTATCCCTCCCTCTCTGACTGTCCTTTTGTGTCTTAGGGGGCAGACACCAGCCCAAGCAGAGATGAACTACCTTAACAAAGTCAAGTGGCTCGAGATGTATGGTGTTGATATGCACACAGTGCTGGTATGTATAAGATTTTAGTTGTCTTGTCTCTTAAAGAAATCATATTGGTGTCAAAACTAAAATTTATGATTTTATATTGGTCGAAGCCAAAAGTTTATCATTATGTTCCTTGTGCGCAGGGTAAAGATGGATGCGAGTATTCCTTGGGACTCACCCCAACAGGAATCCTGGTGTTTGAGGGCATACAGAAAATTGGTCTTTTCTTCTGGTGAGTTGCTGTGGTGATAACGAAGGAAAGCAATAGGTGACATTGATGCTTGTTGTTGCAGGCCTAAGATCGGGAAGCTGGACTTCAAAAAAAAGAAGCTGACACTGGTAGTGGTGGAGGATGATGACCAGGGTAGGGAACAGGAGCACACCTTCGTCTTCCGGTGAGCACCAGGCAATGTTAAAATAGTGGTTCTTGGCTTCGTACCAAATTATACTGGTGTAGAAATTAACTTAAATCATTAGTAAACAATAATTGATATTATTTCCAACTTGGTGATACCAGTTAAGGGTGCAAAGCCACCTAAATAGCGGGAACCAAACCAGTTTTGGGCTTGAATTTAAATATTGGTTTCATCTACGACAATGAAATTTTTACTGTGTATCAAAAGTGTCAATGTCCATACCTTAATTCAGTTTCAAGTCAATACTCTAAAAACTCTGCCCGTAAAAAATTAAAAACCAATTTGTCAAGAGATGGCGCTGTCTACCCCGTGGCCATAGGTGGCCTTACACCCTTAATCCAAGAGCATTAAAAAAAAATGAATTATTCAGTAATATTGAGATATTAGTTGCTAATAACTGGTAACAACATTAACATTACAGCTAATAATTAAAACCCATTCTTTGCTCTTGTTTTCTATAGTTCATGGCTCATAGCATTATCAGTAACAACCATGTTTTTTTTTTTGTAGGCTGCACAACGAAAAAGCATGCAAGCACTTGTGGAAGTGTGCTGTTGAGCACCATGCCTTCTTCCGTCTTCGAGCACCAGTCAAGGGAGCCTCAGCCCGACAGAACTTCTTTCGCATGGGCTCTCGCTTCAGATACAGGTATCATCGGGTCTCATGTCTGTTTCATATCGTTTGTCCACAGCAACGGCTGGAGACACTTTCGACCAACTTAGATTGACAGCCATAATTTAAGCTCACTTGCCAGTTCTATCAATGTGCTATATTTCCTATCCCAAACATCCCAAATTACAAAATACAGATTAAAGTACTTCATATTTTTTTAAACTTCTTAAACCTGTTCTGTTTTGGAGGGGAAGCAATTCATAGTTGTTAACTATTTTACTTAGGAATTATTTAATGTCAATGGACTCGGTGGTAAGAAATATAGGCTGAGTAGATGATGCACCACTCTGAAAATTTTAGCAAACCTTCCTAACATGAAATTAATTGCTGTAAAAAAATAATTTGACAAAATTGCTGAAGTTTTTCGATACATCAGCATTGAAGATAAGCACTGTTTTGATTGGGGACTGCTGTGGCTGTTAGTCGTTAGTCAAATCAGTATCTTTTGCACATAAAAAAATTGTATCTCAAAATCGGTATACTGAATTTTTTTTTTTTTTTTTTTTTTTTTTTTTTTACATCAGCAAACTAATTGTTATTTTATCCTTTACTTTATTTTGTGGACTAAAAATATTTTCAGTTTACCATAAAAAAAAAATGAGAAATGGCCGTAATACGGTGACATTATTCCTTAAAATACTCCCAAGTTTTGAAGATTTTTAATTTAAATTTCCGGGCACACCTTGACCAGCAGACTTCTTGATGGCAGTGTTGTGTTTTCCTACTGTTGCAGTGGCAAGACCGAGTTCCAAACAACCCAGACAAACCGTGCGCGGCGGAGCGTTCAGTTTGAGAGACGCCCAAGCCAGAGGTACGCTCGTCGCCAGAGCCACGTGATGCGAGAGCGACAACGTAATGTCGCGTCTTCCTCCTCGACCACGACAGCCGCCACCGAGGAGAGGAAGCAAGCCACTCCTGTGCCCCCCGCACCTGAAACAGCAGATCTGCTGCAACTGCACTCCCCCTCAGAACCTCCGTCACCATCTCCACTCACCCCACAACCTTCTCTGTATGGCCGCAGGGCTAGTCCCAGCAGGACTAGTGGCTCAAGCAACAGTAGCAGGATGGCAGCAGCAGCAGTAGCCGCTCTCAACCCTGGTTCAGCATCCCCAATTCCAGGTGAGTACAGCTGTTGGCTGCTTCAGAATATATGTTGATTGTCATCTCATCATCATGTAGTTTAAAGTTGGCAAAATCTATCAAAAAATCAATGTCAAAAAAGATGATGTTCTTAAAGCCTTTAATTAATGAAGTAAGAATTAAGTACATTAAAGTTACACTGGATAATGTGAGTGTTTTTTTTCTCAGTCATCAAAGTTGCATTTCAAACTATGTTTGATTTTTTCCCATAAAAAATATTACATTATAATATATTTATAATACTGTATTTTATACTATTATTTATAATATTTTTATATAAAAACAATTTAAAAACAGTAATTAAATAAAAAAAAAGTTACATATGATTCAAGTCATGACAAACAAGAGGTAATCTGTTGAGGGTCAATTGCAGTGAACACGGCAGAGGAGAGGCTGGACTCGCTACTGAGGAGTCTTGCCAAGGAAACCCTGGCTGCTAACAGAGATGACCCCAAGAATGAGGCTGCTACTCTTGGACCGTCTTCCAAGTCACAAGGCAAGTCCTCGTTGAAATCTATTAGGCTTAATCTTAAGAAGTCACCGGTGTCAAAGTCTCTACCCCCCCCCCCCCCCTTCTAGAAACAGGCATTTTTTTAATTTTAACTTGCTAGAGAGCCAGTGCTTTAAATATACCATACTTCTCTATAACTGCTTGTCTTATGGTTCCTTAATCTTAACGTTTGATATCCTTTTGTATTTTTGTGAGATAGTGGTTTCACTTAAATGTTCTTCATTTTAGTAATTATTTCTATTTTACAGAAATGGAGACGTCTCTGACATGTAAGATTGCAGTCCTTGACCCCTCTGCAAACGCCTCTGCGTCGGCTGCTCCCAGCTCTCCCACTGGGACCTTGCCCTCGGCTAGCCTGCCCAATAATCAGTCTCTCAAGGGTCACAATCCTTGGGGGGCAAGACCTCTGCCACCAGAGACACTTAAGTGCAACATTCTTAAAGGTATGGCAATCATCATTATATGGGTGCAAATTAGGGAGCTAATAAAATTGCTGTGTGCCCACAGCTCGAGCAGAAGAAGAGCTACGCAAGACTCCTCTGATGGTGGATTTGAACACTAGAGAACCAACAGACAAGCTTAGCATCATGTCAGATGGTGTCACCGAAAGAAATGTTCTCAGCTTGTAAGTAACATTTCACTACGCAGTTCTACAAATGATTTGTTGCTCTCTATTTCAAGTTAGGTTGGCATTTCAGCTTATGTTAGGGATAAGATGTATCATAAATTGTACGGAGTTGTACATTAAGAATAATGTGATTGTGTGTGCAGGCCTGGTCCAGAAAGCCTCAACCAGAAGAACCAGCTGTACGCCAGTGGGCTGGAGAATGGCAATGACCCCATGGGCAGCGCAGCCGCCACCTTTGTGTCCGTGGTAAGTTCATTGTTGTCACTCTCATGCCATGTTTGTTTACATTCAACACTTTGTACATTTTATTTTGCTCCTATTTTTGTATGACAAAAGCTCTCTTTGTTTTAATATTTGTGCTTATTTTACTTTCATTTCTTATTAGTACTTGTTACTATTTACTATACTTGTATTTGCATTAAATATGTTTTTAATATTTTTTATTTGTTAATGTTGTCATGCTGGCAAGCCTAATACTGTGTGCTAATGCTAGCTACTTACTTGTCATGCTTACTCATTGTGTAGTGCTCGAGTAGTGTTGTTGATGTTGCTTGCGCTTGTGATGCCAGGGCGGAGACAAGCTTACTCTGGCTCTTGGAGGCGTGGCCGCTGCTGCAGTTGCTACGCCTGCTGCCACTCCCAGCGCCTCTGCCTGTGCCCCTACGCCCCCGACAAGCCCAGCCACACCCAAGCCAGAGCCGAGAGAGGAAAATGGACCTACCCCAGTCACAGTGACCCACTTTTCATGGGGAGAAAGAGGGCAGCTCGAAAGAGTTATGCTTCCTTCAGAAAATGGAGTTTCTGAACAAGCCTCAGCCTCCTCTAATCCCTTTAACCCATTCTCTGACCCCCCTGCTTCACCCTCCACTCTGAACTCCAGTACAAATCCCTTCCTGCATCTTGGATCTCCTACAGAGAAGAAGCCCAACCCGTTCCTTAACCCCTTCACAAATGGCTCCCCTGAGGAGAGCCAGCCCAAGTCCCCTACTTCCCCCACGTCTCCTACCCCAGCACCAAGGTCTCTCCTCCCCTCGCAGAACAACCACGAACATAACACCCCCACACGGGTAAGTGCTTGCTTTGTCTCGTCTTCCCTGCTAGCTTGCACTAAATGTTTTATGATGCATAGTAGTTAAAATTTTGACAAGATGGCAGCAATATGCTGGGTTATAAAAATATTACAAACAATGTGAAATTATTTTGTTTTAACCAGAAACCTATTAAGTAAAAAATTCCAATTCAAACTCTTTCCAAGCTCTTTTAATATACAGAGGAAAGGAGGTGGGGGGAAAGTAAATGAACCTGTAGTAGAAATGATTATTAGCAGCAAGCCATATCAGATATCATTACTGTAATTGCAGAGCTAGTCAGTTTTCTCTTAACTCTTGCCTTCACCTGGTCTCAACTATTGCTTTTGATGATTACAGGAGTCTGCTCCCTCATCTCCCTTGCCACTCACCCCTGCAGTTATCTCGGCAGCTCCGCTAAGCAGCAACAGCCTGAACCACATATCCCCGTGGCTGGTAAATGACACCCCGTCTGCAGAGCCCGCCCCGATCGTTCGTAAGACGGTCATCACCACAGAGCTGTAGCCTGTGAGAGCTCTGTCGCAACTTCTTTCCAAAATAGAAGCATTACTCTAACTTGTGTGTGAGAATAAACAGACAATCGCCATGAATGTCGTTGGCAGCTATTACTAAGTATATAGCAGCTTATTTAAAATCATTGTAAAGCTTCATGGTATTTGTCTGTTCTTCTCAATCCTCTTTTATTTTTTATCTACTATAATGATAAAAATTTATGATATTTAAAGTATTTTTACAATATTATAAATCAGCATTAAGCTTAATAAATAAGCTTTTTTAATATATAATATGCAATCTAATTAACTATTATGCTTCCAATTCTATATTCATTTTAACATTAAATAAAGCATTCCTTGGCCAGTATTAACAAATTGTTTTTGAATAGTAAAAGTTCTAATAATTTAAATTACTCGTAAAATAACAGAAGCATACATTGTTTGCTAGATTACTCTACCACTTCTTTGATAATTTCAAATTCTGTAAGTTAAGATTGCCAGGGTATTACAAATGCTATTTTATATCTATTAAAGATGTGTTGAAAATAGTATTCCATTCCAGCTAATATCTCTTAATTTTTATTGGTGTGAATTCACCAAACATTGATTTTATTGTGTAGTATAAATAATTGTTGTAGTGTTGCAATTACTTAGTTTATTATTTAATAATTAATGGCAACAACGGACTGTATATATATTAGGACAACGGGAAATGGTGCATTGAGGTTTATAACAACGTTGATGTAATGTGTATGAGAAACCATGTGGTATTTTAACTAATGAGGTAGCCGATAACTTTTGCTGTGCATTATTCAAATTCTGATATTTGTATCAAAATAAATGGGCCTGAATGTATATCAATTTAACTCTATAAAAAATATATATAACTGCTCATTGTTCATGAAAGTAATTAAATTGAGTGTTCAAATTATAATTTAACATAATGGGGAGACAAGAAAGTATATGTATTGATTTGGTGGCATGTTTTGTTTTTGTTGTATGGGCCTTCTGCTTCCATTTTAATAAGGACCAAGTGTTGTACGAAAGATAAAAAAGAGTGTTGCATACAATTTTGATTTTCTTATAAAAAAAATTGCTTTTACATTGTTGGTCTCTCATCTTTAACACCATTATCATCTTGTGTTGTAGCAGCTCACAATCTAGTATAATAATCTAAATCTTATGCTGAATAATGTACATGTCCTAACATGACTCCAATACATGTCTAAAGTTTAAAATTAGTAAAATATTTTAAATCATTAAATCTCTTCAAAAAAATGTTTCTTTTATTTGGCTACTTTTATACATTGCATATATTTAAATTTTGACTAGCTTCAAGAATTTAATTCTTCATTGTACTAAAATACAAAAGAAATGTCTCAACAAATGATCTGCTGCCTTAAATCAGTGCCTTTTCAGGCCTGAGGTGCATTTTTTTTTTTATTGGGTTGGTGTGTAAACCCATGCTTTTTATTAAAAAAAAAAATCCACAAAATTAAAATGGATAACTAAAATTATCCATCCATATGACTGTTACTAATCTCTATTGTATTTTTTTTAATATGTTTGTTAAAGGTAGTATTTATACCTTGTATTATTATATTATGTTGAATCATCTTTTTTGACTGCAATATGACAAGCAAAGTCAAAAAGTGAGTTGTAACAAAAATCAATATTTAGGGAGTGCCATAATTGTTTTACTTCAATTCAAGTTTTAATTATCACCATTCTTATAAAATGTTTCTGTTTTTATCCTTTTATTTTAAATAAATCACATTTTAATTAATTGTAAGACTTTTGCTGAGCATTCCGTCCCAGGAAATTTTTGTATATTTCTGTCGTAATAAATAAATATTTACGCCTATACAAAATAATTGTGTGTTTTCATTTCTTATACATTTCTTATCCTTGTACCCAAGCATATTAATGGAGTATCGACCTCAAAAATTTTTATAACAGAATTGGATAGAGGATGAGAAGTTTTATGTTACTGTGATTTTTTTCAGATTTTTTAGGGACCGGGAAGTATTGCTAAAAAGTTTTGGCGAGGTCGGGTTCAAATCCTCGTCCCTTTTGGGTCCTATCTTTTAATAAGAGAGGCGGCACTTTTTCTGCACTTTCAATAATTTTTAAAAAATATAGTTGCCGGGCTCTAAAAAATCTGAAAAAAAATCAGAGTAGCATAACTTTGCACCCTCTATCCATTTCTGCAATAAAAAAAAATGGAGGTCGGTACTCCATTAATATAAAATTATAAGCCTATAAAAAACAAAAATCACAGACTCATAATTCTTACATCAATTTTTAATTATTTATAGTTTCACAAATAATTAAAAATTGATGTAAGAATTTTTTTATTTATTATTTTTTTTTTATATTTAGCTGCTTATATATAATTTTATATTTTAAGGGTAAGGTAACGCCACCAATGTTAAAAAAAATCCCTCACACAAAAATTCTGAAAAAAATTTAAAATGTTCTCCTCTACACCCCCTATCAGTAGGTAAAATATCAGGTATACAAATACGATCTAGTTTTTGAGTTATGAATTTTTAAAGTTGGCTAATTTAACATGGAGAAATGGAATTCCCATGTTAAATTAGTCAACTTTAAAAATTCATAACTCAAAAACTAGATCGTATTTGTATACCTGATATTTTAACTGCTGATAGGGGATTCGATGTAGAGGAGAACATTTTGAATTTTTTTCAGAATTTTTGTGTGAGGGACTTTTTTTAACATTGGTGGCGTTACCTTACCCTTATGTAGTTTATCAATGATGGAGGTTTTCAGTATTATATTAAGTTGAGTTTCTATAAATAAAAGTTTTTAGTAGTGATACGTAGTTAATTAACATGCAATTACTCAATTTGACGTTTTATATTTTAAAAAAAGCATATATACCTTTATGTATGATGAAAGGACCTTTATGACCAAAATATAGCTCAATATATTAGTGAAACAAATTACCTGTGTGTATATATATATTATATATAATGTAAATACCTCAAAAGCAATGTGTTATAACCATAGCAACGCATAAACATCGCGGTCTCCCGAACGCTCCAAAGCGCCCCCTTACTGATAGTTGTAACCAAGTCGTCTCCCGCGCCAGTTGTTGTCCCGCCAGTGGTTCCTATACGTCCCTGTGAAGGGCTGCCCCGGCGGCAGAGATGGATGACCGCACGGTGGACCGCATCTTCTCGGGCTCGCTCGAGTGCCTTCCTCCCGTCAGCTCCAAGATCGTGCGCATCTTCACCAGCTCCACTTTCACTGGTGAGATTTCCTCGGCGATTGTCCTCAACTCTTTGAAGTCTTCGATTGAGCAGATCGACTAATTTGTCTGATTCTCTCGCGACAGGATCGAGGATCACGTTTTTAATTAACCATATATTATATGCACGCACGTATGGTGTAAATTATTTTGTGTTATCTGATAGTCGTATAATTATAATAGTATATATATCACTCTTCTGAATATATAACATTAAAATTATAAAATGGATGTACATATTATATTATAAATTATAATATATAATATGTTATAGAATTTTTTTTACCAACTGCGGAATTTAAGTACGTCAAGTACTGCTTCCACTAGTTCTTAAGTAAAATTGAATATTGCAGTTAATTCTTATCCTCCACATTTAATTTATATTATTTTATTGCGTCAAATTAATGCGTCGATTTTTTAACATTATATTTGAGTAATAAAATTATTTTATGCATATATATTAAAATCCAATTATTTTTTAACTGCAATGTAATTGGCATGTAAACATGTTTAAACTCTGCTGGTCGAGATATATAAGTTTTTATTAAACTCTGCTGCTCGAGTGATGATCGAGGCTCGAATCTTGAGAGTGAGATAATTGCCTTTAAGTTTTAGGCTATTAAATTTTATTAATTATATTTGTGTAATATTTAACCCAATAAACACAATTTTATTATTATCATTGTTTTAAAAAAATGTTTGGAACAAAAATAGTGTCTAAAATATAGCTCTTGATATGGTATCTATTAATGAGCGTTCATTACAGGTTATGATACAGCTAGGCTAGGATTCGAGGTCACAATATTAATTAAGGGCATATATTGTATAACCCTTGCTATATAATATATATATATATATATATATATATATATATATATATATATATATATATATATATATATATATATATATATATATATATATATATATATGTTTATACAAAAATGATTTGAGGTGAACCTCTGAACTATATATATATATGTATTATATATAGTTCAGAGGTTCACCTCAAATCATTTTTGTTGTGGAAATCTTTTTGCCTCTGAAGTTTTGATCATTGAGTGATACTGCATGTGTTTTATGGTTTTATAATAAATAACAATAATAATAAAAAAAAACTGAAAAAAGGCAAAATATTTATTTATTTTTTTTAAACTTAAAATGAATAAAAAAAATATATTATATTATTCAATGTTATTTTATAAAATACAGATCCGCGAGATCGAACTCTTAGAAGTATTATAGATTTTCTTTTTAATGTACAATATATTATAATATATAATAATATATATCCATGATGGCAGGACAGACTATTGTTAAGATAGCTAGCTCATTTTTACGGAAGTTACAATATATTATGCATGATTTGTCACCCGTGATATCATTTTTTCATTCATTAAATTTAAATATTTGTGAGGCTGCATGCCTGGTCATATAATGGGTATATACTCGAGCTTTCGAGCTTTAAAAAAATATATATTGATTCGTCGTCAAACACATTATAATATAATGCAAAGTTTTAGGACTTCATCTTTTAACAAAATAGTTCCCAAACTTCAAAATTATATTACCGTGGCATAACTATAGCAATTTTCTTTAGGTCCACTGGCTCCGTCGTATCAGTTAATTGTGTCAGTATTTATCATAAAACTTATTTTGTTGTTTATTGTGCCATGAAGACTCTAAAGCAAGCAATAACTTTGATTGAACATTCTCGATCGAATTTATTTAAAAGACATGATGATATATTTTATATTTTTATATACATATGCAGACTCTTCTTATCAACCCTTAATTATTTCTTGGGGGCTCAATTAACCCCCCAAATAATCAGAGAGTGGCCGTTTCAAAATCGATCCTCAGTAATTAAGGGTTAAGGGAATTCAAATTCAAAGGGTTGATAGTATTAATTTTTTAATCGTTATGTTACCATTAAAATCATTGGGTTTTTATGTATACCATGTTTTTGTCCCATTGAAATACGATTTTTTTTTCTTCAAGAAGTCATTTAAAATTAATTTTCCATAAGCACCTTCTTTATTTTTTAATTTTTCTCCAATAATAATTTATTCATTAAAATCGATGTTATAAATTACCCGAATCTTTATGCACAAGTGTGCAAAAAATCGTGTTAACATAATCGAAATTGATTTTTTTTATTGAAAATAAAAAAATGACCCATGCGAGATAATATACAACAGTCGATCTGTAATAGGATATAAGGATATAGTATACAAGTTTTACAATTTTCGGAAAATGCAGCTTCACATCATCTCAGAAAATAAAATTTACTCAGACAATTATTTATAATTTATTTATTATTTATATATTTGTTAATTAATTGTCATGATATTGCTTAATTACGATGCTTACAGACACGGGCATGGAGCGAAACACGTTAATGGCACAGGTGTACCCCAAAATTAAGGATTATTGCCGCGAGAAGCACGGCCTTGAGTTCCAGGTAAGTTCTTGCGCACGTTTGTCGTGACGCTATTACTGGTCTGACACGTGTGACACGTGTCGCGGCAGGTGGTGGACATGCGGTGGGGCGTTCGAGACGAGGCAACGGACGATCATATGACCACAGAGCTGTGCATGCGAGAGATCAAGAATTGTCAGAGGCTCTCCATGGGACCGAACTTCGTGGTGAGTTTTCTTCGTAAAGTCTTTCTTATTAATATTGATTCTTTCGCAATCTTAATTTCTCATTTTTCAGTTTAAAGGGGTTTATTATTAATATAAATAAATAATTTTATCATATATATAAAACATATATCAGATCATCATATAAAATATTATCATATATTATACATGTTCCAGTATTTTCCAATGACAAGTGATCGAGTGTCAAAAGGCGCAGTTTGTAAATTTCAAATTGATATGCAGCAACCCGCATTACAGATACGTTTAAGAAGTTGCCTAAAACAATCGTTGCAGGCGCAACTATCACGCGCGAAGCCGCGAACAATGTTATATTATTCTTTTATATTTTATTATCGCGCGAACAATGTTATATTATTCTTTTATATTTTACTATATAATATTAATATAAAATATGTAAAAATGCTTCACATTTTCAGGCGTACAAACAATATTATACATACAATGAAATTAAAACTTGTTGCTGTATACATCAACTGTAAACTAAAAACATTTATACATTGATATATTCATTGATTTTTTTTTTATGGAAGTTTAAAAATCTATTTTCATTAAAATTAATATTAATGAAAAAAGTTTAAAATAATTAACATTTAAATTACACTTTAGCGTCTTATCTAGCTGCGGATCTGATGAGCTAAAAAGTATTACAAGAATGGCGTGTGTGTGTGTGTGTGTGATGTGCAAGGGTTGGACGTTGAGAATTTGGTGCGCAGTTTGCGAGATCGATGTCGGTACCGGGACGTACGCGGCACCAAGGACACACCACGTTCCTCCGACCTTCAACAATGGACTCCGGCACGCTCTACTCTGCTATCTAAATCATTAAAATGACGTCACTAAATATTGTACTTTTTTGTTTTTTTGGACGGAAACACATCAGACGTGAAAATTCAAACCTTGATCGCTATCCACGTGCGCTTTCAGGCTCGGACTGGCCATAAGGCTGGGTCAGAAATCCCTGACTGGCCCCTCAGATTTTTAACATAGGAGCATAGGGAAAGTGGCCTCAGACCCCCTGAAAAGTGGCTCCTGCTGCCTGTAATGCCTATATGACCTTGACTGGCCCCTAGCTTCCCAGTCCGAGCCTGTGCGCTTTTTAATGCAAAAGATTCTGGTGGGTCTCGATCAGTTCTCGAACTTTCTTGAACGTATAGCGTGACTTGACTCGTATATACACACTCAGGGCTAAGGGAAATAATACGATATCATATAAGTAGACAGACGTAGATTTATTGTAACAAAAGTAAATATAATATATTATTAAGGAAAAAAAAAATGGATGAACTTTCATTTGTGTACATAAATTTTATTTGTGATTTTCATGCCTTCCAACGATTTGTAACATAAAATTAGTTTTATTTTAGTTTCGTGTTACAAAGCTATAATTTAAATGATGACAATATTCGCAATGCAGATATATAAATATATTGGCATCTCTTATATATATATTTATATCATTACAATATACATTATTTTCAAGTGGGGTTGGAAAGAAAAACAGAAACAAAATATAAGTTGTGTAATAAAATTTTTAAATTTAGATGGCTTGGATATTTTTAGAAAAAAAAAAAAAAAAACACTTCACGTCAGACTTTTTATGTTAATTTCTTTATATAACTTCTCATTGTTATCACTTTACAAACACTTAAAACTTTCTACGAACCATTCCGTACGTCCACATACAGGAAGCATGTAGTGTTCAAACTTAGGATCAAACACGATCGAGCTTTGCGTGCTACAGGGCCTGCTTGCTGTTTAAAATTATTAATGCAGCAAGCACATCCCGCAGTATGTAACATTGCTAACACGAATGTATCATAATAACGTTTTACTTATTCATAAATGAGAAACTACAACGTTAACGTCCATATATTCTCTTGGGCAATGAAAATATTAATTGTGTGTAAGCTACACCCGGTGACCCCTATTATAGCTATATTTTAGCCATGGTGGCTCTATTTACTATTCCACTTTTTATCCAATCACCGGGCGTAATTGCTGTCACGTGACAAAAATTACGCACTCTGATTGGCCGAGCCTTATACATGGGTCTTATCCGTGTCACTTCCCCTCCTAGGTCTCTAGCTTCCCTGATTTTAGCCATGGTGTTTAAAATTCTCAACACTTGTATGGAAAAATAAGATTTTTAATTCAGAAAAAAAAACGAAAAACAATTTTTTATTATACCTGACATAATTCTTTGAGATTTTGTGAATTAAATAATTTTTATGGAAAATATAATAGATATGAATCCAAAATACAAGAACACGTTTACGGCATCGTGGCAATTCGTAACATTTGTTTGTTGCAAATCCTCATTGTAAAAATATTGAAAATGTATCATATTATATACATTATTATGTATAATTTTATTACTACTATATGCTATATGCTGCAGAGTAAAATCTGAAAGAAATGATAATGTGGTGCTACATAATAAATTAATCTTGAAATTTAAACCCTATATTATAGTTTTAAATTTCAACGGCACCAGTTTTATGAATATATTTTTTGTTTGTGAATATATTGATGTTATAAGCTACAAGTTTACATTGTAAATTCAACGAATCAATACATGCAGAAGCCATTATTTTATTTTATTTGAGTTCATAAATCAATCTCAGTATAAAAAAGAGGAAATTGATACCTGATAGCCATCTGTAAACACGTATATCAGTAACATAAAACCTCCAATAAATTGTTGCTATGGAAAACAATATGATTTGGGAGAAGCCTAATATGTATTATATACTGTAGTAAGTGGCATGATGGGATAAATTTTCATAAAACTGAAACACGTGATGAGGAGGGGGAGGGGCACAAATCGTTATGCTGAGAAAGTTCAGCACTCCCCTCCTCCCTTTCAACTAAATTTAATTTTCATGAATAACTTTATAATTTAGTTTATTTCTTGAATATGATTTGTTAACGTTACTTTTTTATACGACATTACAATGTCAGGGCTTAAAAGATCGATCGTATAGATAATATATTCTTCTCTTCATACAAAATGCTTAAATTAGCTTCAGAATACAAGAAATTGTGATAATAACGGTAAAAAATCTCATATTATTGACATTATCTTTTTTTACGGAAGGATAACTGTCCCTACGTTATATATTTAGGTGTTCCTGGGACAAAAGTATGGCTACCGACCCATCCCTACGTACATCGTGAGTGCGGAACTGGCGCTTCTGCGGGACGAGCTGACGGCACTGAACGTGGACGGCTCGTGTCTCGACCTCTGGTACAAGAAAGACGCAAACGCCGTGCCACCCATGTCCGTCCTGCAGCCCATATCCTCCATCCTTGTCAACTTCAATAACAAGGTGGGCATGATCGACTAATTTCAGTGAGAGTTTAGAGCGCCAGTTGCAATGAATGACTCTAGCTCACATGAGTATTCCACTTATTTTTTCTTTTACCGAGATGAATCCATTTGCCTGGAAGATAAATGGCAACAGAGTGTTCGTACAGCTCAATATTAATTCGTTAAATATTGTGTTATCTGCAGTCATCGTGTTTTGACAATAATAAAACATGCCAAAGATTTCTATTCTGCCTGAAAAATGCACTGTGTAAAGGCATTTATTGAATTCCTCTATAATCTGGTACACAATCGTTTTACTATTCATTTAATTCTAATTTTTAAGCAAAAATTTATTTTATTGCATAGTTTAAATAAATTACGGGTTATCGCTTTTATTACACTAGTTACAAGAATCAAACGTCACACCAATGCATGTGACATAAATATACACTTATGGCTAAGAAAACGAATCCTATCTCATTACAGCGCGTGCCAAAGCTACAGCAGCAAGATCAGGCAATCTGGTGGGACACGCTCGCAAAGATGCAAAAACTGCTCCGTAAAGCCGCACAATCGTTGTTCAATAGCGGCAAAATTGATCGTGAGACGATGCATAACTACTTTATGTCCGGTAAGCTGCGAATTGGGTAACAATGACAATTTATTTAGTTTAACTATTTGGTTTCAATAATCGTTTATTTTGATATATATAATTAAAGATTAAAGTAACTAAGAATTTTCTAAATTTCTTATATAAAATTAAATCTCATCGTCTCCCTTTATTAATTACATATTAGGAAAAAAAGGCCAATGCGTGATCTTCTAAAAGATTGGATATAAACACATAATTATATAAAACAATTCCAGTTTTCCTTTAAAGCAATTAAGATATAAAAATAATATATTTTTAAAACGTTCCCCTAAATCCCCTAGAGACAGTTAATAATTAAAAGTTAAAAGATTAAACATGAAGGCTCAAACATTGTGGTTCTGACGCATTTTCCAATTCGTGATTGCAACAGTAACGGAGCGCGAGGTGATCAACGGCGTGCTGAGCGTGAAGAACACCAAGAACTGCTGCCTGGCGTACGTGCGCTACATCAACAACATCAACCTGCAGAACCTGAAGAAAGCCTCGCTCTTTCTGGATATCCTGAACCGCTCGCTTGACACCGAGGCTTCCAAGCTGATGGCCGACCTACGGGACGTGAGGCTGCCGAATAAGATCGAAACCAGTAACTTCCAAAAGTGAGCCATCCACATGGACAGGGCATGAATATAAATATAGTAATTGCAGATTTTTTCTGAGGTGTCATAAAGGAAGGTGAAGGAGGATAAAAAAAAACTTGGTCATGAATGTTTGGGTGTTTCAAAGGTTGCATACTTAGAAGTGTTACACCTTTAAGAATGTCGAGTTGGTTGCATGTATTATACAAGACGTGTTGCTTATAAGGCTGCAAAGGGACGTATATATGTGGTTATAATTGTTTGAACATGAATAATAAACGTTAACTATAATTAATTAATTATTATTATATATTCACTGTTTTGACTCGCATTAATTAGCATCACTCTTTCAGATTAACATGTTCTTCTTACATTGTATTATTCTTTTTAACAATTAAAGATTTAATACACATATTTGATTTATAATATAAACACGTTATACACTCTCTGGGAGGGAGAACTACACCTATAACTCTCCCCCGGCGTTAATTGCAGGTACACGATCGAATGGATCGGCCGCGAGGGTTTGGACCCTGACACCCACGAGGAGTACCTGCAGCACTTCATCACGCACTTCTACAAGAATATTACCAAGCTGGTTGATCGTGCCATGCGCAAGGAGGACTCGAGCGCGCAGGGCCAGATCGTCACAGAAATTCTGCAACATCTGCACGCAAGCAACAATGCTGTTACAGTAAATACAATTTGATTGGATACATATACGTGATTGTCGAATTCCATTAACGCTTCTAGCTCTGTAGAGATTTAATCTCTCTCTTGACCTAATATTAGTTTGCAAATGAATGGAGATTGCAATTTTTTTTTTTCTTAGTTAGAGACACTTTTAATGAGACTTTTTTTTTTTTAGAAATTATTGATTAATGATATTTTCAACAACCTATTTCCTTCGTTTGTCTACGGTGAACACGGCAGTATAATAACATTTCCCCCAGGTATTCTACGGCCGCGAAGACAGTCTGTCGCGTATCCAAGCATACCAGCAGGAGGAGCACTCGGAGAAGCCACTGGTGCTGTACGGCGAGGGCGGTTGTGGCAAGACTTCGCTACTTGCCAAGGCAGCCAGCATGTCGGGTGATTGGTTCCCGGGCGCCAAGCCCATCTGCGTGATCCGCTTCCTCGGCACCACGCCCGACTCCAGCACCCTCACTCCGACTCTCGTCTCCATTTGTCAGCAGGTACAGCTCGTAATAAAATCAAATGACAACAATGGTTATCTTCATGGGTTAGAGCAGCATTTTCTAAAATATAATTATATATAATGCGAAGAAAAATAGCATATAAGTTTGAAAAGAAAGAGAGAGAGGCGCAGAAAAGTTTTAACTTTTATGACATTCGATCTGTAACAGTTTTACATTACAAATGTATTTATGTATAATATAATTTATAACAATCAGGTTTAAATGGAAAAAAATCAAAACATATTTCATCAGATTTTACCGAACCAATCTATACCCAGTATAATAAAAGATAATATAGGTATAGACGCGCGGTATAGTAGAGACAACAACTTTCATTCATTCAGTTACTTAGAAAAAAATCGTTACCTAATAAATCATTAACAAAAAGCTTGCCAAAAAGATGGAAATTTGTTTTATGTTTTAATAAAATAAATGCCATGCAGTATCTTAACTATGCCTTTTAAATTGAAATACATTGAATTTCATGCAGTTCATTGCATGAAAGAATTATAGTTTCAGCAGTTCACCCTGCATTACTAGAGAATATGATATGATTTCATATTATAATTATTTTATTGGAAATTATAATTGCTTTTCGATAGAAACGTACACTCCTCGCCTCTGAAAAATTCTCTTTTTGCAGCCTTGTTATTAATCACTATGCTTCGTACACGTATTACGGGAAATGGTGATTAACAAATTGTGCACTTAGATCTCGTACAACTACATGCTGCCGTTCGAGGAGATCCCGGACGACCTGGTGCCTCTGACAGCACACTTCAAGCAGCTGCTCACGTGCGCCACGACCGAGATGCCTCTGTTGCTCTTCCTCGACTCCGTGGACCAGCTGACCGGCGCTCAGGACTCCAACAAAGTGTCCTGGCTACCCACCAGACTGCCTCCGCACTGCAAGGTAGTTAAACATTAATTGTTCATCACATCCGTCACAACGTGATGATTTCTTACTATTACTAACACCGACTAAAAAAATCCAATCAGAACACACTACATTTTACTACATTTATATAACTTTGAATTTAATGGAATTGAATAGATAACTCATTATAGTCATTATATTAATTTATTAAATAAGTGGCTTACATTGCTAAATTAGAATATTTAGAATCGTTAATTATAGTCGATATAATCAATATAAAATTATATAAACACTCAGATCAAATTTCTTTGTTAACTACAAATCTTTAAGAATTAAAGTTTTTGAGAAAATAAAGATTCATTTTTAAATAATATATTTAAAATTTTGACATTTAAACTAAATTGTGTATTGTATGCCATGCATGCCATGCTAATATGTAAACTTGTTTTAAACTGTGTGGATATGTGTTTCTTTATTATTATTATTTTAAATATAACAAAATATGTTGTTATATATATACACCATGACATGTATTTCATTAGCGAGAGCTAAATAAATCTATCATTCCAATAAAATTATTTTAACTGTCCTATATAAATCAACAAGCTATATAATTCTTATGTTCAAAAATATGTATCACACAAAAAATAAACAAGAAAATACTCCTTCCATGCAAATTTTTCAGCTTTGTATATATAATAATAGTTACGCTGGTAACGTAAAGAGAGAGCAATAAAAATAATGAAGATATTATTAATATCTACATTTCTGTTTATTAACTAACTCTGCTTACCTGCTGGCTTGTAGATCATTTTATCGTGCGCGGCCGAAGAGAGTAACCCCGAGATCTCACGCGACTACAAACTGCTGCGTCGCATGATCGACACCGAGGAGAACTTTATCGAGGTCACTGACCTCGGCGAGGAGCTTGCTATTCAGGTCATCAGGTGAATAGGAAGGGGAGCATTGTCAAGGAAACTTAATGTGCTGCACCCGCTTTAATCAATAAAAAAAAATAATTATTCAAATTTCCTACCATCCGATGTCACAAGCTGAATAAAACGAATATGTGCACAGCATTGTTTACTACTGTATTTTTAAATAAAATTTTAAATATTATATGCGTAAATTCAAAGTAAACACAAAATATGTACTAAAAGCTCGATAATTTATGTTTCAATAAGTTTATGCAATTTTGATGCATACCTTTTTGCAACTATTAACTGTATTATACACTACTTTAATAAAGCCAGATTATTTTTTGATCATGCCTTTCATGTGGCTTTAAAAATGTGACATTTTAAAGTTTTTGCTGCATTAACACTTTAAATTCAGTATAAGAAAAATTGACCATGTGCACACTGTGTCTTCAGGATGTGGATGCAGACTGATTGTCGTGATCTGACCAATTACCAGTGGAGGCTGGTGGCGAACGCCATCTCCAAGTGTTCGCTCCCCATCTTCGTAAAGCTCGTGTTCGCCGAGATCTGCCGCTGGCGTAGCTACACCAAACCGCAAGAGACGCACCTTGCCTCTACCGTCATGGACTCCATCATGATGCTGTTCGAGAGGATCGAAAAACAGGTCGGTACAAACTATACGTGAGAGATGGAATTGTTACAAAATTAAGTCAACCCTCTCCAACGCCTTCTCCACAGCACGGTCGTATCCTTGTGTTTCACGCTCTGGCGTACATCACGGCTGCAAAGAGCGGTCTTTCTGAGTCCGAGCTTGAGGACCTGATCTCGCTTGACGACCGCGTGCTCGACGACGTGTATCAATACCATTTGCCACCAGTGCGTCGCATCCCGCCCTTACTTTGGACTCGAATCCGCAACGACTTGCCAAATTACCTTTCTGAGCGAGAGGCTGATGGCGTCAGCGTCATGAACTGGTACCACAGGTGTGTGTGATACGGCTTGCCTATGATTATAAAGTACCAAATGTTGTGTGTAGAGATCAGAATCATTTTTAGGCAGCTGGTAAATAAAATATTTAAAAATATAATGTTCAAAAATAAAGCTAACCTAATTAAATTTTTAAAATATTTTATTGGAATAATTAAGTAAACTGTTTTAAAAATGTTAAAAATAGTTCGATCCCTATATATATGCGTATATTATACACTATATTCATATATAATTATAATAAAATTAACTTAATTGCCATAATTTTGGAAACATTCCAGACAATTTCGAGACACCGCTAAAGAGCGTTACTTCAAAAACAAGAACATGGCTCTGTATTTCCACGCATCCATCGCCGACTATTTCCTGGGTATTTGGGGTGGAGGTACCCCCAAGCCCTTCAAGTTCACTGAGATCCAGAGACACAGGTACGGCTTTGAACTAGCTTACGGTATCTCACTGTACCTTGACGTGGTGGCATAATCCTGCAGGTTCAACCTGGCATCCAAGGACAGCGCGGCGGACCGCAAAGTACCTGTGCAGCCTCTCGTCTTCTACTCCAAGGAGGGCAAGGTCTCGCGATATAACCTGAGAAAGGTACAAGATAAATTCAAGTATAACAAATTAAATAAGTATTTAACTATTTGTCTAGGTTTTTGCTTTGATTTGAATTCAGATTTTCAGAGAAACAAAAAAGTAATACTGAAAAATTTATGACATATTTTCATCATTTAATTTAGTTCGGAGAGCTTCCGTACCACCTGGTTCGCTCACGTCGGTTTGAAGATCTGTTTGAGAACGTACTATTTAACTACCAGTGGTTGCACGCCAAACTCTCGTCCTGTCCTCTGCAGTCCGTTCTGAGTGACTTCGAGGACGCATGCTTACACCTCGAAGACAAGGAGGCCATCAGGTCAGTATGTTTTTTACTTCGCACGCCCTCCACCTGCATGCTGTAATTAAGCCTGAAGAGCGCGAGCAAATATAAATGCCTCAATATACAATAATACAAGAAAGCATATTTTCTTAAAATTCACTGCTCTTCATGATGTTTTAAAAGGGAAACAAAATAAAGCATTCTAATTTACTGTTAAATAAATATATAAATTTAATATTTATTATAAATTGTTTGTTATCTGAAACGGTTGTGAAATCTGTGAATTCGACAAACTTGATTAAAACAAAAACATCACATTTTAGCACGATCACGCTGAAAATACCCACAAGGCCATGTAATGGAGTACCGACCTCATTTTTTTTTATTGCAGAAATGGATAGAGGGTGCAAAAATAAGCTACTCTGAATTTTTTCAGTTTTTTCTGAGCCCGGGAAGTATTTTTTAAAAATTATTGAAAGTCTGTTTTATGACGTCACGGGCGTTAATGTCCTATCCTTTTCTTAAGGAGAGGCGCCTCGTGACGTCATCAAAATGGACTTTCAATAATTTTTTAAAAATACTTCCCGGTCTCAGAAAAATCTGAAAAATTCAGAGTAGCATATTTTTGCACCCTCTATCTATTTCTGCAATAAAAAATTTTGAGGTCGGTACTTCATTAGACCAGTTCGAAAAGACAGCTTTCGCAGGCGCGTTTATTAATTATGTTGGAAAGCAAAAACAGAAAACTTGGCGCACGTACTCAAGGATATCTAAACCGTTTTTTTAAACTGTGTAGTATTTTCTATTTCAAAATATTATGTACATATCATTATGTTGTACCACCAAACATTTTTTTTAATCACTTAAATTCGTAGTGATTTTAATATACTGTCCTATTACTTTCATATTGGTATGATATTCTGGGTTTTCGAAACTGACAGAAATAATGGAAGCCCTTACAATGTAATTAAATTTATTCTCAACACCGAGGGTAATTGTTGACCTTTTACCTGATCTTTGAAGACTTTGATGATGAACAAGTTGCCAGTGTTGCCTATAACATCAAAGCGAAATGATAATTAAAGCTAATATGATTTGCTTCATTAATATCACTGTCTAAAATAAAACGTGAGCCTGGACCGCTAATAAAATTCATATATTGTGCTGATTGTGCAGGCAGAAAAATAGTAAATGACTCAAGTCAATTTTATCAGTAAAAAAAAATAATAAAAAAAATAATGAGCAACAAATATTTCTAATTTTATCTCTGCATGTGGTGTTCATCATGCATGCAGTGCGCGCGTGAATCAACGAATTAAAATAAGAGAATTATTTTATTTTGAACACTGTGGAAATAAAATTTGAATCATTTAAATTTATTTTTTTAAGCAAACAACAAAAAAATTTAAAATAATCAAAAATGTAAAACCCCACAGATGGAGATTATATATAATAAGCGCTGGGCGCTTTGAATCCTAACTTTGTATTATTTGAAATTGAAATAAAATCTATTCTGAATCTTAATCTTATTATTTTTTTAAACTGATTAATAATGTAACATAATATAATTTAAAAAAAAATCAAATGAAAATAATTAAAAAAAATCACTGAACTGAACTGAGGTTACTAATAAAATTTTGATAAAAGAAGAAGTATAAAACGGTTATAAGTGACAATATAATTTTAAAATTGCAAACAGGACTTATTTAGGAAGTTAACAATTTGCGATACAAAAATTGCTCCCGACAATAATAATCCTTTTATAAGATTTTACGTGCGCCCAATTGTTTTTTGTTAGTAAGGCAGTTGGTGACGTCAAGATGGATGCTCACCATTGAATTAAAATTATTTCATGAAATTGACAAGTGAAGGAACATAAATAAGTATGCATATTCATCTCTTTTGATCACACAAAAAATAATTGCAAAAATTCAAAGAGTCTGTCCTAAAATAATAATTTTCCCTTCAAACCTCCTGTTTCATTGACATCGTGACCTACAGGGAGATGATGCTGGTGGCGGACGCTCTGCGCCTGGGCGGTGCCATCCTGGGTGTGTACCCTGACATGTTGGCGCCCCAGCTGGTGGGCCGCCTGCTCCCCGAGATCGGACCCAACCCTCACGTGAAGCGGCTGCTGCAGCAGTGTGATGCCCAGGGACCAGACCACTGTGCGCTCATTCCGCTCTACCACTGTCTGCACACGCCAGGCGGCCCGCTCAAGGTAGATACGAGTACAACACGCATACTATGAAGAAATGAATGAAAACATTGACCCAAAAGGAAACATTATATACATATATGTATACACTTTTGTTTTAAACTTAATATATATCAGAGGATAGATTCTATATATTCTCTGATGTATATACCGACTCCGTGTATACTAGCTGACAGTGAGTTTTACTTCCTCTTGCTGCCCACAGTACTCACTGGAAGGTCACCAGTTCGCCGTGTTCGGGTTCCGACTGACCGCGGACTACCGCTACATCGTGTCCATCTCCAATAAGTTCCTCACCTGGGACCTGGCCACCAGCGACCTGACGCGTGACGTCAACCCAGGCATTGAGGGCATTATGCAGCAGCTCGTTCTGAGTCCAGACAACCGCTTTGCTGCCGCCTACACCAACAACAATCAGGTGAAATAGTTGACATTAAATTCAGTCACACAAAAATTCAAAACAATGAAAATAGTCACTTGTTATACTATTTTATTTAAACCAAACTATATAATTCACAAAATTTTAATTAGTTTTAATTGAATAGATTATCTTCAAATTAAATTACTAGTTTTACATTATTATAATATATTATTATAGAAAGTATTAAAAACAAACATGATAATAATCATGGCTGATGGGGGCGATTCATCAAAGAGTATATCCAGAAAGTTATCCAGCTTTCTCAGTAACCGCGGTTAGCGCCAGCCTTATTCAATGACACTAAACGTGATGGTTACTGAGAAAGCTGGATAACTTTCTGGATAACTCTTTTGTGAATCGCCCCCGATATCACTTTTGCCGTTTCAGGTGGTATTGTTGAATATGCTGAGTAGCGAGTTCGTAGTTCTGACGGCTCCGCTAGAGGAAGAAGAAGCGCTGCAGGGAGTGTACCTTCTGAACGCACACCTGCTGGTCCACGGTGCTCACACCTGGGGGCAGTTTGGGCTGCGTGGTCAGCTTGAGTCAAGACATAGCTCAGCCGCCTTTGCCAGTGCCGCGTTCGCTCAGGTAAACGTCTCTGAAGTATGTCAACAGAGGTACCCCATTAATATTAATTAAATATATTGTGTTACATTTATAGTTATTTTTAACATTTTTACTATTTTTCCGATGGTGAAGAAGCCGTGGAGATACCTGATTTGAAATTTTCGGAACTTATTATGCATTATGTCTCACTTCATTCATTTCAGTTGGTCAGTCCCTTGATAAGGTGAAATAGGGGTAAAAACAGTGTAGATTTTTTTTAGCATTTTTCTTGTAATCAAGAGAGGTATTTGAGCTTCCACAAATTTTCTCCACCAATTTTTAGAAATATTGCTTGATTTTTATTTGTTTACTGATTTGAACCCTGTTTTTTGTATATATTATATTAAACAGCGAAGTTGCATGGGGCCAAATAAGTCCTATACTCAATTTAGTTTTTTTTTCCGCTATTTTTCTTGAACTCGGGGTACTTGATAGCACAGTTTTAGAATTTGTTGGGAAATTTGGAAAAAAACTTTTGCTTTTAGTCCTAAATTGGCCTTACGTATGTACCCTCCCCTCGTCGGGTGCACAAAAGGAGTCAAAAAGTAATTTTTTCGAAAATGTTGCTTTTTTATACCCTAATAACTTGCTGCACCTAAACTTTTCACCAAATTACATAAAAATATCACCATGCATTAGCCCTGTACTGCCGTGTACTGGAATACCATATGCAGCTTAACATGTGGGAATTTCTATACATGCACAGTATATTTTGTATAGGTCAAAAACCACGCATAATAGATATAAATTATGGAATCAAGTTTGGGGATTGAGTAATAGAGTATAATCATCATTAGGCAAGACCTATACGTCCCTCTCCACCAAGTTTCAACAAAATCGCGAATTCTGCTCTCTCTATAGCTATCTCCCATGAAAATCTGTTTAACTTTTATTTTAGTTACAAATATTTTGAGTGTTATATTAAAATTTATACACAATTTTTGCAGACTGGTATGGACGCGGGGGAGTGGCTCCAGCGGCCTATCCTGCTGCTGGAGAGCCACAGTCTGCAGGAGCTGCGCATGGTGCTGTGGAGCGGACAGCTGGACCACGCAGACATGCTGTTGGTAGCACGCACTGAGGACGGAGACATGATCGAGCCCCTGAGCTTTCACAGGTAAGTAACACAATCGTAATACACGTTATGATTGGGCTCACGAATTTGTTTTCAATTTTTCTCGTACGAGAAAAATAAAACGTGTTATACTGAAGTTAATATACAATTATATATATTATAATTATATTATATATTTTTGGACATTTTTTTCACCTGTATGTAATTGGGTTCCACACTGTTGAGTAATAATTAGTTTAATAATTGCTTTAAAAATGTTTGTATTGAGAAAAAATTTCACCAGCATTTTTTGTATGTATCTTCTGAATGATGAGGCAAATCCGAAGAACTGGTAGTCAATATTTATTAGGTTCAAAATCATTAAAAAAATCCGATCTAATGTCAATTTTGAATTTTTGCGTTTTTATCATGAGATTCATGAGTATATCTATACAATAAAAAGAGGATTTCTCAGACACCACATCTCAAATATATACACGTGTACTTTTGTGATATGGGAATAGCGCCCTGGTGCAGAGTCGCGACTGGCTTCGCGTGTACTGCGAGACGACCCAGCACGGGCTGGTGGAGCTGGAGGTGCAGGGCCCGCGATGGGCCGTGCGTCGCGTACTGCCGACCCCGGGCGAGCAGTTGCTGCAGCTCAAGCTAGACAAGGAAGAGGAGTTCTTGCTGGGAACAACCTGCAACGGATTCCGGTCAGCTTAATTATCATAATATATAATATACAGTATAAATATATTAGGAAAGGAGAAAAGGTAAAGAGGAGAAAATATGATAATAGAATATGAATCCATACATCCCGCAAGAGATTCAAGGGATTTTATACATAATTTATTATATACAAAAATATTGAATATATACAATTTATTTAAACTTTGATAATATAATTCATAGAAAAAGCAAAATATTTCCGCATATCTTACATTGCAATATATGAAGTAAATCAAGTAAACTTTGATCACTTTTTGCAGGCTATGGAACATGGAAAGCGGCGATCTTATATCCCTCTCGCTGCCTCATAGCGTGCGCAACATTTCCACACACATGCTGCAGTCCAACTCGTGCGTGCTCTCGGCGGGCCGTGACTACATCGTGGCGGGCGTCCGGTACGTGACTCGTTTCACCTTGACCCCTGACGTGCGTCACGATCTTACTCTGAGTCTCTGTGTCCTCAGGAAGAACCTGTACGTTTGGAGCATGGAAAGTTCGGAGCTGCTCAAAGTTCTGGATGCTCACTTCGGACGCATTATAACTCTAGAACCCCTCACCATAGGCAACTGGAACTCTGTATGTCTTAACTTTTTTCTTGGTTCTTCCATAAGTTTTAATTGCCAGGGCATGGGTTTCAATTAAGATTTTAATACTCTAGGTACTCTAGGTACAGTACAATAGTGCAGTATATATATTAATAAGCAAGTATTTAATATTTCATTAAAATTGTTGATTCAATATTTTTATTTCTTTATATTGTCCTGCAATGTTAACGTTTGATCTAATTTTTTATTTAAGATTTATAACTAATTAATAATTAAATTTGTCAAATATTTAAAAAAAAACAATAAAACTAGTAGCTGCCAGTCTTCGAAAAAAAAAATATCATGTCGTCTTGAGATTAGACAACTTGCTCAGCATCAAAACGAAGCAAGTTGCATATACTGCAGGGGCTTAAATTTCCCCTATGCCACCCACACTGTTTTATAACTGAACACTTTAACTCACGGCGAGATGAATATAAATATTATTTATTTATTTATTTATTTATTTATTTATTTATTTATTTATTTATTTATTTATTTATTTATTTATTTATTTATTTATTTATTTATTTATTTATTTATTTATCCAATACAGACAATTACAGATTATACAATAAAATAAATACACTAAACGCATAGTTCAAAAAGACATAACGTTATTTTTATGTTATATAAAGAAAAACTTACCATTGGTTAAAAGACAAAAATAAAATTATTTACTACACTTGAAACAATTAATAAATTGCAAAATCATACAAAATCATAAAGATTCGAGCAAGACTACTACATACTTATAGTCTTGATAAAGAGATAATATTCAAAATATTCAAATCTATGACTATGCACATTGCTATTTATAATTACATAATTGTTTTGACAAGGTGCATGGGCAATTTTTAATGGTTTGAGAATATGTTACAAAAGTATGTCAACTATGTATAATCTATCTTGGTCCATTCTTAGATAATCACGTCATCCATAGATCGAACAGTAAAAGTATGGAACATCAACAACATATTTGAGCAGGTGCACGTGATCGACCGTCACGAGGTGCAGATTGATGGGATCAGGTACGCCAAGAGTTCTCGCGACTCCCCGGCCTTGCTGACCCCAGGTATGTGCAGCCTTGCGCAGGAGGCGGGACTGGCGGTCACCGTGACGAGGGGCTGCGTGGGAGTCTGGGACCTTCACACCGGCAGCCTGCTGGCCAAGCTCGCAGATAGTCCGCTGGGAGCGATCGTCACGCATGCAGAAGTCACGCTGGATGGAAAGTGAGTGGGGATGATCGTTGTTCTCGACGTGTGAAAATGGTCGATATTTCATTTATTCTAATTTATTGAAAAATAACAATAAAATTAAATTGTAAAGAAAATCCTTTACTTCCTAATATAACAAACGTTAAAATTACAATTAGAGTAACAAAATAGAAGAATATGTATATTAATTTTGATTTTTATATATATATATTTTTTTTCTGTTTTTCATAGGTATATAATTTCAGCAGAGTCAGGCAATGTATTGATTTGGAATCGAATATTGGAGCAAGTCATATTCAAAGAAGATCAACCTCTTGTGAAGCAACTCATGTTGTTGGAGAATGGTACAAAGTAAGTTACAGTTTTTCATTCTAGAATTATAATAACCTTTCCAGTTTAATTGCTAAATTTGTTATCCTTTAGGTTTCTAGCGGTGTCTAGTCCTCCTGAAGGGTCAACCGAGGGTCAGCTGGTAATTCGATCCCTACCGGAAGGAGAACGATTGTGGGCTGCCACCTACCCACTGAGCCGAGCCTTCAAACCCGCAGTCATCACATGTGATTCGCAACTCATCGTTATCTGCGGCCAGGAGGACGGATCCACAGTTAAGAAATCAAGGTAATAAAATATAATAAAATAATAACATTGTGTCATCTTGTACTTGTTGGTAGTCGTTTGAGGTGTGCAATGTGTGCATCCCATAAATTTCCTCTGATCCCGTTAGCCGCAAGACTGCACGGCGCAGCAGCGTGACGAGTCTGGCAAGTGCTCGCAGTGTAAGCAGCTCTGGCTCGTCTTCAGGACGTAGCCGCACTAGCTCAGCGCGCGGCGGTGGCGGCTCCTCGACATCGGCAGCCGCTGCGGCCTCGTCAGCTGTACCCGTCAACAAGGAGCTGCTCGTCGTATTCAACGCTCGCACCGGCGCCCTGGTAGCCCGGCTGCAGCTCAAGGCAGGCAAGTCATGCCAAAATATTATAAGCAGTTTTTACGACTTTATAAGATAAATTCCAAAATAATCTAGTTATCTAGCAAATGCTAATACTGTGTGTATGCTTCCATATTTCTTACTAATATACAGAGATTGTCATAATTAAAACATGATAATCTATTAAAAGGAAATAATATAATTATATTATTATTAATAAATTGATAGGATGACTAATCACTTTAATGGTCCCTCTGCTGCAGGTAAAGAGGTTCTCCAGATCCTGGCGATGCCTCACAAGCCTCATTTGATCGCGATAATTGACCCGGACAAAGCCACGTTGGTCGATATTAGGGGCAGTAGCACGGCCAAGTCAGTGCGCACCATCCAGAAGTGGGGCGGCTCGTGCACCAAGGACGGACGATATGGACTCTATTCTCCTACCAGGTATAATAATACACACATAACATTCGTAAGGCACATCATAAGAGAAACAGAGAGAGGGTATATTAAATTGTGACGTGTAACTTTGTTTAAGTTGCAACTTAAAATTAATATTTTCATTAATATACACCTGTTTTACATGCAGAATCATTATATTATATCACGATAAATTAGATTTATATGTGGTTTTTATAAGTTTAGAATTACCTGATGCAGATTTAATATAAATATAGGAATTGAAAGACTGATGAAACACAAGTTTGTGAGTTTTGAAATAATAAAAAGAAAAAACGTTGTTGGAAACATCCTACATCAAAGAAAAGCTGTGACTTAAATGTACAGGGGAGGTTTGGAGCTGCTAGAACTGAAGCACGGCTCCACGGTGAAGACTTTCATCCCGAAGGTCGCGGAGGGCGTGTTCACAGTGATGTCCCTCTTCAACAAGACGGACGAGTATGTACTCTACTACCACAGTGGCAGGCGAACTCTCAGGGTATTCAGGTGAATATACATCCATCTTTAATTTTATAGTACTGTCTGAAAGCATTTTTTTTAGCACTTACAGTTGGTAATGATATATCTTTTACAATATATTATAGGTTATAGGTGCGTTCAAGATCATTTAATAATTTATGTTGAAAAAAAATAGCAATATTATATATTTATTACAATATGTTTAAAAAATAATTACAATGTTTTCAGGTATATACAGAAACAATTTACAGTACCAATATTTACTACATTAAGTACATAAGATTAGATAAAATGTATATATATAACCTTAACTTCAATAATAAATTATTATATATAGATGCCATGATCCTTATGTAATATTAAAAAAAATAATAAAGGAATTTATTGCATGTACATATAAATATGTTTCCTGTTTAAGGCTCATCTGACTATGGATTATTTAATATGTATTTACTAACAGTTAATTGTTATTGATAATATATGAATGAGTGGAGATTCATAAGGCTGCAAACAAAGACATTTAATTTGATTATACCTTTTAAAAAATATATATCCAGAAAAAAGTGTACATAATTAATTACGACAGAATTATCGCACTAAACATTCGCTTAATGTGGTTTCATGAAATATGGTTTCATTCACTAGAATACGGTTATACGTACGTTTAGCACTTTTATATTGAATAAAAAAACTGTTATGTCTCTCACTATCTCTTACAGGACTGCAGACACGAAGATGATCGCCAACTACCGCGTACAGGCCGAGCTAAGCGCCATCGCCAGTACCGAGGACGGCAAGGCGTTGGTGCTTGGCTCTGTGGACGGTTGCCTCTCCGTGCTGGCACTCGCCGACCCGGACAAACCAGAGATGAGAGACTTCCTAGGCGCCTTGCCGTCTAGAGATGAGCAGGTAAGCGTTAGAATAATCAACCTATTAATAAAATCTGAAAACTCAGAAGTTGGCTCAATCTTGGCGCTGTCCCAATTCTCTAATCTCGTCTACTATGTCTACTATGTCTACTACCCTTCCCTAAAAATCACCTTCCGCCATATTGAATTTGCTTCCCAATACTTTTCGTCCCCTACTTCGCTCCCTTTTTCGTCCCCTACCGACGCCATTTTTGTAGGGCGCATACGATGGACCCTAAATTGACGAGCAAGATGGCGTCGTTCCCTACCCTGGGAATCTTTAAATCTAAATAATTTAATTACTTAAATATAATAAAATTAATTTAAAATTTGTTGATTAATTAATTATTAGAAAAATATATTGACAAAATAAATACTTATAATTAAATTATTAATTTAATAAATATAATTTAATATTGACATTAAATATTAAATTAATTTTAATTATAATTAATTAATTAATTATAATTAACAATTATAATTAATTAATTGATTGATTATAATTAACAATTATAATTAACTAATTTTAATTAACAATTAAAATTAACAATTAAAAATAATATGGAGTAAATATATTTTTTTTTATTTTCAGTATATTTATGTCCTATTATATTAATATATAAAAAATAAACACATTAAGTTAAGTTGTGCAAGAAACGTATATTGTATAAATTTTATCAATTATTAATAATTTTTTATAAATATATCTAAAGAAATTATGTAAATAATGTAAATATATTGAAATTTCTTTTGTAAAAAATTTGAAAATATATGAAGGCTTTATGATATATATATATATATATATATATATATATATATATATATATATATATATAATATAATATAATATAATATAATATAATATAATATAATATAATATAATATAATATAATTATATATATATATATATATATATATATATATATATATATATATATATATATATATATATATATATATATATATATATATATATATATATATATATTAAATATATATTTTTTTAATTTTTTAATTAAACCATATTGGGTACTTCTATTTACTTATAATTACATACTACTTGAAACCCCGAACTTTCCGAAACCCTAACTTGAGCGTTTCGCGGGCTCTTCTGGAACGGGGGCGGCCACGGCCTTGCAAATCCATCCCGGCATTTGCCTGCGGCTGAGGGAAACATGGAAACCTCAGCCAGGATGGACGCTACAGCTTTTGTTAATGAACCGGAAGTGCAATGGTCCAAAGCCAGGGGAGCCACATAGTGGAAAAGCGTAACGTTTTACCCCTGGGTGGGAAACGTGGTTTTTGTTGAAAATGGTCACCCATCCAACTACTAACCACGCGCGGCGTTGCTTGATTTCGGTGATCTGACGAGACCCGGTCAAGCGCACACCTCCTATATATATATATTATATATATACATACATATATGTAATATGTTATAATAATATATATTATAAAAATATAAAATTGGAATAAATATATATTAGAAAAAATAATAATGACCCGGGGGGCCTATATATATTAATTATGTATTATCTGTTTGGAAAATTTATACAATATAATAACATATTTTTAAAATATTTGTAACTGCATGATATGCTCTAAAGTTTCGGTATATTGCATGCATGAATGACATCATTTTTCTATTGAAAACGAATTTTCATGGAATCCTTACAATAAGAAAACTTGAACTCCGGACAATAATATTTGTTTAAATTTTGTTTAATGTTTAATTATATTATAAGTGACATGGATATTGCATCTTTCAATCATTACGTATTAACTTAAGTTAATGACATTTGCATGCAGGCGCGGATCCAGAAAAAAATTTCGGGGGGGGGGGGGGGGGGGCTGCCTTTATAAGGCCAATGTTAAAAAAAATTGGAGTGGGGGAAATGCCTATATTGCCCATGTTAAATCCAAAATTTCAGGAGGGGGGGGGAGGCTGCAGCCCCCCCCCCTGGATCCGCGCCTGTTTGCATGTAAAAATTAATGCATGTATATCGTCTAATACAGTCAATATATTGAATATAACACGTGCAATTAAGTACGGGCTTAAATTAATTAATAGTAATATTTTTGTTCTAAATTATTTTATTATATATATTTTCTTCCTGCATGTTTTTATTTTTCAAATAAAATTATTTTACTCAATTATTTGAAAAAGCCGGTGAGGAACTTGAGGAGGTACGTACGTGTCACTTATGGCGCAGTGGTTTATATTAATTGGGTTTGACCGACCGGGTCATGTCAGATCACCAAACACGACAGCACGTGGCGAACGTCATGACAATTTAAACTAAAATGTATAGCATCATGAATCTTCAATTCTGTGGCTGTGACAGGCGCGGATCCAGGGGGGCGGCTGCAGTTCCCCAACCCCACCCCCCTGAAATTTTGAATTTAACATGGGCAATATAGAGTCTAGAGGCGTTTCCCCCACTCCATTTTTTTAACAACAGGAGGCCCCCCCCCCGCCCCCCCGAAATTTTTACTGGATCCGCGCTTGCTGGCTGATAATCAGAGGATGTCACGTTTCCCTCAGTCACAGCTAGGCAAATGCCGTGATGAGAATTATTGCAGTTAAGGCCGTGGCTGCAAGAATATAATATAACCTAGCTCGTTCTCAATGAGAGCCATGGTGAAACGTTCAAGTTTTTGGGTTTAATTCGGAAGGTGTTCGGAGTTTTTTGACTATATTAATAAAAAGTATGTTATAGAGGTTTATCCAAATATTATATAGCTATATATTAATTATATATATATAATATATAGATTCGAGCTATAGTTAAGTATATAGAAGGATAGTGGCCATTGCATTTGTTCTATTTTTATAATATATTATAAGCGATATATTGTGAGCTCTAACAATGAGATATTAGAATGTGAAAATTTTAGTGACTTAATTAATCAAAAGAAGGGGGATAAATATAATATATGGTATATATATATATATATATATATATATATATATATATATTATAATATATTATATACCATGCGGCAATATTACCATCAGGATTCAGAAGTGCCATATATGGACGCGGACGTGTTGCAACGTATATTATGTAACTTTATTATTTTTTCATACTTTATAATAATTATTTTGATAACTCGAATCTAGAAGACATTTGATGAAAGCTATATGGAAACTGATCGGAATTTAAACAATTTAATATGCAATTAAGTGCCTATATAATAAATATTACCGCAAATTTTTATAAATTGAATAAAAATTATAATTATTTAATTAAAAAAAAATTAGTTTAAAGTACTAACTGCTAACTGTAAGTATAAAATAGTATAAAATAATTACAATAAAAAAAATAATTATTTTTTATTATTGTTATTAATATTTTGAAAGTAATTAACACAATTAAATAAAAATTTACTTCTATTTTTCCCTCTTTTATTTGAAAAGTGTTTTTCACCTTTTTTTAATTTAAAAAAACTACCACCAGGTGGCGAATTTGTAGGAATAAAGGGAACGAGAAGTGTCGTTCCCAATACCAAAAAAACACAAAAGGGCCCTTCTTGAAGAAAGTGTAGGGTAGGGTAGTGTAGGGAAGGGTAGGGAAGGGTAGTAAACGAGTATTGGGACACAGCCGAGGAGAGAGACTGATTGACTCTTTGACTCCCCAAAAGTTACCAATCTGCAATTATTAAGACATGAAAAATCATAAAAATTTAACGTACCACCTCCTCCCATCTTCACTTCCCCCCTTAAATATCAACATATTTACATATTTAATTATTTTTTTAATATAATTAAAGTTTTGTTATTTTAATGTTCCAGTGGAAGAAGAGGATCGACAAAATGAAAGCTTCCAATAGATTCAAGGCAGCCGCTAGAATTGCAAAGATGTCTGCCGGGACTGGTGGTCCCCACGATGAATTGATGGAGGAAGAAGAAGAATGAATTTATTTAATTTAAATAGATAAATAATATATATTTAAACATGTAATTTAATTATATATATTATACATATTTCTGTAAAAATGTTATCTTGAATGAAAATAAAATTATGCGGACAATAAAAATTAAAATGCATCTCATGTATGTAATTAATAATTATAGATTAATCATTTAAATAGAAACATTATTTTATTTTTATTTTCAAATAAATTTAAAAATACTTCCGACGAGTTCATATAAATGAAATTTAAATTCAATTCAATTTACTTTTATGGTCCAGCTTTCGTGATGCATGGCGTGCATGACATGGCATGGTTATTTGTTGATATATTAAGAAAACCCTGCAGCACTCTTATATACACTCGTACACAACAATGTGCTAATACAATAAATTGAATAAATACAAGACTCGTCCGTATAATATATTTTATAATAAATTGTTCTTTTTTTATAGCTTGCGTTAATTCACAGCGTTCATATTACGTACGTGTACGTATTATAAATTTATTTACGTATTTTCAAATTTTGGCATTAAAAAAAACATTTATATATATAATAATATATTTGACAGAATGATCGACGATCACCGAAGTCAAGCAACGCTGCGCGTGGTTAGTAGTTGGATGGGTGACCATTTTCAACAAAAACCACGTTTCCCACCCAGGGGTAAATCGTTGCGCTTTTCCACTATGTGGTTCCCCTGGCTTTGGACCATTGCACTTCCGGTTCATTGACAAAAGCTGTAGCGTCCATCCTGGCTGAGGTTTCCACGTTTCCCTCAGTCGCAGGCAAATGCCGGGATGGATTTGCAAGGCCGTGGCCGCCCCCGTTCCGGAAGAGCCCGCGAAACGCTCAAGTTAGGGTTTCGGAAGGTTCGGGGTTTCAAAGAAGTATGTAATTAGTAAATAGAAGTACCCAATAGGGTTTGATTTATAAAAATTAAAAATAAAAATTAAAAAAAATAATCATATAATATCTATAGTAGCCATGATTATTTAATAGTAGCACTACGTACTGATTTATCCAGAAATAAACAAATAACTATAAACAGGCGCGGATCCAAAAAAAAAATCGGTAAGGGGGGGCTGAAATCCAAAATTTGGGGGGGGGGCTGCAGCCCCCCAGCCCTCCCCCCTGCCCTCCTGGATCCGTGCCTGAATATAAAAGTTACATCTAATCCAGCTATATATATTTATATGTATATATTATTATATATATATGCATTTCACAAAAAAAAAAAAAATTATTTTAGCTTTTAGAATCTATATATAGATATAATTATTTTACGTACGTTATTTGAAAGGAAACTTTTGTCTTTCACAAACTGCCATTTATTTTACGGTACTCTGCATGCGGCGACCGCGGTATAAATATATATATATATATATATATATATATATATATATATATATTTTAAATAAATATATTATATAGCTATATATTATAGTTGAGCTTATAATTTCTTGAGATCGATGCATGCTTATAAATTTTTACCTTATTCTTTCACTACCCGAAGAAAGCTAAAATTAATATCGGCACTATAATATATTAATTGTCAAAATAATATGTTTGATCACGCACTCGATCGTTAATAATTATATAAGCCTGTAATCTGTAGCTATATGCAACTTTTCCAGCGTAACTATATTATTTATAGTGTGTCGACTTTTTTTATTTTTTTCAAATTTTATACAATGGATATGGTCGTTCGATCGATCAATCTTTTCGTTTTTACGTTGATGTATTAATTTTCCAAATAGCCAATATATATATATATATATATATATATATATATATATATATATATTATGCAAATAAAAAAATTTACAATATAAATAAATAATAAATTATATAAATATTAATATAATAAATATATAAATATATATATTTATATATTATATATATATATATATTTAATATATATATATATATAATATATATATATATATATTATATATATGTGTTTTTTTTTATTTTTTTTTGCTTGTTTGTGTTAATAATTAAGGCTATTATATAATATACATTCTATCTATAATTAATGTATATGCATATCTGATATATATAATTTTTAATATATACTATCATGACATCATGGTTATATATATAATTAATTAACTCTATATATTATGCTCTATATGGGTGCAAAGTTCCTCTACTTTGATATGGGTGTGAACTGTGTGAAGTGTGAAGGTCATAGAGTTAATATTAAAGGTGAAGGTCGGTTTTAAAAATTTTCCTGCATTTTTTGACGGAAGAAGAAGAAGAGCATCAAATTATCAAATATCACATCGTATCACAGCTGATCGGCATTGCGGCATTGCGGCTTGCGGCAAAGCGTCGGCTAAACATTTGTTATTATGCAGTATATTTTTGTGATTTTGTATAATTTACTACCTTATTTTATGGTCTTGAAGTTTTAAAATATATTGTATACTTTTAATTAACTAAGCAAGATGGATGTTGATTTATTAAGAACGGGAACCGTCCCCATCAATCCTGATACTGTACTTTGGTTCGAGTTCCTCCTGAATCCCAGTTTGCTTGAAACGCATTTACAAAAATGGAAACCAGGTAACATAATATATTCACAGGCGCGGATCCAGAAAAAAAAATCGGGGGGGGGGGGGAGAGGGCTGCCTAATGTTAAAAAAATGGAGTGGGGGAAACGCCTATAATGCCCATATTAAAATGTTAAATCCAAAATTTCGGGAGGAGGGGGGGGATTGCACCCAGCCCCCCCCCCCCCCCCCCCCCTGGATCCGCGCCTGTATATTCATAACATCAATTCTGTGTGTTATCATTGTCTGTGGTGTTATGCATACTATTTATACCCAAACAATTTTATAAACAAGCTATTCGTTTTACAGATCCCTCTCCTACGGAACTTATCATCAAATTCAAATCTATTGCTCCTAAACCATTCCAAGAGAGAACCAGTATCTGTGAAGGCGACCAGACAATAGAATCAAAGAGAGAAGAAACGAAGAGGAGCAACAAAAGTCTAGCATTAAAGATAATGTCTTTAAAAATATCAGCATTTTTAAAATGGGATCTAGACATTTTAGAAGCAAAGTATGTATACATAATATGCATAATAATATATATTATACAGTATGATACATGCAAATTGTACAGTATTCGTACTGTATGCATACATACACTATCATAATTTACTCAGTGACTGTACTGCAAATGCATACAGTTTGATATTATGTATATCTCAGGACAGCATAAACTTTATCCTTGCTCTGTCTGTGGGCAATGCCTTGCAGCCTATGGAGGAAATCATGCTTTCCTGAGGTGTGCAGTGTATGCATAACGGTACATATTATTTACGTATCATTCTGTATCATATATGCATACATAATAATTAAGTAATTTGTATACTGTATATAAAATATCTACAATGTCATTAGTTTTGAGTAATTTTCTATATTTTTAGGCTTCCTCTAACGATGCAAATATCACTGCTGCAAGACTTGCTACTGCTTAGTCAAGGCAAAGAAGTGTCAATTGGAAACCACGAGCAGTTAGATGTTGAAACATGTCCGTCTCATGAACTATTTGCAGTTTTGCTCTTTCACCGCTGGGTGTTGAGAGCTGCTGTTGGAGCTCGACTGTCTATCAAGCAACCAAGAGCACCATTCATTCCTATGTAAGTACTTTAATTTTACTGTCAAAAGGTAAGCACTAAATGCTCTGTGTGTACAGCCCTGGTCTGCAAGACCCTCTCTATATACCACCTCAGTTGCTTGAGGAGATGCTGATTGGCTTGGAGTCCCGAGTACCAGAGTCCCTTGCCTTACTGGGTCGTGTAGCTGAGGCCAAGTCTCCGATCTCTTTACACGTACCCGTTTACGAGACCTTCCTGCCCCTTACTGAGAACACTACAGAGTTGATCCAGAGCTGGGATGCAGGGCCTCTTGCCTCTACAGCAGAGATCAAGTGCCAGGTAAATATTGTGCTCAATTTATAACACTTCCTACAGTTGGGATGCCTCTGAACAATACATTTAGGAATCACTGAATTTATTTTTAATATTTTTATTATAGTGGTAAAAAATAATAACAATAAAAATGAAAATTTTGGTTTATATATTTACAGAATATATAGAGTACGTATCTGTTATCAGTAAACTTCATGTTCTCTCAGGTTCACTACGACCTAGGTGCCTTCTACTTCTCTCGAGAGCAGTACGAGAGGTCAAGAGAGCACATGGCACAGGCTGCCAAATTATTTACGGGGCTGCCCGCATGCCCTGCATTTTGTGTGGTGGCTGAAGGGACTTTGAGGGGCTACTGTGCTGCTCTTGGAATCAATTGGGCCCAGCTTAAGCCAGATTTGCTAGTTCAGTTTCTCAACTGTGCTAGTAACCAATACATTGTGAGTATACTGAGTAATAATCTTTCGAGTATCCATATGTTATCTCTCTAATAATTGTCTTCTTAAATAAAACGAAAATTTTTGTTAAAAGTATTTTTGTCCTTTAACACTTGTCTACATTATCCAGTCCATAAAATTAAATAGATATGTTGTATATATGTAGTTGTATTGCTTGTGTAATGAAATGTTGCCTAAGAAAAATAATAAAACTTCCGAAGGCATTAACTTTCTGAGCTAGTATTGTCTCTAGCATATATACTGTAATTGAGAAATTCAATTACATATTATTATTATTTAAATTTTGCAGGGCATTGTGAGCATTTTGCAGCAGGACAACTTGAGTCGTGAGGTGCCGCTGGTGCATAGAGATGCCCTAGAACTGGACATTCAGGCAGCTGCAGCAAGTGGCCGCTTCTTTGTTGCGAGAGACCTTCTGATGCAAGTTCAGATCCTGAATGCAGTGCGACGAGCTGTGGAGGGTGCAGCAAGCCCTGGCAACTTGGTGCCACGTTTGCAGCAGAGAGGCAGCAAGGGCATTGACCTCCTCGTCTCGGTCAGTACTTTAATAAGTATTTTTTTTATTAAGTAGAAATATAGAATAAAATAGAACAATTTCCTTATTGTAGGCAATGTTTGACCAAATGGCTATTCATACACATAACTTCAAAATAAAAAGTCAAACTATTTGAATGAACATTCTAATTAAACAAAGATAAATTATTTTGTTACAAATTAAAAACAGTATCAATGGTATTATACAGTACTTTGGTTTATTGTTTTATTTCCATAGACGCTGGTGACAGTGGTTCAGGGCTCTGACTCGCTGGTACAAGAACGTCTCAGGGTGTTTGTTGTGGACCTGGTGGAGGCTGGGGTGCCTGAACTGGCGGCAAAGGCCCTCTCCTGTCCAGACCTTGCTCCCCTGCTGCCTGCTGCCCACAGAGAGCATCTGGCATGTCGAGTAGCAGCACCTCTACCAGACCTCGAGCCCAGCTGGCACCAGCCGACACCAGATATCAGTAAGTTTGGGATAGCAATCAGCATTTTGTACCAAAGCCTATAGTGTTCATTGCTGTATTATGATATTTCAATGTGCAATAAAACAAGATTTTTTTAATCATCTGTTAATCTTCAAGCAACACTTTTCTATGTTATAAATTGGGTATTCCTTTAGATGGATTTCAAAGAATGCAGGTAATCACATTATGTAGTTAGCAAGCTACTGGTACAGTACAGAATAATGTTACTTGTCTAAAGTTTTTAATTTTGTTTCCAGAAAATGTCAAACTTGTGAAAGGTCTGTTGGAGCAGAAACTTATCCAGAGCTTTGACGCGGCTGAGATCCGTGAGCTGGTCAACAAGCTGAATGCAATCTCTCCCATGAAGCCCCCCTGGAAAGTCAACTCTAAGGTAAAACTTCAAACCATGTACGCTAAGGCAGAGCTAATTCCCTTCCTCCACAGTGGGAGCTACCCATCCCCTTGCAGTCTTTGGTGATGAGTCTGCCCAGAGGACCTCTCCAGGACACCACCTTCATTCTGTTAGCCAAGGCAAAGGAGCTCACCTTTTCAGAGGCAAGTACCAGGCTTCTTTCTGTATTATGTACTGTAAGAGGGCTAAAAAAATAGTTTTGGAGTATTTCATAAAATAATAAAATTGCTAACTTTATTTTAACAGTTTATTTATTTACTGTATTTATTTATTTTTTCTCTTTAAAAACAAAAAAAAGAAAAAGGGTGAACTTTCTTTAAACTGTTAAACTTGACTTGTGGTATCAACGGATATGCTACAACCTTTTCTTGCTGTGTTTAAGGAATTTGAGGGAGCTCGACGCCTACTGAGTGCAGTAGAGGACGAGGCTCGACAAGCAGGCACTCAGTTGCCGGGACCTCTGGCCTTCAAGCTGGGACGCCTGGTGAGCTGGGAAGTACTGCTCGGTTCGGTGGTGCAGTTCCTTGCAGAGTGGCCGACCCAGCTGCCCGGAGCAGCGGACACAGCGGCATCCCTCGGCCAGGGAGCACTCGGTGAGTAAATACAATCAAGTACACAATTTTCATAACGGCTCATAACTGTACAGTCTTGATAAGTTCTTATTTATTTTCGTATTAATTAATGCTGTTATCATTATGTGACCTAACTGCTTTGTTCTCAGGTCGTGTGGAGCTTGCAGCTCAGTGTCGCTCGTGCCTGGGTAGTCTGCAGGCTGGTGAAGCGGTTATTCCTCGTATTGAAGTATTGGAGCACTGCGCACTGGCGCTGCTCAATCTGGGCGAGTGGGAGTTCCTGGTGAGCTTGGAACGACGCTGGAGCTATTTTGAGCTTCCCACGGCCATTGCACATGCCTGTCAGGACATTGCAAAGTACAAGGGAGCCAAAAAAGTGTCAAGGAGAGACGCCTGGGAGCTGAGTGAGTTGTCATCTCTTGAGTCAAGTTAATAATAGTGAGAGACCCTGTAGTGATGACTAACACCTTTCCTTTCCTTTAATTCTGTAATTCAGTATTCTGTTTTGTGTGTTTTTTTATTGAATACAGTATGTATTAAATGTTCTCCTAATTATGAATATCTATTACTATTATTACAGCACTGCATTGAATAATGTAAAGTATCATTAAAAATTACACTAAAATATATTTAAAATTTTTAAAGTTGTTTGTTTTACCCCATGTTTTATTTAAAAAAAAAATTGAAAATATGTAGTGTAGTACAGTATACCAAATTGGTTAGAATGCCAACCCAAATCAAATTCTCACTTTTGCTTTTCAGTTCTTCCGGTGTTTGGATCTGGGCAGACCAAGCGGACATCATCTGGCACTGCCACGTCGGTGCACAGAGACTCACCTAATGCAGGCTCCGTGCAGGGGAGAGTCCAGCTACAACAGTTTCTGGCACGCCTCAGAGAGCCCACCACCATTGCTGTGGCTGTATCCCTGTTGGCAAGGCTCTACAATGTGCTCAAAGACGAACCTAGCCTCGAGCTCAACGTTGAGTATTCTGCTCTCTGGCCAGCAGTTGTCAGCAAGTGAGTAGTGAGAGGCCATTCTCATGAAGTTAATGTTCTGACAATATTAAGTTACTGAAAAAATTGTGTGAAACTTTCTGCTTCAAAAGCAACTGATGCATTGATATAATGCTGTTTTTCTAAGAAGGTATGTCACGTTTTATTTTATTGCAGTGCTAATTCGTTCAGCAGCCGTAATGTTGGTGAAGTATTGTCTCAGCTGCTACAGCAAGCTCTCAAGTTCTACCCTGGCAATGTGTCCTGGTTGAAGGTGCTTGGCGATATCAGTTTTGGTGAGTTATCACTTTTGTGTGTTTTATCTAAAGAAAATTCATTTACATGTAGTATACATATTTATATTTCTTAAAATAATTAAAACTAGCTTACTCCTTGTCATTCTAGCCAATTTAACTTTAAAAAAAATAGTTTACAGTATTTGCAATAAATTTGTGTACATCTTTTTTCTCACAATTTTGTATTGATAAAATAAATCATTAATAATAATACTAATAATTCAATAAAACTACTGTATATTACTACTACTGTGTAGTACTGTGGAAGTCTATTTGTGGACGGTTGAGGTAATATTGATGCTAGCTTGCCCCGTAAAGGATACAACGTGATGTTATGTACCTGTATTTATGTAAATTTAGAAAGCTGCTTACACTATTTGGACAGTTCTATTTACATTTATGATGATCATAATAATACTTACAGGACAGTGTTCTGTGGTTCTAGCAAACGGCTACTACTCAAGTGCTTTGAAGAGCTACTTGGAATCTTGCATAGCTGTGAGTGGCTACTTTAGCCAGCCAGTGCCACGAGCAGAGATTGATGACCAAGTGTACCGCCGTATGATCAAGTGCTGCACTCAGCTACAGTGCCACACTCAGGTCAGTAACTTGCTTCACACTTTCATAATATAAAGTTAAACTGTTACAAAAATATTAGGTCTGTTCGTAAATGTACAATCAGAAAGAATCCATTATTTGTGATGAACCTTATATTCCATGTACAGAAGGTTCATCACAAATAATCAATTCTTTCTGATTGTGTATTTACGAACAGACCTATTGTATGCTACTACTACTAGAAGAAACTAATACATTGCAGTTGTATGACTCTGACAATGATGATCAAACCATAAAGTCACCACCCCTCTTCTAACAGCTAATTCACTACAACCATGTTTGCATACAGGCGGCGGTGCTGTGTCAGTTTTTGGACGAGGTGGACTACGCGACTGCCTTCAAGAGCCTGCAGGAGAAGAGCAGCGCGGACGCCATGGATGCATACTACACCTGCATCTGGGACACCACGCTGATAGAGTTTCTGGTGCACTTACATGCCAAGCGAGGGGAGCAGGACCGTAGACAGCAAGCAGTAAGTATAATACCAGCAGCAGTTATATCTACCTCAAACGACTAGTAAACTTGAAAAGTTTATTATTTTAGGTACAGTGTAACTAGAACTGAATAATAGACTTTGCTTTCAGTAATATAAGATCTATTATTTGTAATCCCTGCTCATTTTAGGGTTTAAAAATAGACTCAAATCCTTAAAAACAAAATACTGTACTGTATAGACAATAATGGTTGCATTTTTTTTTATTTCATAATTAGAAAATATACCTAAAATTATGTTTTTCTGAATTTTTTCGGATTTTTTGGAGTGCGGGAACTAATTTTAAAAAATTCAGAAAAGCATAATTTAATGTATATTTTCTAATTATGAAATAAAAAAATGCAACCATTATTGTCTATTGTGAACAAGAAATTATTCATTGTTTATTTTCAACTTAATTGTAATTTTGTCCTGTAAATTAATGCATTCACCCCCAGAAATCCTCATTCAGTATTATTTTCTTAAGCTAACTCACCTCCTATTGTTATTACAGAACAAGATTCTTGGCCTGCTCGAGTTGAACGCCAACAACAATGAGGAGATTAGGAGGGAAGCTGCCAACATTCGTAAGGCTCGCTTTCTACGTGCCATGGCTCGTCATTACGTGTGTTAGTGACCTATAATCAAAATTGCAGACTGAGTGCCGTGCAACACCTACTAGGCCTACTACAGGCACTAAGAATGTTTATTGACTGTACAAAGTTATCAATTATCAACAATGCTACTTCTTTCTTTCCATCTGCAGATTATTATTGAATAGAAACTTACTACATAAATTACATTATATATATTCTATGTTTATAAGTTCCAAGTAACTGATTTTTTTAAATAAACATTTATTTTCATACTCTGCTTTTTAAGATACTTTTCACATTTTGAAATTATTTGTAAATATTGATATTGAAATGAACAATTTAAGTGTTATTGAATGCAAAATATAAACATACTGTGTATGTATGTATGATATATTATGCCCGCTTCTTGGTGAGCTTTATTCTCCCCTCAGATTGGTAATTTATTATGTTGATGTCTTTGTATATTATTATGTATTTTGAATAAAACCATTGCTGTTTTCTTCCAGTTTAACTTTTTATTTGATAACAATTTTGTTTTCAAAAAAGATTCATACATTACATTTGCTAATTTAATAGAGGCTTCAAGTCAGCTGATTTTTCGGTGATCCCACCCGCTATACCAAACTTATGTAAAAAAAAAAAAAATGTGAATTCGTTTTTTCACCAAGAATATATAAGATTTTTCAGGGATAATTCCTTTACGGAACTTTGGTCCAAACTGAAAAATAAAGTAGATAATTCAAGATTTAGATTTTTTACTTGATTTATAACCGAGAAAAAATAAAAAAAACACTTTGCTTCATTTTCAAGTGCAAGATGGACCTCATATAGCGACAAACAGTTGTGCAGCGAAAGCGCATCGAATCACTTGAAGCCTCCATTATATACAATATTTATATTAGTAGGGTCTAAGAAGAGCCGGGAGGTTAAATTCAGTCACTTAATTGTGGCCAGTACCCTATAGTAGGGTTCAGTTGAGAAGCTAAAAAAAAAAAAAAAATATATTCTTCAATAATTTAATTAAAAAAAAATAGTATTTGAGAATTCGCGCGAATTCGCGGTACCAACGTTGCCCCATTGCCCTTTTCCTTGCATTGAATAATTTGTTTAATTAAAGAGAATTTACATACTAAAATGTTTGTATTTTTTACTGATGAGATCAAAAGTATATATTTTTTTTTTAAATCGAGATGAAATCTTGAAGTTGCAAATTATTTTAACAATTTTTAATGTTACAGCTTGACAACACTGTAAAACATGTGTTACTTTCTTCGACCGCGAAAATATATTTATAGATTTCTTCAGACATTAAAATTTATGTAGGTTAATAATTTATTCAACTCTATTTTTAAAGCACCGAAAAGGTAAGTAAAATATAAATCTGAAACAATATATTAGTGGAATTTAAGCAGATTAAATTTATATTTTTTAACACGCTGTTGTGACGTACGTTGCAAATGGGAGCTCCTTTTTTGAGAAGATTGTAAAAAAATGAGATTAATTAACACGCACCTATAAGCTGTTCATGCATGTTATTTGTGGGTGCTACATATATTTTATAATACTCATCTAGCTTATAGGGAGAGGGAGTCACCCATGTCTCACCTTCATTATCATTGAAGATACACGAGGATTTTTTTCTGCAGTAATCTGCAGTATCATACTCTTTGATTTATCAGTTTATACCCGCGGGACGCGGGAGAGCTAGGCCGCGGGGTTATCATATATATATATATATATATAAATATGGTAAGCGGAAAAAGAACCCTCGGAAAAAAACCCTTGTATTAAAAAACCCTTGAAAAAAAACCCTAGGAAAAAAAACCCTCGGGGATAAAAAACCCACGGAAAAAAAAACCTTCGCTAAAGGAGCAGCCCCAAGGAGCATTCCGTAGCATAGCGCGGTAGCGAGGTTTATTTTCATGCTCCTTGGGGCTGCTCCTTCAGCGAAGGTTTTTTTTTCCGTGGGTTTTTTATCCCCGAGGGTTTTTTTTCCTAGGGTTTTTTTTTTCAAGGGTTTTTTAATACATATATGAATATATGAATATATATATATGAATCGCGGAAAAAAAACCCTATATGATATATATATATATATATATATATATCATATATATTAAATATAATATGCAATAGGTGACTTGTCCTTACACTGATCCTCGCCATCTGTGCGAGTGGCGCTGCAACTTCGTGTACGGTCATAGCATGTAGAAACAAAATAATACATTGCGAAGATGGGGAAAAATTTTGTGAACCTGAGTTAGGTACGAAAGAAAATAAAAAGTTAACATTTTTCACTGCCAAAACGTGGTATAACTATTCTAGTTTGCTTCAGTGCAATTGTTTTCACCCTAGCACTGCTCAATTCCAAATACTAGCGAGATAAAGACAACTACCTCGGGCCACCGCGGCTCGTGTGTGACGCCATGCTGCCAAGCGATTCTGCGATTGGTTGACCACAGAGCAGCCATTGATGGGTTAGAACAACATGACGTCATGCTGTCAAGTGATTGGTCGACTTTGAACTGCAAGTTGCAAAAAGTTGCAGCGCCACTCACAGATGGCGAGGATCAGTGTAAGGACAAGTCACCTATTAATGACTTAATTATGCATGCTGGCTGCATAATATGCATCATGCAGATCCCATATATATATATATATATATATATATATATATATATATATTTATATATATATATATTATATATATATATATATATATATATATATATATATATATCTATATTATATATATATAATATATATATATATATAGATAATTTATAAATTATAAAATTACTCAAAGAGATATCAGAGATGGGTTTCCAGGTATACATTTTTTTTATACCCCTGCAATGGAAACCCATAGTGCAAAACCGACCATCTCGGCTCGCGATAAAACGATCGAGTTAGTCGTTTTTGAGAGGACGCGATAAAATGAGTTAGTCGTTTTTGACGGAACACCATCGATTTGCTGAGATGAGACTGCTGGAGGGAACCATATGGAAAACCTCAGTCAGGACGGACACCTCTACTTAATTTTCATTACCCCGCCGTGAGCTGTAAGCTCTTAGGGGTGTATCCTTGTATAAAAAAAAAAAAAAAAAAAAAAAAAAGAAAAAAATCATTAATGGACCAAAGTGATGTCCAAATTAAGCCTGGGGAACCACACACAAGTGCATCTCACTGCACTGGATGGAAAGCAAGATAAATTTACCCCAGAGAGGGAGCCTCTGACTCAATTAACAGAGACAATAATGTATTAATACTCATTCCCTTGAGCCAGGATTCCTGCTGCAGGAACTGCCTCAAGGGCTGGGTCAGCGTTTTACCCCCCTATCTCTACGGTCTGGTTGAACCTGGTAAGGTGCCTGGTAACAAACTTGGCCATCTGCTGGTACAATTTAACATTATATCCGTACCAGCCTGGCTGGTAAGAAATGGTCACTCTGCATAGCCTGGCTGGTAAGATTTTACCTGGTGTGCTGGTATGGGATACCAGGTCTTACCTGGCAAGCTTAGATCAAAATTTCCCTCCCCCTCCTCCTGCCTTAAAATATGCTGTTTGCTAGTTTTTTTTAGTATCAAAAATCATTTTTTAATTTTCTATATACGAAAGAGTACAGAAAAAATAAATTTAAAATTTTTATTTGGTACTTAAATGATACACTCAAAACTTGTTTTGACTTATGCAGTGCTGACATCTGAGAGGTGGGGACGGGGTGGGGATATGCAGGTAAAATGGCGGCCACTAGAAATCATATTTAGAAATAAATTTAAGGAATGGAAGGAAACTTTTTAAAGGGACTCTTCTTGCATCTCTTCCATCCATAATACTGTAGTCTGGGATCTTTCAGTGGCTCACAGTATGCCAATTCCTGCAGGGCACAGTACATTAAACATTAAAACTTTGATTCAAAATGTTGTGGCATAATCTTGATTCTGATCATTCAATTCGATCTTTGAAATAAATAAAAAAAACATGAAGGTATGCTTTTATTAAATATTTGATTTTAATTTGAATGATGAGAAACATAAAATATTCAAAATAAAAATATGTACTTACCATGCAAGGAAAATAATGAAGAGCAAGAAGAACAAACTGCTGGCATTGTGTCTGCAATGATCTGCAGTTGACTTATGGTTTTTCCTTGATTATGGGTTTCTGTGAGCACAAAAGTAAATCATTAATGCCTACACCTAAGCAGTATGATTTATTTATTACTGTTAAGATGTTTTTTTACCTCCAAAGTCACTTTATAACACAATTTTAACAGTAAAACAGGTCATTTTCACGGTTGTTGACATCTTCAATCACTTCCATATGTTTTGCTATGATGCTTCACTTTTTCACCACCAGGTGTCAGTGGCTAATAAAAACGACTGAAAATTTGTATTAATTTTTAAATAAATTATTAATTAAAATAAATCAATTCATTCCATAATTAATGTGCAAAAAAAATTTTTTTTTTTTTTGTTTTTTTTTTTTTTTTTTAGTATTTTGGTAAATTCTCATCAACAGTCGATCCACACAGTATAAAAATTAAATTGTATAATTAATCTATATTTACAGTGTATATCAATAAATTATTTAAATAATTTATGTATAAATTATAAATATAATATAAAATATTATTATATTATAATTAATATGTTAAATTAATAATATTTAAAAAATAATAACAAATTAGTATATAGTTACAAGATCTTCTGGTAAATCATACCAGGCAATACCAGACAGTGGCTGGTATTGCCTGGTATGCCCTGGTTCGACTTATCAGCATTTCATGATGGCTGGTAAGAACAGGTACGGCTTACCAGCACTGCTGGTTTAGTGCTTGTAAGAGTCTACCAGCCACCTTACCAGGTTCAACCAGACCGTAGAGATAGGGCCATGTTCACGGCTATGAGGTAATAAAATGCTGGGGTCTGATTACACTTTGTTGTCTGTATACAAATGTTTTATACTGTTTCATTTTATTTAACAGCATTACACATTTCTTGTTAAAATGCAAATGTTCGTCACCTGGACTCTCTCGCCTTTTAATTTGGAATATTATAGATGTTGATTATTTAAAAACATCAATTAATGTATTTAATCATCTAAACAAAATAATACACCAATGTTTTAGAATATTATTTATAAATGTTATCTTAAAAGAAGTTTTCCGGGATGATGACTCTGTATACCTTAAATTAAGTTATGTTTTTGTCTTATTTGCCACACAGATGGCAGCACTGGGAGAAGCTGCAGAAATGGGACGGATACGGCGGAGCAGAATTCGTAATTTCTGTTCCTTAAAAGATTTAAGTGTGAGAGCTGTAGTTTGGAATTGGTATTTTTTCCTCAACCGAACAAAAGAGCACTTTACATGTCTTCGTAAGTATCCTTGAATAAATTGTATATATATAGCCATATGCATATTTAAAATAATTATATATATGCAGTATAAGACTTTGATTTCCTACTACAGTATTAATGAATAACGTAATAATTTATTACAGCTACAAGTGTGCTCACCCAACTAGTAGAGGAACTACGAGGCAAAGATCCTTTAAGTCGTCTGTTTTTTGGGAGCATCCACAGTCTAAATAGGTTGATTGGTTGCAACCTGGAGCACATCTACCTTGATTTGGGCTGCAAGTTGAGGGAAGTTAAGGGCAGTGGCTGGACTCGCAAGGACGTAGAGTCAACTCTTGCTCTACTGCAAGCTCAGGCTCAGGTGTGTGATACTTTTAGATCTTGTTCCACTTATAACGGAATATAATCACTATATACTTTTAAATGGCTCTAGTTTCATTTGCAGCAAGGTTTCATTGTAGAATTGCACAATTACCAGTAGATTCTAAACAGTAATGGAAATGAAAGAGGAGCTGTTTGGAATTATAGCTGTAATTAACAAATACAATATTGCAATAATGTATTATGACTACTTTTCTTTTAATCTATTATAGTGTTCTATCACTGAACACATTATACAATATTGTAATAATATAATTATATAAGAAAACATTAATTTTTTTAGGGGTCGTTGAGATTGCTGCAGGTCACTGGTGAGTGCCCTCCCTCACTGCTGAACATTGGACTGTCCGGACTACCAAACCTCACAGAGGTCATCATCTCTCCCGTCGGCCCATTTTACGGTCAGCTTTTTGGAGACAGCACTGCAGAGATCATCGGAAAAACACTGCCTCATCTGAGGTATGGTAAAACATGTTGATGCAGACAAACAACATTTTTGTCATTGATACTGATACAATTTAAAGTTTAAACTATTGGAGAAGTTAATACATATATAAGAATAATACAAGTTAATTACATATATGTAGCAGTAATATAAAATATACACCTTGCTCTGATTTTTATGTTCTGTTTAAATCTGCCCTGTATTCAGTACCGTATAAAAGTTTCTGATCGAGGTTATAACTGAAAACAATATCTCTTAACATAAATTATAACTTTATTTAATTTATTATTACATTTCCTTCAAGGGATAGGATCCTATACCCTTTACCGTATATATATTTAATTTTATTTTATTATCAATGTGTTTGCATTACAGGCGTCTGGAGATCAATGAGAAGGCAAGTGAGGTGACTGAGAAAGGTGTTCGTTACCTCTGCGTTGATGACGGCACACATGGCAAATGTACGCTGCTGCGAGTGCTAAAGCTCTCTGAGTTTGAAGATAACCTGACTGCTGAGGGTATCGTGGTGGCTCTAGAGAACTTACCACAGCTGAGAATCCTCCATCACAAGAACCTGATTCATGCTGTTGTGCTGTATGCCAAAACACACCCAGGTGCTCCTCCTCTAAGCCTAGCAGGAGAAATAATTCTCAACTACAGAGTTAGTGCCTCTGATTGGACTCTTGTGTGTGCAATGATGCCAAATGTAGATGATTTAAAATTATCTAGTGACATGAAACTGAAAATATCAGAAATTAACAAATTATCCCATATCAAATGCCTTGAAATGAAAAGAAATTTTACAAAAGCATTCAACTTCCCTACTGATTTTAGTTTTCATTCTAGCATCACAGAATTACATTTGATTCTAGAGTATAGTTCATTTGATATTAGCTTGATTACCAAGTTCTGCCGTAACCTTACTGTTTTAGTTCTTAAAGCCGAACCTTCTGAGACAAATGCTTACTCATTGCATGGCAAGTTTGAGGTTCTAGAACTACTCACTATTGAAGGAGATTTTCCATTCATTCCCATTCAAAACATGCTTAGTTCTACTCGCCTCATGAAAGCTACTGTGGCAAAGGTGTCCGGCTTGACTGACAAGGTACTGACTACCATTTGCACCAAAGCAGAGGAGAACGGAGAAACTCTCTCTAGGCTCACTGAGCTTCACCTCTGCAAGGTCAATGCCCTTACTGTGGAGTCAATTAAGCACCTGGTGTGCATGTGTCCGAGACTAACCAAGCTGAAAGTTGATAACAGTGTGCATGTCACAAGCCAGGCTGCAGAGCTGAAAGAATTTCTCTATACACATAAGTTACATGATAATTTGTTTGTGAAAATAACGTGAATATTCCCTCAGTACATGTCTATTTATTGCAATGAATTAATCCGTTATTTGATAAGATATTGATAATATGTGGTGCCTTTTAAATTAAAGTTGTAGATTTTTTTTTAAATGAATAAATGAAGCAGTATTGTACCCTCACACTGTACTAAAATCAAAAGTTTGCCTTAAAATTTATTTAAATACAAAGTAAACTAACACATCTGTTATGTTCCTTATACAAGAGCTGGTTCCCAGTTCTCTAATTATTTTTGTAGACTATATTTGAGAAAATAAGTTAACTGCTTTTGATGTGTATCAAATGATACAAAATTCTCGCTTTAATGTTAATAAATAATAAATTATTTTCAATAGAATTGCAATGACAATGGGCATTATAGTCTCTCTTAAATTTTTATTTTCATAAAATGTTGAGTTATTTTGCCTCTTTGACAGCAAATAACAACACCTTCCCAACACGTGCATCAAAATGCTAACAATATTTTGTTTAACCCACTAACTTTTGCCCTTTTATTGCATTAAATGTATTAAACAGTATTATCATTGTGTAGGAATGTGATTCTCAGGATATGCTTGGTGCCTATATTTATTTAAAAATTTGTGATACTGCTAAACAATATGCATGCATGTTTTAGTATTATTAAATTTATTATATTTATTAAATGTTGAAAAATAAAATTAAACTATACCTTTAATGAATACATACATGATTATTTATTTTCTTATATTCTTAATTAGAAATCCCTTAAACTTTGGAATTTGACATAATTAATAAATTTTATTTTTTAATTGCCGTAAAAGCAAAATTTGAATAGTTTAAAGCTAGGCAACCTGCTTAGCATTTAAGTCATGCTGGTTGCGTTTATAATTTGACTATACGCCGCGGTAGCATTTTAAAACCTATTCTGAATCTGAATCTAGCAGCAAAATTTGCACAATGTATAATTAATATAATTATCTTTCTCACTTTTCAAAATTTCAATAAAACCATTTATTATTGAGTTGCAATAAGAAATACGTCTTAAATTACTATAATATAACAAATTTTATTTTAAAATAGACACATTATTTTTTTCTACTTTAAAATATGTAATACACAGTAAATTAGCTAGGTCTGTCATTTATATATATTTTTTTTTATTTAGTTAATTAATAAGTAAAAAAATTTAACATATAAAATATATAATATGCACATGTATCTACAATATATTTAAAGCATTAATTATTATGTACAGCATTATGTATAATATATCGAGATATTTAAAAATTGACGTACCCGCTATACATACCCAATTGTGTGTATAGCGTGTGTGTATATAATTATAGTGGGTACGTCAGTTTAAAGTATACAAGCAAACATTGTATTATAGTTATAACGATTATTATACATAAAAAATTATTTGCATGTACACAGCTTTGATATAAGTGCATATATTTATTGTCAAGTAATTTTTAAGCATTAATTTAATTTTCATACACGTACGTTACCGACAGGGGCGTATAAGAAATTTTAAACTGCATATATGCATGATACAACTTAAAAATTTAATTACACTGCAGATATGTTGCAACATTTTTATATGAGCCAATTAACGTATCGAATCAATCAATCTGAGAGTCGCCGAGCTATATATAGCTCGTCGATCGAACTAACCGGCTCTTATCTCTCTCTCGGACACAACAGATTGCGCTTGCTGCCGATGTGATATATATTCTTCCAGGCATATACTATATATAACATATTATGTATTTCATATGTGTTTAAAATTTAGAAGTTCCTTATATGTCCCCATTCGGTATATACGTACGGGGATGGGGGGAAGGGGGGGGGGACGATAGAAAAAAGAAGGTCCGGTAGAGTGTGTGCAGTGCTTTGGCCAAGTTCTCGGATCGTTAGATCACCGAAGTAAAGCTACGTCGAGCGTGGTTAGTACTTGGACGGGTGACCGTTTCAAGTAAAAATTACGTTGCTCCGGCCGGCCCTTCCTGGGGTAAATTCTAATCTCGCTTTCCACTTTCCACCCAGTGCAGTGATACACGTGCACTTTTAATTGTGTCATGTGGTTCTCCAGGCTTATTTGGTCATCACTTTGGTCAATTGGAAAAAAAGTAGAAGTTAAAAAAGTGTCCGTCCTGACTGAGGTTTTCCCTCAGTCTCACCTCAGCGAATAGCGAATGCTGGGACCTGGGACGCGTAACAGGCCGTGACCACTATAATCTTTTCCTACCTTATCCCGGCCATTACCCCACCGCGAGCTGTAAGCTCTTAGGGGTGTATCCTCGTAAAAAAAAAAAAAAAGTGAAATGCACGTGCATTCTCTCGTGATGTGCATAATAATATTTTATACTAGTTTTGTTTACTTATACATCTGTTTTTGCTGAAAAGGATTCAAACAATGTGAGATAAATATGTAATTCATAACAATACAAGTTTTTGTTGCATGTTGAAACTATTATATACGTTGGGTTGGGGGCTGTGCTAGAGGAGAGTTATTCTGAGAGCATTTGTGGGCGCCATACAGCGAGAAAGCTATTATTTTTCCGCGGGTCATTTCATTCTACTGGCCATGGCTATAGCTCTGATTTTATGCACTGCGGGTGGGATTAATCCAAAGTGAGCACAATATATTAATCATCAAAACGTTCTATCATATAGCTGTATCATCTAATAAAGCATATCATAAATGAGGCGAACTCGACATATATATCAAGTTATATTAGATCATAAAAATAAACGTATGGTATCTATCATTATAAGAGACAGCAAATATTAATGATCAGTAAAAATAACATGAAAATAACATAGTGATGCATCATTTGTTTGCTCTTATTATATCGTCAATTTGACCTCTCTTCTAGTCTTCTATCATTTTGATTCATTTATAATTTATAAGTACAGAATTTATAGTTCACAAATAAATATTATTTCATGTTTAACTATATGGTATAATATGGTATGACGTAAAACAAATCACATAAAAGTTAAAAAATCAGGAAATAAATAAAAAAAATCATCAACTCTAAATTACAACCTTTTCTCATTAATTATACATAATATACTAATATACATAGCTGTTTTCTCGCTGTTCTTTAGTTCTTAATTATGAATTATTAAAGAACAACGAGAAAAACTTATGTGTTACGTATATAAATACTGTACGTCGAATGTGGTATGTCTATATTAATTATGAGAAAAGATTGTGATTTAGAGATGTGAGGTTTTTGTAATGAAAAATTACCATATTGTGCAACGTAAAATGTTGTTATCATTTAATGGTGTGCTCTATTTTTTTTTTATATAAAGCTCTTAATTAAAAAAAAAATGAAAATAAATTTTAAAAAGTGACATCAGCAGTTATATATATTTAATTAAAATAATATGATACAAAAAAAAAAAAAAAAATAGAGCATGCAGTTAAATTGTACCATGCGAAAAAATATAAAGCAAAACTGCATGCAAATGCAGTATATATGATTAAAAATAAGATTACTTTTGCTTTTCTCAGCATGTGGTTATATAAAATAAATAATATTAAGATTATAGTATAATTGATAATTTCTAAAAATTTCATTTATTAAAATAAATAACGTATTATGCAGATTTAAACATGACTCTAGCGAAAAGCTGATGGTCCTTGAGAATATTGCCTTGAGAAGAAAAAGAAGACACAATATATATAGGAGCGCGGTCCGGTCGATCGCTCAATCGAATCTGGAATATCTGGATCGATCGAGCGCCAAATCAACCGGAAAATTTATTAAAACATCCTGATCATGGTTGCATGAGTATCGATGATTTTTAAACCTTTAAAAGCAAGTTGCATGATCATCTAATAACTTAATTTGTATCGTACATCGATCAGATGAAATTATGTTCTATTATAATTAAACAATATAAACAGATTTAAAATATAACAAATAAATAAACTAGTTATGCAATTTGACGAAGTATATAGTTATTTCTTGTCTTTTATTTAAAAAAATTATCGGTAATATATTTTGAATATTTTTTAACATATACAAACTTTCACTTAAATTTTATTAAAGCACTCATTACTCAAAAGCAGTGGTTGGGAAAAATCATGAATTATAGATTTTATACATATTATCAGGCGCGGATCCAAGGGGGTTGCTAGGGGGGCTGCAGCCCCTCCGAAATTTTGGGTTTAACATTTGCAGTATAGACATTTCCCCTACTCTAATTTGTTTTTTAACATTTGCCTTATGGAGACAGCCCCTTCCGAAATTTGGTTCTGGATCCGCGCCTGCCATATTATAATTTATGTATTAAAAATATTGAAACAACGTTCATAGCTGGTGTATATTATTGTATATAAGAATACAGTTATATAGGTTTTAATTTTTATCACTTTCATAATACATTTTTAAATTATGTGCTAAAAGTTTATGTATCCGAAAATGTTAAAATTGTAATATAATATATTTTTTAACATAAATAATTTGTTGATCATTTTCTCAGTCTTTCATTTTATTTACTTGTTTGTTTGTTTGATTTTTTTTTTCAGTCTAGCTCCTAAACTATTTTTAAATATGATAATATGAACAATAAGCCGGCCAAAACAATTTTTTTTGTTAAATTATTGATATCATCTCTGGTATAATTTTCATCCGTAGTATTAATAATGTTAAATGAATATTATATTTATAATTTTAAGAGAATGAAATTGTCTTAATTTTCACTAGGAGAATCATGGACATGGAGGAACTGATGAGGGCAGCGGTTACAGGTGGTCGTGCACCTTTGCGTGACGCCGGCTGGTGATTGAGACAGGTCGCGCGAGACCGTTGCTGAGGAGACCGACACGCTCCCAAACTTCGCCCACATAGCGCGAACACCCACGCTGTAGCTCTGCTGCACTTCTGTGCTACTTGGAAGCATCAAACCACGTCATCGTAATGAAATTAGCGTGTTTAGTGTCTCCCACTACAAATGTTAGAAAAATTTATCATTGCAAATAACAGTAAAATGTTGAATGTTATAAGTTATAATGCACTCTTCGAAACATTGAATTATTGAATTGGCTAATATATTTATAAATATATTTAGACAACGACACTATATATGTTAATGTGTTTTCTTAATTCACCCATTTAAGTTCTCTGTTTTTTTTTTTTTGTTTTTTTTTTTTGTATTTGATAATATATATAAGAAGGTTTTTTTTTTAATTACTACACCCGAAAAAAATCAACATTTTCTAAATAGAAGATTCCCAGTATACCAGTATAAGTTTTAAAAAACTTGTCGCAATTTTACTTATAATCTTATTATATGTAATTTAAAATAATATATGGTGATCGAAATAAATGGTTACTTAATTTAGTTAATTTCCTTGTTCCGAAGAGAAAAAAGATAGCATGAGAAAACTATAAAGCCGGCATTACACCACTTACATAATACCATATATATATATATATATATATATATGTTAGCACCCAAAGCCGAATTCGGGCAAAAGCCGAAAAAAATGCTCACATTTAGTTCTGCGCATCACGAAATGCGCCAAAGCCGATATGAGATTTTACTTCGGCTTTGGCGCATTTCATTTTGAGCAAAACTAGTTCTGCGCATCGCGGTTTGAGCAAAAGTCGAAATGATATTTTATTTCGGTTTTGGAGCAAAATTTTGAGCACATCTAGTTTTGCGCAAAATAAAGATGATTTTAATGACGAGATGATGATTTTAATTTTAATGATATTAATTTTAATTTTTTAAAAAGAAAAATAAAAAACGAAGACACTTAACTTAAAATAAATATTAATATTGTGACCTAATATCTTTCAAGCGCTGTTTAAAAATAAATTAATTAGGGAAAAAATAATGACTTTAAAATGTAATCATACAATATATACGTACGTACATACCTTATAAAATATTGTAGAATCGGTTGTTTTTATAAAACACTCCACCATTTCTGTCACTTAATTACTTTATGTTTTTGTTAAATTAATATTTTTTTTTTTTGTTTTAAGAACTGCAGCTCAAATAAAATAGACATACACGCCACACGTTTTAAAGTATTCTTTAGATTCACTCGCTCTCACCATTAGAAATATTGTCATGCATGCACTTGTAAATTTCATAGTTCCTATTTCTTCGAACATTGTAGCAGCCACAATACATAAACATATACGGCAATCAAATGAGGTTAAACTTCATTGCAGAGGTAAAGGCTACTTTCTTATCTCGTCGTTGTACCGATAACAACCTGTATTGAATGATAGCCTAATTCTAAGACGTAGAACTATGAAATTTACAAGTGCGTGCATGACAATATTTCTAATGGTGAGAGCGAGTGAATATAAAGAATACTTTAAAACGTGTGGCGTATACGTCTATTTTATTTGAGCTTCAGTTCTTAAAACAAAACAAAAATATTAATTTAACAAAAACATGATCAAATAGTAATTAAGTGACAGAAGTGTTTTATAAAAACAACCGATTCTAGAATATTTTTATAAGTTATGTACGTACGTATATACTGTACACGGATAAAAATTTTCACAAATACCAGTATGTAATATTCACATTAACAATAGATTTGTAAAATTTCTTACAAAGTTACTGTAAAAATCGCAATCTTGGGATTGTAAAATTATCTTTGTTAAATTTAACATTTAGTATGTAATTTTTGTGAGTCATGGGGGACGTAGTTTTACATACTTGGATCGGTAATCGAATTGAGACGCAACTTTACTGCAAGTTGGTAAAAATTTGACATACCTAACTTGTTATCGAGAGTTTTTACAATGTTGTTTGTAAATTTTACAACGTTTGATAGTTATTTTTAAAAAGAAACCGTTATTTACTGTTGGTGAGATTTCTTTTAGTTTGTCTCCTGCTGCAGCGTGTGCAAGTTGATTATGAAAGATTGATTACAACTTCTGCAATATCAAGAAGAATTGTGATTTGAAGTGAAATGTGCAACGTTTGAAAGTTCACCATCGTCGTGAGGAATAATAACTTACGGTAAGCAAAGTGACTGTTATTTTATTTTGTACATGCAGGTTATCAATTGATGCTGGCTATGCTGATGCTGGATATGCTGTTGCCTCCAAAATTTACCCATGTTTTATTTTGTACATAGTCTAGTACATAGATTTATACTCTTATCCTCGCAAAATTTATCCTTACTTCTGTTGTATGTAATCATCGACATCAATATTTTATATCAATTGCTTTCTTGAAAGTTTCATTAAAATCTAACGCATGCATTTATTCGAGTCTGTACTTCCTATATATTATAGCAGTAAACTGAAATAACCTTCATATATTTGTTGCTAGCTCTACATATATATAGTACGACTGCATTGGGCATTTCATAACCTTATGTCTCATGTTGTATTTGCATTGCAGGAATGAGGTATTGTTGCCGCCAAACCGCTCTGCATACCATTTGTTTTGCATCATTCGGCCACGTATTTCTACGCACCACATGCACCACTTCTGTCCCCGGTCAGCGGGTCTCACGACGACGGAAGCACCCCACTAACAAGCACTGACGGTACACTGATCGTGAAACTACTGCCCATGCCCATTAATTTTTGCAATCACTCTTGAATTAATTGTTTCGTACGTGTGTAAGCATGCAACATAATATTATATATCATTATTCACAAGAATTAGAATTATTTACTGTTAACATTGATTATTATAAATAAATTGTTAAAAAGACATTACCGCATATTCTTTCACCCTCCTCTCTATTTTTCTTACTTAAAACTTTAAAAGGAATTTAAAGTAGATGCAGCTTTGATACACCATACATGTTCTAAAACTATACTTATTATTTTTTTCATTGAACTTATGATACGATACATAAGCTATATATTATATAATATATAGCTTGTGTATCGTATCATAAGTTCAATGAAAAATAATAAGTAATTTTAAGGCATGGCAGACTACTAGAATAAACTTACTAGTTTAGTATGTAAACTATAAAATGAATATTTACAGGGCAGTATGTAAAAGTATATAATATATAAATGAACAAGTTTAGTATGTAAACTGTAAAATGAATATTTACAGGGCAGTATGTAAAAATATATAATATATAAATGAACAAGTTTAGTATGTAAACGCGTTACAAACACGGTATGTAAATGAAAACAATATTAACAAACTGATTGGTAAAATATATATTACAATCCTAATATGTAAGTTTTTACATACTTACTCATTTAATGACAGAATAACAAGCCTAGTTTGTAAGATTTTAACATACTTGGTGTTAAAATTTTTATCCGTGTAACTGTATGATTACATTTAAAGTCATTATTTTTTCCCTAATTAATTTATTTTTAAACAGCGCTTGAAAGATATTAGGTCACAATATTAATATTTATTTTAAGTTAAGTGTCTTCGTTTTTTATTTTTCTTTTTAAAAAATTAAAATTAATATCATTAAAATTAAAATCATCATCTCGTCATTAAAATCATCTTTATTTTGCGCAAAACTAGATGTGCTCAAAATTTTGCTCCAAAACCGAAATAAAATATCATTTCGACTTTTGCTCAAACCGCGATGCGCAGAACTAGTTTTGCTCAAAATGAAATGCGCCAAAGCCGAAGTAAAATCTCATATCGGCTTTGGCGCATTTCGATTTGAGCAGATCTAGTTTTGTTCAAAATGAAATGCGCCAAAGCCGAAAAAAAAACTCACTTCGGCTTTGGCTCATTTCGTGATGCGCAGAACTAGATGTGAGCATTTTTTTCGGCTTTTGCCCGAATTCGGCTTTGGGTGCTAACATATATATATATATTATTATTAGTTTTTTATTAAACACAGAAAGTGTACATATTAACAGCACTAGAAACATACATTATAGAAAAACATTACAATAGAACACATAAAACATATATATATATATATATATATATATATATATATATATATATATATATATATATATATATATATATATATATATATATATGTTTCAATTTTTCTTTTCAATGAAAATAATTGGCCAAATTTGAAACTTTAGTAAACTGCGTGTATAATAAGCAAAAATGTTGTATAAATGTATACATTTTATCATGCATTTGAGGTGCTTCAAGTGGCTTGTAAATTGGAAGAGGAGAGAAAATTCATTACATGAAAGAATTGTGAGCAAATTTGTACGATATCTGGTTTAAAACCCCCATGCAGCATGATGTTACTATAAAAATAACAAAAACGATGTTACAGGGACACTCAAGGTACTGTTTTTAGCTGGCTTATAACTTGAGAAAATGCAGTGAAGAATTTTTTTTCTTTCTAAATATTAAAATACTATCCTTTTCTGAGCAATATAAAGCTATTTTTATAATTCGAAAGTTTTCTAATATTTAAGAAAATAGTTTTTCTCTCAGAAATTTATTTTTCAATACTGCCATTTCGAGATACCAGTTTTTGTAATGCCTTGCGTCTTTTTACCTCCTGTTACGAAAATGAGGGTTGCAAAAGTTATATAAAACACTCTAAATTCTTCCCTTTTGAGTGTGAAGTTTATTTCTTTACTTATCATATTTACTTCATGATCTTTTGGTATATCTTTAAAAAAATTGAGAACAACCAGAGGACATGTCACTGAAGTGTCACAAACCTTTTATGCATAAAGTGGTATTTGATGAATGCTCATAATTAGGCTAATCCCGCTAATCAACCAATCAATCTGATTTTTACCAAGCAGCTATAAGTTATAGCAACCAACAAAGTCACAAAATTTTAGTAATTTTAACCAATAATTTTTATAGAAATCTTAATACAAAGACGCGATAGGACACGTGTCTCTGCTTCGTCGTGCTAGGGTTAAAAAGAACACACTAAAATGCTAAAAAATATATAATTAAACTTTTATTGTAGACTGAAATTAATTTACCACAATTTTAATTGGAACAATTTTTAGGGTTTATAGAAAGATTAATAAATTTCTTATTTCTATTCACAAAGAAAATTTAGCGTAAATTTCACCCCAGAAATTTTTAATATTCACCCCAGAAATTTTTAATACAACCAAATTAATAGTTTCATCAAGTACTAATTAAAATCTGGTGCTAAAAATTTATAAAAATTATTTTTGTGTTAATATTCTCTTTCATTTTTATATTACAAATCTGATATTCTCGGAGCGCAAGCTGAGCAAGCAATTTAAATAGGATCGAATTTGCATTTGTGAACAGACCTATTATATTTCTATTTATTAATGATACTTATACTTCAGATGAAAAACAACATTTCAAATTCTTTTAATTGTTACTAAGAATTAAATATAATAATAAATATTTGAGTTTTATTTTTATTTCCTGTATAAATTTATTAAAGTTTTTAAAAAAATTGTAAATCATCTACAATTTAAATTGTATAATAAAAAAAAATAAGTTAAGCAATTTCATTGTGAACTATACTAAATAAACTATGCAGTGAAAATAGTATATAATAATAACTGAAACAGAGAAGATTTGTTAATTTGTTCCTACATTATGCAATGAAATTAATTTACCCATCGCATGTGATTATAGTGAGATAAACATATTTTAATAGCAATATAGAAATGTTAATGAAGGAATAAACTGAAGTGAACACACTACTGTGAACATTGTATTATAAATTATAATTGCATGTACGCAGTTTATAAGTACATCTTAATTGTATATTACATTTCAATATAAATTACCATATGACATTCATGTCTAATTATGTCTATACATAGATCGTGGTTAATCATATAATACGACAGCAGCGACACTGAGTATAAAAAATAAGCCATTCACATCCCGCCAGCCGAATACTATTGCCTATGACGTCACTGGAGTTCGGCATGGCAAGAAGGTTGAAGCTATTTACGTTGTTGAGTTCATACGGGTCAACTGACAATCAATATACGAATTAAATTTAAATGCTCTATTTTTTTTAACTTTTTTTGTTCAACTGTATATTAAAATTTACTGTGTTATAGAATATTAACGTCTTATTTATGGGTTGTTTCAGATTGCGATGACTACAATACAAGAAAATTTGCATGGATACAAATTAATTCACTTCATTTTTATAAAATATGTTCGCGGTAAACTTTTTTACTTAAAATATCATTGTATTTTTTGTCTGTCTGTAGAAAAAAAAACATATACTCAAAATGAAATATTTAGTGTCATTTATATTAATTATGCCATGTGATAATACTGAATAATGCACAGTGAATATATCATTTATACTAGATAGATTATCATATTACACAGAACAACGTGATTGAAATTAGTTAAACTTTTACTATAATTTATGTCTTATAAGTTTTCATTCAAATTCATAATTCAAATTATTTAATTAAATATACAGTGAATCTTCGAAGCATCCATGGCAAATAATTAGTGAGTCGTACATAATCATAATATGTATGTCCTTAACCCTAACAGTAACTTTATTTTTCAATATCGTTCTTTTATTTTATTATTATAATTTATTATTATTTTTTTTTTCAAAATGAATATCTTTGACCACTTTATAATAACATATGTACTGGAGCCAATTTTTTGTCACTTTCATTGCTAAGAGGACGTAGAGGTTTAATATTCAGGTAACTGTTTTATTTCTTGCTAGTTGTTTTCCAAAGTTTTAAAATCATAAATATATGCATAGCAATTTAAGAATATAACATACTGTATAATATATACAACATTTTTTCTCTTTTTGGACATAAATAAAATAATAACAAAACGTATTTATATATGAAATTCACAATAAAGCAATTTTTTTTGCTAGAGGCTTATATATACATTTGTTTTAGGGGCAGTTATACGGTTATACGTGTACGGCGTACAAACGCTTTTCCTGCATAGAACGACATTAGTGAGAAGCGAGGTAAACAAACAAACGAGTTCATCTCGCGGCGAAAAAAGAGAGTAAAATAAGCGTGTTGCGTAGCGAGCGAGTTTCGAGCACCACTACGATGCCTCTCGCAGTTAGCTTGCCTCGCCCGCGGCGGCAATTCCCGTAGATCTGAGACTAGTTGCCCATACCACCACGTCGTAATGCAATTCTAAAAGTGATGATTGAAAATTAAATAAACACCTCTACGCGAAGAAAAATATATAGGACATGAAAAAAAGTTGATAGAACATGTCTCTGTTATATTGATAAGTATTTTATTAGTTATAAAATACGAAGAAAATTGTGTTATATATGTAATTTTAATTAATCTACTACAGATGTTTCTATTTTATAAATTTATAATTACATACATATGCGTCAAATGCATTTTCTTTATTTATGTGCACATAATATATCAGCTTGCTAATTTTCATATTGAATTTTTAAATGTTGCCCTAGACTCACATGCATGCACATATGAATATTATGTTTTAGATTTAACTTATTTTACGACCATGGTGCATAAAATTATGTACAAATATAATTATTTGCATAACCCTAAAACAAGCATTAATTAGAAAAGTAATCATATTTTGCAATCATAATTTTTTAATTATTCTAGAGAATAATCAACACAATTTAAATTCAACTTCAATTAAATAATTAAGCATAATTACTATACACTTTAAATAGCACAATTCAACGTGGTATAATATACATTAATATCCAGCCAAGATTGTATCGAACAATATCTTATCTTATTTTTAAATAAAAAAAATTTATTTTTAATTTTGTGCATTCACTTTAAACTTTAAAGAACAATGTTGAAAATAATCCATTAAAAAAATGAGCTACATTTTTTCTTTCGTGTATATTTTTAAAAATATTTACAGTTTTTATTCGCCATGCACTTATTACTTATTATATTATACGTATTAAAATTTCCTCTATAGATTTAATCAAACCTTTTTTTATTATTTATTATAATATATATTCCACTGAAGATCGATACGTTCGCGTCTTCGTGCGAACGGGAGGAATGAGTGGCGAATTATTACATAGTATCAGCAGCATCTTGAGAGCCGATCTTGCCTCTGTCTGTCCCTAGGCGTTTCAGTATTAACCGCATTAACCGCTCATTTACATTAAGCCATTAGCCTAACTGTATTGCTTGCTCCTCATCCCCCAGACAGAAAATTAGCTACTGCACGTCGCGGCGCAGTTGGTAAATCAGCGTCTTTTCCATCAGTGACGTCAACAACTAGAAGTTAACAAAATGGATTGCAACCAACTTGCAGTCACTTAAAGAACAGAGGTCATAGCTTGCTAATTTACTACACGCTTGAGAGAACTAGATCATTTAGTTAAGGTGGAAGTAAGTCATCATGTTTTTAATTAGCATTTCTCTCTTTTAATTTTTTGTAAGTATTTCTCTCAGAGCGAATTCTGAGTTTATTTTACTCACCGGGTCAGTGAAAAGATGGAGGAAGCCAACGAAAGTAATAAATTTTTATGTTTGCTACAGTGAAAATTATTTTCTTTTTATTTTAAAATATATACAAATCATTTTTTAATTATTGATACTATGAAAATTGGTCAAACTAGTGAGCGCTTGTGATCGTTATGAGTAAATCAACGTTTGATTCACCTACAAATAATTATAAGCAAATACATTACAACATTGTATCAATATCCTTGCGATCAGTAAACTGGTAAAAATATTGTAAACAATAATAATAATAATAATAATACACCCCTAACAACAATAAGCTCTTAGGGGTGTATCCTTGTAAAAAAAAAAATAATAATAATACAATCAAAGTCAAGGGGGCTCCCCCTGCCCCTTCCCCCGGATCCGCGCCTGAGTAAGTATACAGTCAGTGAAGGGTACACGTGCGTGCTATTCCTGTCATTCATTTCGATTACGACTGTACGAAGTTCAAAGTAAAGTATTAAGTTGTGGAGATTGCGAAATAAATTAAAGATCCATGTTGATATAAAGAAAGCTCTTTATTTTTCATTAACAACAATTTGCTTCCTACGGAATAAAAAATTCAGTTTACACTCATAAGATGATTTCAAATTAATTTAAAATTGTATTTTTTTTTATAACACATCTCATGTACACCTGGAGAAAGCACGAGCTATACATCAATATATCATTATATAGGTGTTGTTTATTGTGGTTGTTAAAAGTCTGTGGAGACATTTAAAATTTTTGGGACGGCTTGAAGGAGTGCTCTTTTTATCTCTCTTTAATATGGCAAAACTGCATCTCTTTGCACTGACCAGCAAGTTACACGGCCTATAACATGGATAAATTTCATGCTGTCTCAAGGTGTAAATATATTAATTGCTTTGAAAAATTCTACAGCTTAGTATCCAATCAAAATGATTTATTCTTAATAAAAAATAATAATTTATGATTACAACATGTAGTAATATTTCACTAAACTTTAAAACAAGTTTCTTAAGTTTCTTTATGTTAATGATAGCAAAAGAAATTGCTTAAGTTTTGGCAGCTCTCGATTTTGATGTACTGTATAATACGTACGTCTGAAGTTGTGTCTGGAAGGTTCACTTGTTGTGCTAATTAAAGCCGAGGAACCGGCGTTAGTTCCTGCTGGTAGTTCCTAATCTTCTCGCTTTCACCCCAGACTCAACTAAACCAGAGCAGAGGACTTTTATATGAACAGTGAGCAAATTTGTCAGTGAAATAATTAATTATTAATTAACTATGAAGTGTAACATCCTCAACAGATATGCAAGTCTCTTAATTAAATTTAATTTCTGTAACAATTTTCTTTTTAAATTATCTTTTTAATTTGAAGGAAATTTTGTTATTTTATATAAATTCTAAACACGGTGGACACCTCCCCTTCCCCCGAGAATAACTGCATTCTGTTGAAGATGTCCAAAAAGTTTGTCTGCTGTGTAAAAAATGTTTTGTCATGATGCAATTAATTGTTTCAAAATGTCAGAAAGATTCGTTACATAAAAACGCGTTGCTTTGTTTGATTTGACAAAAATTTGTTCATTGAAAGCTATTTTTGTGTTTCAAATAACTCTTATTCGTCGAGAAATAAGCCAAAGTATCTCTATTAGCATTTTTGAGAAGTAATTAATTGTTAAAACATATAATTTCTTTTTAATTAGTTTGTTTGATTGCCAGGAACTGAAAAGGAAAAGTCTCATCGAGTTGTTTCCGTAATTATGTCAAAAGCAGCACAAGTAAAATCTCGTAAAAACTATAATAGGTAGAAACTTTACCTAGCCAATGCAAAGAGGAAATATCTACTTAACGACCTTTCTTCTGGAATGAAAGTATTTTTGTTTATTAGACGGATTTTGCTTATATTTTTTTTTAAAACATATTTTGTCATCTGAGACTCATTTCTAAAAGAAAAACAGTTAATAAAAATGAGAAAACTCAAACTTTTATACCATATTCTTAGACACACGGGATTAAGAGCTAATTTGCAAAAATATTTCCTCAACTTTTCTCTTCTTAATTATGTAAATGATGCAAATGTTGTAAGCATATTTTATACTCTGTAAACCACACTGCTCAAAATAGCTTTCTTGCCTTTTTTTAAAGAAGGTAAAATTTAATAAATTTAACTTTTTTAAGGCAAAATTTATAAATATTTAAGTTTATTATATTTGGGTTAAGCAGTAATGATCAAATTATTAAAATTCATGCTGATAAAATCTTAAAAGTAATTTTCCCATCTTTGGTTGAAATAAAAAAATATAATCCTAAACACGGAAAAAAAACTTTATTAGGTTAGAATTATAAATATTATAAAGATGTAAATTTATTATTTCTCTTAATTGGCAGCACGTGTACACTTCCCAAGGCACGGTAGACCAGCAGGAAGAAACAGAGATGTTCAAAATTCGATGATCAATAAGTTGATCTGACAAGAAAGGGGGCGTGAGATTGAAGTTAGCACCGCCTGTCTGCGAACTGTCGGAATATGTCAGTTCTCGCCGGCAACTCGAGTTGGGAAACGATGAGCTTGAAGTCACCGCGGGATCGTTAATATCGAGCACTGTAAAGATTCTCAAAGGAGTTTTTATGTCCAATGAGTAAAGTGCAATTATAAAAGTATATTAATTATATATTATTAACCAATTTATTGTGATATGTTTTTTTTTTCAGTGAATTCGATGTCAGTTGTTCTCTTGAATTCTTAGAAACAAATATATTTAAACAAGTATATTAATATTTTCGAAAAGATCGATCGTGGCTGCAGGCGTGCCCCAGAAATGATTACGCTCGTCATCACGATTCTTATTCTCGTAGGCTTCAAGCGAATGTGGAATGAGAAAAAAAATGTACATGTTTTAATATAAAAATTATTAAAATATTTTATATAGAAACTTACATAAAAAGTTTACGATACATACATAATCGCTAAGAGCTTTATAAAAAAAAAAAAAAAAAAAAAAAAACTTTTACTTTATAAAAATATATTTTAAGCTTACATCCAATGATGAATTATTACTAAGATTTATTATACGAAGAATATTAATTTAAATCAATAACTAATTAATATATAATTATAATATAAAATTTACATAAATGTAACAACAATATAATTACAACAAATTTATTTCAAAGTTTAAACTAATATAAAGAGTTTTGTTTATCAAAAGGTTAGTTATTGTCTTTCTCTTTGGTATGACACGTTTCTTTGAACTTTACATAAGTATTGTAATTAAGCAAGTTGGCACTTAATTATTCAGGTCACTTCCTACAGCTGCCGTAATTCTCGCGCCAAGAACGTAATGCACACCTTTGGACGGCTAAAACGTTATCCTCGTTCTGATGACTAGAGGTGTTTACATCACGTGTATGGGCGTGACACAAACATAAACTTTTTGAAATAACTAATGTGTACGCCAAAATTAATATTGTACCATAACTTTCATTATATTATTAGAGAACGTACAATGAAACACGGAAATAACTTTGCGAATGTCTTGTGTTGTACACACTGCCTTGAATAAGTCAAACTTTATCGATAACATAGTATTAGAATCGACAGTAATGGTTATTTTTTTTATTTCTATACATATAATTAGAAAATGCACAGAAAATTATGCTTTTTTGAATTTTTTCAGACTTTTTAGAGTACGGGAACTAATTTTAAAAAAATATTTAAAATATCTGAATTAGAGGGTAGTGCTATACCTGATGGGACAACCGTGACGTTATTTTTTCGCGCTGTGATTGGCTATTGATGACGTCACGGTTGTTCCATTAGCTAGTACCACCCTAATTAAGATATTTTGAATATTATTTTTAAAATTAGTTCCCATACTCCAAATAATTTGGAAATATTCAGAAAAGCATAATTTTATGTATATTTTCTAATTATGAAATAAAAAATGCAACCATTATTGTCTATTATGATATATATATATATATATATATTATAATATATTATAATATTAAGTATTAAGTATAATATATTATAATAAGTATTATAATAATACTTATTATAATATATATATATATATATATATATATATATATATATATATATATATTATAATAAGTTTTGTATACGTATATTATTTAATTGTATTCATCTTGTTTTTTTAGTAAATAATTAATATTTTTACTATATTATAAAAATATTATAAAAAGAGTAGTTATTTAATATAAATATAATTAGAGCTAGTTACAGTTATATAGGCAGTGAATTATATAAAAAAATTGTAATTTAATTTTTTTTAATAAATTTGAAAATAACATTAGAATATAAAAAGTTAATTTTGTTTGTAGCATAAAGCAAAAGCAACTAACAATATTATTGTAAAAAATTAATAATTGCCAAGAGCTATTATAGTTTATTTATTTCACCCAATATATTTATTTATAAATATATAGAAAGGCTAAAACTGGATGAGCATGCGGATAACATACAAAGCGAAACATCACGAAAGTAGCAGTTATACTATTTTATAGCTGTTTTGCTTATTCCTCTGAAAGCTAGAATTAATTTGTACAAAAATGACTTGTTTGTAGATCTGTTTCAGAATAGAATCAACTTCCTCCAAATGTTTAGTTAGCAGCTGGTAAAGAGTCTGCTAACACTATTAAAGGGTATTATATATAATTATATCTTTAGTATATAAGTATATTGTTATGTAATTATTTTGACTTCAACTCTATCAGGTTAAAAATGTGCAACAATGTGGTGTAACACCTCTTGACCTCTAAAAGGGCCTACATAAATTACAACATCAGTAATTTTTAGGCGAGTCTGACCTGATTGACATTTTTAAAAAATAATCAAGTCCATGATAATGAAATATTCTTTGATTGGAATATTACTTTTTGTGCACACATCGTCTTGAAAAATTTCCCACTTACAGCCTTGTTATTCATAATGTTTTATGTTATTCTTACGGGGTATGGTGATTAACAAGGCCGCAAAGAGAAATTTTCCGAGGAGATGACTATACTTGGTGAATTATTTTTATATATGAATTTCAAAACTATTTTTTTGAATTTGTTTTATTTTTATTTTTTTTTTCATATTTTTTAATGTTGAGCGATGCCATGCCGGTACTCCATGAGTAATATATAATATATCTTATTAACATCTGATAAGCCATACTTCCTTTGTTGTCCATTACGTAACTGTAATAAAGAAAAGAAGGAATATTATTCTATTTTATTCTAATATTATTATTTGTTTAATAAAATTTACAAAACCAAGGACTAAAGTCAACAACGACAAACAACAGTATTGTAAAGAAACTTGTTGGGAAGCTTACTCGTTGCAAACATATATATGGCTACAATACAACGTAGGATATAATACTGAACTAATTACAATTTATATAAGGAAATAATTCAACTTTATCGTTATAGAACTTAAGCATTTGATGGTAATTGATGGTCACTGAAACTCCCAGTTCGTGTATGCCATCCAAGATGAAAGCATTTTGAAATGTTCTATATTAATGGCTGAACCAGCGTTACTCGATAAATTTTTACTTATGTATATCTCTCCCCTCCTGCACTAGCATAAAATATTTTTTACTAGTGATTTTGATCAAGTAAGAAGATGTTTTTAAATAAGTATAAAATATATATTTTATATTGAGTCATCGTTACATCAAATATCAAATTTGAAATTTCTGCAAAAAAAAATTGTCCCCAGTGTAATCAAAATCTTTAGAAATCAATCATACATAAAATTTTGATTTACATAGTATATATTTTAGTAATCATACGCATTGATGACGTGAACAAACCCAGTAGCGCATATTATAACCACGTTAAATCAGTGAAGTTGTGTAGAGGCGTTTGCAGTTCATTTGAGGCTTTCTTACGTGCTGTCTTTGGTAGGTAACCCCTTGGTAGCCGCCGGGAAACAGTGCTACATGCTCTATTGAACTGATAACACCAAAACGTTGACTTTATAAATCTAAAGTTCAAGGAGAGAAAAAGGTTTATGATTAGCTTTAGCAATGTCTGCTTGGATGATTTGCATACTGTCAGTTGAAAAACAATCTATGTGTCCCATAAAACAATCCAATTACTGAAATTGTGTAATAATTATCATTTTGTATTGACTACATGGTGTAAAAAAATTAAAGACAAAGTTCATTTGAGGCAGCTAGGGAATAAATGTATACAAATTTACGTAATATTTTATAGTAATACATTGTTTTCGAATCAATATTGAACCGAAATAATCTAGCAACAGATGTAATCGTTGCCGTAATAAATGAATAATCACTAAACAAAATTTCACGGAAAGTTCGTAAGTGTCCTGGTCAGAAGCGCCGAGAGGGTATGCAACCGTTCGAGCGTTTGTGTTGTGCGGTACATATACATTGGACCAACGCAGGCGCTGATGAAGTTTGGCTATGTTTTGAATTAAGCCGCAAGCATATAATTTGAATTTACAATTAGTGCCAGTGATGACATCATGTAGAAAATACAAGTTTGAGATTTAGCTCCTCGTTTCAAGTTTTTTCATGTTACATTAAATAATATAAATAATTGTAGTAAATTACAGCTTTTAATAAAAACATTTTGTATTGTGTTTATCATCATATATAATAAATCATTTTATTATACTGTATTATTTATTTGTTTATAGTACGTCGATTTGCACAAAGCTCAACGTAAAGAGTTAAATTCGATAAAGCATTTTTTTTAATGTTTTTTAATTCTATACAAAACATTGTTATAAAAAAATTCACGCTTAAAAATGGTTGGTAAAATTGATAATATTTATACTAATGTATTGGGAAACGACAAAAAAATGTAACAAAATTATACAGACAAACACAATAATAAAACAAAAGTCTCTGGTTGCTTTTGGAGCATTTTCGTTGGCATATTATGTAATTTGCTGAAAAGTTGAGTTTAACCACGCTTTCCTACTAAAACATACAGGGAATATTTTATAAGCTACGGTAGAGCTACGTTGTATTTACAGCAGCTTTTTCTTTAGACCAGCACTGAGAAAACCTCGAATGGATGATTAAAACGTAAACTGCGTACAGTCCAGTGATGGCTTCATACATTCATTACTTTATAACCACTAATTTGTTTTTATTCTCAACATTATATATAATCGGAAATTCTAACAAATCGTTGGTGCTTTCTATGGATATTTTTAATATTATTTTCATATTAAAATGAAAATAATGAAAATAACAGCATTAAATTTTAAAAATTTTAATATAAAATTTTTAAAACTCAAACTCTTGAGGTCTACAGAATATTTTTATGTAATATCATAGGGGGCATTCACAAAGCACTTTAACCCCAACTTTGTGAATGGGGTTAAAGTTGGGGTTAAAGTGCTTTGTGAATGCCCCCCATGCTGTTTTATGAATAAACACAATTTAAAAAATATATATATATTGAATCAAGATTATTCTTTTACATAATTCTGCTGAAAAATGTCAAGAATATCTTAAAACATTATTTTTAGTCACCATTGATGTAGATATAATATTTCCTTGACTTGACATTGTACAAGTATATCTTATATATATGCAGGTCTATCTTGAATATTGTAGGTAATTAGGAAGGGTCCAGTTAGCAGGTTACGTGACGTACTCCACAGGTGTCCTCTCTTGGCAGTGCTGAAGCCTCGCGGGGGCGGGCTGGGCGGGCGATTGGTCGTCACACCGGGTTGGGGTGAGGGCGGGGGCTGGTCCGGGTGCGCCGCGGCGCCGTGTCGTGTATTTAAGCGCCGTCGCCGCACGCGAGGCCCCGTATCCTAGCAGCTCAACCCGACGCAGCGCACGAGCGAACAAGCAGGAACATCGTTGTCTTGGGCCGTGCTCAACAAGTGACTTGCCTCACTCCACGGCCGTCGCCTTCGCCTCTCTCTTCATCCTCAGCCTCTCCGCTCTCAAGTTAGCAAGTAAGTACCCGACACAAGCACGTCTGGATGATAGAAGTCACTTTCAACTTTTGTAATGTACTGAATACTGAATATTCATATAATTTATTTTGACCGTTATATGTATTAGAATATTATACTATAAATAAATTATAAAGTTATGCTAACGAGAAAAAAGTTTTTAAATTTGTGCATATTATGTTTAATTTAATCACAGAAAAAGTTTTCTTTGCTATTATTACGTTTTAATTTAAAAGTTTATTATTATTTATTAGTTAATACAGAAGTGTTCTCTCTTGCACCCCTTGTTATAATTTATAATAATGAATATAGTGCAGTCATCATTTTGACTGAAATAAGCTAATATTTTTTTTTTTTAAAAATTGTAGAAAAATACTATATTATTTAATTGTTCATATTGAATCATATTTGAAGTGTGGATATTTTTTCTGACACAACATTTTAGGTATTAATAATTCGGTCATTATGTAAATTTTTAAGCCATGCATGCAGTAAGGTCAAGTTTACGGTTGTATTCTTGAGTATTTTAAGATCTCATTTTTATATTTGTACAAGCGGTGTACTATACTTGTATTACTTACAACAATAATAATTATGTGTTCATACAATTGTATAAAATACCACGTACCCTAATCCTAGTTGGATGTAAATTTTTAGCTATATGTCCTCGGTTATTTTCTAAATGTTAATAAAATATTTCATCGTATCGATGTTTTCAAGGAAAAAGACAAGAAAAAATATAGCTTCTGCTAAAACAGCACCAGACTTTCCTGCAAATTTATTACATCTTGGATTTACCAGCCTAATATTTTTACATTATTTCCAAAACATTATTAATTTCAGTTTATTCAACGTAGCTTGAAAAAAAAATCTTAATACGCCAATTAAAAAAATTCTATTAGGTTATTACATACGAAAATTGCCTAAAGCCACTGATATATATATATGCTAAAACTTTATCTTATAGATGCTCTGCCTCGTGCTGTATGCTCATGCAAAAGTATTATTGTAATAATTAGTAATTAGCATTGTTTTTATGAAACTAAAAATTGATTATTACTGGTAATAATGAATAAGATATACTTTTGAACTTTTTAGATTTAGAGTGTAATTTTTATAAATATTAATCGTAATATTTGAGTCTTAAAAAGCAGCAGTTTTTGTTATGTAAATATTTTAAGTTTGTACTAAGAGGCAGATTATAATATATTTTTATATCTGCTTTATTTCAACGTCCATATCTGAATACCAAACATCAAGGTCTCATATAAAATATTATATATATTTTTTAATAAAGTGAAAAAGCAACGATTTTTTTTTATTTTATTAAGGCATGCATGAATACAGCAACATTTATACTTTATGTTTATCACTTTATTTGCAGTGCAATATTAAAAAGAAAAAAATGGTAAAGAAAAATAAATTTTCGCCCTCCGTTTGTACAACATACAAAGCAAGTAATATACTGCATGTATATAATATTTATGTATATATCTAAGAAATTATTAATGTATATATCACGTTTTCCGCTGGCCCCGAGCTGAGTACATCGCGCGGCGGTGGTGGTGGCAGCGAGTGGCCTGCTCGCCTGCTGCCCACTATATGTATTCGTATTAATGATCAAAGCGCGCCCTACTACACTAGCTTTCCAAGCAGCTTGCTCAACTAAATGAAAACGTCCAGTAGAAATGAATCTTTTGTAAGAGTAATCTCAAAACCAGTGCAAGATTATAGTGTATTTTTCATGTATATCATTCTTTAGGAAAACTATAACAGTGATATTTATATATGAAACAAAGGAAAATATTTAGTTCTTATAATAAGTATAACAAGTAAGTAATAGTCTTTTTTTTAAATCTTATGACCGCATTTTATAATGATAACATTTTGTTCCATATTTATATGCAAATTAAATTAAGATTTATTTATTTTATTATATAAAATTATTATGTTTGCATACATGGTCTAAAATTTGACCACAACTTATAATAATTAGCATTATAGCTATAGAGGGGCTTGGAAAATGGGCCCTTCAAGCATAGAAAACAAGTGAATTCGGTGTCTATATTCGGAAGAAAGAACTATTATAATTTTCGTTAATGAACTTAAACCGATAATAGTAATCGATTAAAGGTAATACATTTTTTCCGATTCAATTTTGTCTCGTCATTCAATTAAAAACTAACATTTTTCAAGTTTTACGAGAAGCGTTGCTGAACGAGGTTGAAATTACAAGGCAAGCAGTATTTAATATTTAATATTTTTTGCATTATAACTATTTAATTACAATGAGTTTTAAAATAATCATACGTTAATTGAAATTTAATTTACGTAAATCACTTACAATTTGCTATAATTTACTAATAAAAGTAAGAATCACCTCTTTTTATAGAATCGCCAGTAAATTGTAAAATATGTTGTATTATATGAACAAATGAAATGATCAAAAACCCATCCACAGTATAATACATTTTAAGTATTAATGAAAGAATCTATTTTGAATTATTAGCATCTCTGTGACATTTTCAGTTAATTAAATGGACTTCCACGGAGCATTTTGTACAACAGAAAGAATATTCAAATATTTAGCGTATAGACATTTTCTTTCATTATATATATATATATATATATATATATATATATATATATATATATATATATATATATATATATATGTTTTGTAATTCATATTTCAAATCATTCAGCAAAAAACAAACACAACACACTCCTTTAAAGTGAAAAAGCATGTTTAATACTAAAATTATATATACATTATCACACGGCTAGGTAAAAGCACATGCATATATATTATTATTATTATACAGCCTCGCAAATTCCGCGTACAGCTTTTTATAAAAGTTGAATAACATTAATTTCTGCGCGTGAGTAAAAAAAACAAACAAACATAATACTTAACAACAGTAATTTTTAACACGTGTGAAATTTAAAGTTGAATATATGTATATGTATTTTTTTCCGTAACATTTAACTTGGATTTCGTCGCGTTTGTAATATCTATTTGATAACAATTTAAAAATATTTTCCTCATTAGCAGAATTCGAGACAAAATAATGTCGAATATTTATGAATAAAACCAGGTTAAATGAAACATGCAGACATTTCAATTTTGCATTATTTTAAATACTATTATTATATTTTGTTCCTCTGAAGACTGCAAGAATAAAATAAAAAATCATTGTATTAATGTTGCTTAATTAATATCAAGTTTGATTGTCATATAACTCAGCTATATTGGTTGCAAGAAGAACTTCAAAACTTAATCATTAAAAATTTTTGATCTATAATTAATCATTAACAAAAAAAAAACATGCGTCGAGGATGAAATAAAAAAAGCACTTTATAATGAGTTGATTATTTCATTCTTTTATGTATAAAACATTGAACGTCTAAAAATTTGAAATTAGCTGCCCTATTTTTAGAATTATATGAAATAACATCACGTCTTTAAAAAAATCACGGAGGTTCCAATTTAACTAATTCAGTAGCTGAGCATACGGGGGTGTTGTTGCTGACGTTGGTGCAAGCGGCCACCTCCGGCTCAAGAAGCTTCAAGCTCAGGTCACTGCACCTCATCAATCCCCACGATCAGCCCGTATTCTTCTCCGGCCAAGCGTGGCTTCGCTCACAGTGTTTTGATTGCAGGCAACTTGCACTACTAAAATCCAGGTAAAAAATCACGTAAAAAATTTAATAAAACGTTCAATACATAGTAAGATTTTTTAGATTTTTTTTTTATAAATTTAATATAGAATGTACTAAAATACAAATTAATTTATAATTTTATTTAATGCTTGGTGACTTTTTTTCAGATAATAATTTATTCATTATAACATGAATTATAAATTTTGCATATTATATAGCAAGTCATACATTATACTAGCTGGTATATTTAGTATTGATAGTTGCAAGTGGATTCAATTCATAAATTTTTTATGTGAACTATGGTTACATAATTTACGAGATCACAAATTAAAATATTTATTTATTCTTGTTATAATGAGGTTTCTATAAATATACAATGCTTTGTTTGTAGTAAAGTTTTAACTACGTTATTCAATTAATTAGAACACTTGTAAGCACAATAATGCGAAGTATACGAGAACGTCTCTGCAATGCAGATTGCAACTATAACCTCATTATTAATTTTTAAGTATTTTGTAGTTTAAAAAGTATATAATATATTATAATAATTGCGGTATTATTCTTATATAATTTACTTTAGTTTTTATTGATTGCTGTGTGTTGGATGTTATAAAATTGTAAATACAATTTTAAGCATTCTATATAATGATGTAAACACAATTATCATATGGATTTATAATTGGATAAATTAACGAAGCTATGTATTATTACGGCTGTTCATTTCCAACACCTGTCAGTCAAGCCGAGATATTGACGCTGCACGCTGCATATAAAACATACAGAACGACGAGTTGTGACGGCGTTTGACATGCAAATTTTACTCTAAGGGAATACATGCAACTGGAATTACATTTTGAAGGACTATAATTTTATCTTCCTGTGAGTCAATCAACGCCAGTACCAAAAAAAAATTGCGGATATATAATATCAATTTAGAAGTGTGGTGAAAATTGCTTAAAATTTTTATTATTATGATATCTCTAAAAAGTTATGATTTCCGTGAGCCCAATAAAATTTATAATATTACATTTATTTTTATTTCAGTTTCACTTTCAAAGCAAAACTTTAAAGACAAAATTAAGATGCAAAGAAATAAACGAGAATTTTCTTTTGAACACTTGTGAGGCTAAAATTATTGCATTAAATTAAAAGATTACCTATTTATTTTACTTTTAGATCGAACTTATTGTGGGCATAAAAATCAATTCGTAATAATAATACAGTAATGAATGTAAATAATAAATACATAATTATAATTATGTGGGGATAGTTTAACTGTTATAACAATAACGGTAAAAGGCACTATGCCTTTTAAATAGCAGATGGAAAATCGTTCCCATAATTTCAAATCAATTAATTTTTTAGAAAAAAAATTATAGCATGGAGGTTTTTTTAGATACGTTATAGGCTATAAATAAAGCCTTCAAGTATTCCCCGGTGTAAAAATTTTCTCCGTAAGCCACCATATTAGATTTTTTTTTCTCAATAAGGGGCATTCACAAAGTCTTAAGGCCACATTTAGGGCTCGATAATTTAAGACCAGAAATTTTGGGTCTAAAAATCATGTCTAAAATTGGGCTTTAAATTATCGAGCCCTAAATGTGGCCTTAGGGCTTTATGAATGCCCCTTAATATAACTCTATTAAAGCTATTGATTTGAAAATATCTTCTACCCCCTCCCCATTTAGGGACTTTTTGATAATGAATCAAGAACTTATTTTTCTCTATAAAAAATTTCTTTTATGTCAAAAAATCAATTTCGAGTTTTTTTAAATGGGGTTGAATAGGACGGTGGGAACACCGCAAAATCAGCTGACTTTTGAAGCCTCTATGCGGCGAATAGTTAAAATTTATTCAAGTAATCATCTAAAAAATTAATAACTCAAAACTTGATGATATTAATTTTTTGTATGATTATAAGTTAATAGTCGATTTATCCTTTATTTTTAGATGTAAAAACATTTTAGGGTTACCATCGGAAAATAATGGGCAATGACCACGAATATGTTATTAATCATTAAATAAATGTCTAGTTTAGAGGGTATAGAGGATAAGAAAGTACGTATTTTAGCTATATAATTTATATGTAGATAATGTGATTTCTATATTGGTATGTTTTCGATCAACCTTGAGTGTTGTTGTTAACAACGTATGACATTTTATTGTGACATGAAATTAGGCTAAATTACACTTGTATATAAGGTTATAAAACTAATACTGAGTATTAGGTTTATAACCTTATAAATAACTGTTTGTAATTTTATTAGAAGAAGTGGGGAAAAAAACGAAATATTTCAATTAAATTGCAAATGGTTAAATTAAAGTAATAATCTTTATATAGCTTACGTCATATATGTAATAATGTAAATTAAATTATGAATTATATCGCAGCATGGAAAATGAAATAAAAAAATATATGGCATTTAATTTGTAACACTTCCAAATTATCTCACCATATGTTATGAAATAATATGAAACAGAAAACTATAAAAAAAAGTATTCCTACTTTCCAGTTCTCTTCAAATTGATGTTAGAGCATGATAATTTTAAGTAACACGCCCGCCCAATGAGTAGGTACAAGATCCTGCGTACAATGTGGTGATACAGACCTAGAAATTGCACATACTGCTGGACAACCTGAATGAAATTTTTATTGCATAATTAAATAAATGGATGCCCTCTAGAGTTCTGAAGTGCCATTTTTTCTGTTTTCTTTTGAACCCTCTAAAACTTGAGGTGACAGCCGTTGTGACTTCATAGTCATGTAACGCATTTCCCTGTATCGTTAAATATGAGTTAAATATTTGTATGAATATGACGTCACGCAGCATTTTGCAACAAGATTTTACGGGTGTTTGAGTGTAAAAAAAAAAAATGAAAAGAAATAAATAAAGCTACAAAACTGGAGCTACTGTATCCAAATAGGCAATACAAATTTCATTAGTTTTAGGTTTTCCATTATAATTATTTATGGTTATAAAATCCAGCAAATAGAAATGCAGAAAAAAAATATATTTTTAGCTCGATAAGTCAACCAAAATATGTTTTTATATTACACTGTATAATATTAAAATAAAAGCAATCCTAAAATATCACTTATATTTTCAAGGTTTCAAATCAAATTTATTCTGCACTCAAGAATCAAAGATTTCTTTCTTGGCATTTTTATTTTTAGATTATTTTTATATTTGCCCCCATTAGCGGAGTTCACTTCTTTTTCATTTTATACCATATTATACTTCTATTTTTCAATTTACAATTCAATATAAAATATAATTATAGCAGGATCATGAGAATTTTACCTATTTATATTATACAGTATATATTTATATTTTTTCATTATAAATAAAAAGTACAATTTTAATGTAAGTCAACGTACTTTTATGGTTCCACCTGAAATGAAATTGCAAAAAGCAAATAATATGAAACTCTAGCATGAAAATACGCTTATTATCAAGCAAAGTCCTTTAGTTAAGCGTTACACAAGGCGAGTATAATTGTATAAATATGTCGAGAAAATCTTGTTATTTATACATGTACAGATTTTTTTTTTTTTTTTAAATGCGTCTCATGTTTGGAACGCTTTGTGTAAATGTAGCTTTCTTCCCACCTCCAACGTACCATCGTTACGTATAATTATTGCTCATTCAATATAATTCAATGGTGTTATGATACATTTTTTTCATTTAATATAGTTGTACAGTTATGGCCAAAATGAGTGGAAATGTGCAATTCTGCTGCACCAATAGCGTTTCTTTATGACTAATTAACAACTAACTGTTGTAAGAACTTATTAAAAACATTTATTGCAAAGTTTTAATTTTTCATAATTATTATTATTATTTGTTGCATTATGTGTAATGCAAGCTAAAATATTGAGAATGATGCATATTTGAGTTAACTAACATAACCTAGATTCAAATGGTGTGTTAAGCTACTGTCCATAACAGTTTAATGGAATGAAAGGTACCTGCATACATACATTATTACTACTAAAACAACAGAGTAGCGAATAACGCAGAAGTAAATATTATTACTATAATGTAAATTTAATGTTCATAGACTTAGCAGCAGCTAGAATGTCGAAGCTCTGTGACATCATCAAAAGCAAATGTTGTCGTTGCACACTTATGATGTATTAACTTCATTTTTGCTGCAATAATCAACAACAATTTTTAATTAAGTTAACATTTCCTAAAGAGAACCCAATAATTTATTTAATGTAGGTATTATTTATAATCTATTATAAAATATGCAAAGCTAATAACATTAATAATTTTTGTATAGGTATTGCATTTAAACCATTTTAAAAACATTATTTTTTAATTGTAATTAGTGTAAATTATGAATGAAACTTGTCCATAATTTAAAATATTAAAAAAATAATTTTCTTAAAATTTTAAACAATTATCATACTGTATACATGAGTAGTACATCAGTATGTATACACACTATATGTATATACACAGTTTTATCAACCATAAATATTTCGCACGATAATATTTATCATTATAATTTCTGACTAAAATGATCATGCGACAATTTGATATGATATTGATAAATAATTATTTTAACGATAAAGGAACGTAGTACCATTTTTAATTTTTTGTCTTTTTTAAAATAACAATATATACTAACATGATATATTATACAGTATTATACTGCATACAATGATGTAGAAGTAATTCAAGAACCCCTTTCACATAATATGTATATACATACGAATTTTGAATTTTATACTTACATATTACATTGTAATATGTGTATTACACACACATTGTTTGCTTAACCTTTTGTGGCTTCCCCTCCATAGTTATTCTAAAACTTCAATTTATAGGCTGCGGTACTCGTGAGTGTCAGAAATTCTCTGGATGCGGTGAGGGCATTGAGTGTGATCAAGTTAAAGCATTATTGAAACGAGAACAAGGAAAAAATGTTCAAAAAACAACACGAAAAGCAATTTTGGTGATGGTAACTTAATTTATTACGAGTATTGATTTGAAGTAAAAAATTTTATACAAAAATTAAAATATTTCAATAAGATAATTTTTAAGTTTGTTTTTATATTTTTTATATCAAAAAATAAATTCATACAATTAAAACAAGCATCAGTTTCTATTTTACATATAATTACAAATGCTGTACAGCCTATGATCGAAATAAAAATTTGAATTTGAATTTGAATATGTAATTATATTTTACCAATTATAAAAAGGCCCATCAGGCTTCCGGCCTTGGTAGGACTGTATTCTTATTTTTCACTAATAAGACATTTAAAATAATAATAATAATAATATTATAAGCAATAAATAACAAGAAAAACTCTAACTCATAATTTATTCAAAAATTTCAGAAATAAGTAAGTAAGTTTAATTTTATATTTTGATTGAAAATAAGTAAAAATCTTAGCTTTGAAGTTAAAAAAAAATAAGCATTGACGAATGAGCTTCCAATCGTAAATTAACAAATTAGGAAATAAATATTTTATCCAAGTGATAATTATATCGTAAATTGATAAATATAAAATATATAACGACAAAATTGCACAGCTGTGTTCATCCAGTACTGCAAATTGTGTAGCTTTATAGTCACTCCGACCGCTCGTATGCACAGTGACAGTAATTAGGAGTCCTAAATGAGCAATCTCGTCGCAATGCAATTTCCCACAATAGTAAATACATACGAGGTTGCTATCGGTCATACACTACAATGCATCCTGCTGTACAGAACACGGTGAAATCATCCTTATTGAACATAATTAATTAGGAATTAAAATTGATATTACATGTATTAATGCTGGTCTATCGATATCATAAAATGTATTACATATTTAACACATATTACTTTGAATGAAACGAAATAAATTATGAAAAATCGTTTCTTAATTTAGATTTAATTTTGAATTTAGACTAGTAAATTATTTGTTACAAAAATTAAATTGAGACTAAAATATAAAATAATATTTATATATGGAATTTTTAGACATCACAAGCAATGTATTATGCTCAGTAAATCAAAGTTTTTAATACAATTTAATTGCACGATTGTCGGAGGTGTGTAAATATTATATTGAAAAATTCGAATACTTATTATAAGTTATTATCGTATTATCATGCGTGTTTTTTTACTCGTATTAAAATTTGATCTAAAGATACTTAAGAAACTTTTTCTTGTACTTTAAAATAAAATCATTATAATATACTACACTTGATCGATACAGTATCTATCACTCTAAAATCTAAATACAACTTAAAATTATTATTTATATAACTGCAATATTAAAACAACATAGAATAAGCAAAAACAAACAAACATGGGAGCGATTCACTAAGCAATTAGCCAGGTTTCTAACTACGTTTAACTTAACCATGTTTAACTAGATTGTTTAACACGTAAAACAGATATAGTTAAACGTGGTTAAGCTAAACGTGGTTAGAAACCTGGCCAACTGCTTCGTGAATTGCACCCAAAACATTTCATTCGTGATATATTTATATTTCCAATTTATAAAAAAATTAAGCTAGTATAATACAATATTACTAATCACCATCCTCTTACACACGAATGAATAATTATTATGCACTATTCATAAAAGCATGAGTATTAATTATTAGTTGTAGTTTCAAATTTCAGCTATTCATTACTGGAATTTCAGGTAATCCTATTGATGAATATAAAATAGCTATACAGTAAAATAACATGATAAACTATAATCTATGAATGAGAGGTAAATAAACAAGTTCTCAATCATCGGTGATAGAAACGGCAGCTGCTGAGTTTCCGGGTCATGTCACCTCGTTATATGCTGGTCTAATTAATTCTATAAATCACTGAACTTTAAATTAATTAAGTTTAATCCTATTTATGCAATATAGTTTTAACTTGAAATATATAATTATAGTTTGTCTCAATAAACTCCAAAGGTTGCATTATAAGTTAATCCATAAGTATTAAATGAGTTATATTAATTTTCAATTAATTAAGTTTCAATCTACATATTTTTTTTATTCTGCTTGATTGGTACAGTACCATAAAAGAAAGATCCCAATGGAATCATACAACGTAATTTTTCCTCATGAATTAGGATTCTTAACAAGAATTTAATAAATTTTCGTATATATAATTTAAAATTTGTACATAATTATAATTCAACTGTATATAATTCAGTTTAAATTTTGAAATAAATATCTAGGATGCAAAAAATCTAGCACTTTCAATAAAAATCGTTCTTTTTAAATTGGCATAGTTATAAATATGTTTAAATTTTTAAATTGCGTTTGAAATGCGAAAATAATTTCCACAACTGCTTTTGGAAACAAGATATTCTACATTGTACGTAATTACATTTGTAATTAGACACGACAGTTTGTGATAACTTATTGAAAGCCTACAAAGTACAAACAATACAAATTACAATGCTACTAATTAATAATTGGATCAAATGTATTAACTACCCATATAACAAAGTAATGTTATTAATGCGATTTTTATCCATCCACGGAAGCGCTTTATATCGGTTGTGACACAACGTATTCAAGAGGTTTCCTAGGACCGGGGTTTTTCCGGTGAATTAACGTTTCGTAAAACATCGTTTAAAAAAACCAATCCGCAACCAATAAAAAACCTTTTGAAACGGGGGGGGGGGGGGGAGGAGGAGGGAGCGAGCAGGCCTCAGATAGGGGGGTTTCTACCCCAAAATTTTATGCTGTTTCCTTTTTAACTAACCTAATGTAGCCTATATAAATCTTTCCTCTTATATAGGTTTACTATTTTTTCAGTGACTGATGCAAAATTATTAAAATTATAATACTACCATAACTCCCCTCAGAGTATTTTATTTTAGGATCAAGTTCTTAGAATACAAAAGAAATGAATTTATTTTAAAGAATATCATTGAGTCTGCTGCGGTAGCTTTAGTCAAAATTAAGAAAAATTAGTCAAATCAGCATCTAAAGAGACTAAAAAATTAATAAGTAAAAAACCTTGATCCTATTTTATTTAATTTTTGATCAGGTTTATAGTAAAAAAAAAAAATCCTTTATCTTTGTGTGTAAAAATATTTATTTACAAGGTATTTAACGTTTACCAACGGGCAATAATTATTTAATTATGAATAACTCCTAATGGTGTCATTAATCCTTACAGCAAAAATAATTCAAAAATTAGAATGAAGCTTATAAAGTTATGTTTATTCAAGCAGGGTTTTTGTACTATAAATAGTTGACTTTTTTATTTTTTTGTATAAAATATTACACTTATTTGACTTATTACATATTTATACTACATTTCAATATGAACTAAAATTATGAGAAAAATTCTAAGATTTGAAAAAAATTCTAAGATTTGAAACACATATGTTGCTATTACATTTTTTTTATTAAAATATGACATGTTTACAATTCCCATTTTCTTCATTAGCATAATATTTAATATACCTTTTCTTCAGATGGTTGTTTTCGAAAGTAGCTTTATTTAGCTGGCTCACTTTTAAGAATACCATTGCATTATATTATTTTATGAAATGTATTTATTTTAATTGATCGCATATCAAATTTGAAACATTTGAATTTTTATATTGAAGGAAAATTAAATGTTAATTATACCATGGAAAAAAATTATTTCGATGGTTGGCTTTTATATCACATTGTCACTAATTTGTACTGCATTATACACATTATTTCACTCTATCACTGGGAAAAACAATGCAGGAATAAATAATATAGCAACTCAATGCTGCAGTACACGAAATATCACATCCGAACACTACAAGGCGGCCGGAAAACTGGCACAATACGCGCGCGGGCGGCGCGGGTTACGTCACCGCACCGTCAGCTGGACCCGCTGCAAGCAGATCTTCCCAGCTAAATCTCAGCCTGCCTGCCTCTCCCCAATCAAGTGTGACCACGTGATCGCTCTGGAATGCCCGAAAGACATAAAACCACACATGGCGAGGATCTTTCACGCTCGCTCGCTGTTATAATGTCCCCTTTCTTCTCTCCTCAAACCAACAAGCCAACCCACCCACACACTTTTTCTGTTGACGCCGCGAAAAGTGTGATAATTTTGAACGTATCATTTTCTTATAAACCATCATAGAGGTAAACAATTATTATTACCGGTCTATATGCATCTAAAAAATACAGCGGCAAAATAAAAATTACTTGCAATACAGCAGTAGTATTAAAATATAATATAAATAAACATATATACAAATATAAATTTATTAATTGATCTGGACTAATCTGGACATCAAAATATTTAAAATATTTAATTTTAAATAAATATATTACAATTGTATGAAACTAAATTTATTGTGTGTAATAAAATATTTCTTACAAATGTAGTATATTTACTTTAAAATTTAAAAAATTTGGTGTAAATCTGATCAATAAATTAATATTAGTTTCACAAAATAATAAATATAAGTATTCAGTGAAATTTAAATTAAAAAATTGAAATAAATTCGCTTGCAATTTTATGATTATATATATATATATATATATATATATATATATATATATATATATATATATATACCGTATATAAACGTTTAAACCTGCGATTTTATGCATAACTTACGATATGATTTAATAACGTATGATATACCTATTGCCGACTCACCTTTTTATAAAAAAAAAATGAAAAAAAAAAATCAAGAAGTGAATAATTAACTTCAGCTAAATAAGTTTTTACATTTCTTTATATTTTTTCATTATTCTAAGTATAATTGTGATAAACGTAACTTTTCTGTTTTCGCAACGTATCTTAAGCAACTCAAAATTTCCAAGACCAAAACATCCAATGGAATGCGTTGTTTATCCGACATATGTTACATGGGTATATATTATTTTTCTGTTAAAATTTACATTTATAATATTTAAAGTATTTAAACTTAATTTTTATATTGCAGAAATTATTGATTGAATATAAAATTGCTTTATAAATTCTAAAATTGAATCAATTTCAAATAAATAAATATAATTTTGAGTTATAATAGTGACGTATGGAAAAATGGTATTGCTATAATTACATTGCTTAAAATTTTTATTTCATTTCCGTATAAAAAGAAATAGTGTTTTATTTCTTGTGATTTACATATTTAAAAGTTAAAACGAAATGGAAATTTGTTTATTCATTTTCTTAAATCCTAAAGGATATAAACTTAGTTTATATTTATGAATATAAAGACAATAAATAAAATTTTAATTTTAATGATAATTCTTGATGCTTATACACACTACATTGGCTTAAGTATAACATTAATTAACATTGTTTTACAAAACTGTGTGCTCTTCACATATCACCCTTGGTCTTTATGGAGGATCCACTATGCAGCAACACAAGGCACTATTATAATAACAGATTATACACCGAGCAAAGATGCAATTAGTTTTTCTACAGGCGTGCAGTTTGACTACCGTTTTTCTCTCCTAAACCTTGTAGATAATCTATTTATTCAAGGCTTCAACTAACGTAACGTTAAGGCATATATATTATTCAAAAATCAATAACTCCTTTCAACATTTGGTAAAATATTGAACATATTACCTTCTTTATAATACATGACGTATATCACAAAATGATTGACAGTGTATACTGTATACCTGTACATTCTTTTTTTATTACTGGTGACATGATAAAAAACTGGATGATGAATCACTCGGTAAGGCATTTTCTAATTCTTGGTAATATCGAATAAAAAATCATTGATAATTTTACAAAATGCAGAACAGAAAGGTGGACGGTTTGAAGGACCCTATATCCTGCAATGTTGTCCATGGAATGCTTGTTAAAAGTAATACCTTTCATTATATGTATTAAAAACATTCAGGAGTATGGTGAGTGGCGATGTAGACTAAATTATAATTGTTAAAAAATAGGTTTAATCAAGTATTGGTAATTATTGAAACTGGAAATTAATTTAAAATATTAACTACAGATTGAAATGTGGGTCAAGTGTGTACGAGTACTGAGAATAAAAACATAATTAAAATGTCAGAGAGAGTTGCAACCAGCAATTAGACTTGGCTAGCCACTGCAAACAATTACCAATATTAATTAATTGCAGTGAAGCACAAACTCGACTACGACAAAATAATGCAGGGCTGTAGCAGATGTTATGTTTGGGGCTTTTGTTTCACCTCACGTCAGTTTGCACTAACGAACAATTAAGTTGATTGCCATACATCTATATAGTTAAGTCGCTTACAGTACATTTCAAAGTTTTAGATAGAGACATGCATGTTCACTTCATATACAGTATATTACTGAAGTTCAACTTTTTATTTTTGCTTTTTTCCTTATAATAACTTATTTTTTATAATAACTTATTTTTTATAAAATTGACAATTTGTATTACTCTTTTACAAATAAATTCTATTGAAATACGATTCGATTCAGAAAGTAATTTTTTTGCTTTTGTTGATAAATATTGCAATTGAAGAGACTTTTGTGGCGCTGGTTGCTGCGATATAAGGGGTTTTAGCACCGGTTGAATCACCCTCCCTCCCTCCCCTTCCGGTCAGAGGTCACGCCCCTTGACCTCTCCCTTTCCGGCTAGCCAATATGATTGCCCTAACAGGATCAAGCCGTCAGCGTCGCGTCAAGTGGATCCGATTATATATACCATTCATATATATAATGGCACATGATCTTATATTAGGCTTCTATATATAATATTTCCATACAATATCAATACAAGGGTATGATGTTATATCATATGGGGGTAAGTTTTGTAAATTCAAGTAAAAAATGCTGCATGATAGACAAATTTTACAAATGAACAACTTACAATGTTTCAAGTAGTCTAATGTTCAATGTTTGTTTATTTTAAGTAAACTTTTTTTAAATAAATTTTATTTAGCTAACTATTTTAAAAATATAATTAATAAGATTATTTTTCTGTTATTCTTTCATTGTAAAATAAAAAATTACTCTATATGTATTTTTTTATTAAAAGTGTAACCCTATATATTATAAATATTTATTCTATTAAAAGGAAATAAGGTATTAGTTATGCAAGAGTTGTTGCAATTCACTACGTGATGAAATTGACTTTCAATTAGACGCATAAAAAAATGAAATAAATTTAAGGGATTTTCATGTGAAAGTGCACGTGATATTATAGATGGCGCGCATTTTGAGAGGACACCTTAAAAAAATCTTAAAAAACAATATTTGTGCTTCCAATTAATTAAGTTTCCGAAACAAACACGAAAAAAAGCAGTCAGAAAAGTGCAATTTTTAGGTTTAATCTATTAAGTTAAAATTATAGGTCGCACTTACAATTAGTGCCGGCTGTCTTGATGAAGGTGTACTCTACTTTCCCAAGTGAACACGGAGAAATTTCTTCTCTCGTTCCTTTCTCCTCTTACAGCCAATCTTCCTTATATTGTTTATTAAAGCGGTGCTCTTGAAAAGAAAGAAGATCCTTAGACATGTGAAGTTAAAACGGGACCATCGCAGAAACTGACGAAGTTTCGCTAGAAAAAAGTAACCTGCAAGAAAAAAAAAAAAAAAAAAAAAAAAAATCAAATCAAATCAATTCAATTCAATAAAGAAATACTATTTTCAGTACACATAATTAAAAAAAATATATATCCAAACTTCATGCAGTTTAATACCAAGACATGTATTGATTTGGTTATCAACGTTTATAGTACTTTATATACTCTTTTAATAATACCACTGCGAAGTAATAAATGTCGTCTAAACAAATTTAAGAGTGATTTTTTTTTAGTCAGCATGTTTTTTGTCATTTTTTTGTGTTGTTATCAAAACATACAAATGTAGCATAAAAAAAAATAAATTTCAACACCTGAAGTTAATAATGTTTAGATAAATAAAAATGTTTCCACACTCAAGTGTTTTCCAGGCCGTTACGATAAATTGTAACAGATATGTTAGGAACAAAACGTGGTCTATCATGCGCTAGAGATGACGTACTGCAAGTTGTGCTTTGTCTGCCGCGTGTATACCCGGGGCCTTTGGAGCTAAAACTTGACATGTTAGTACACAGAGATGAACATGCCCTTAGCTATACTACATTGTCTTTGAGTAAGACAAAAATTTAGTTTCCAAATCATATAAACTTTCAAATAATAACTTTTTATGAACCACAGAAATAAATTGTATTGAAAATATTTCAAATATGTCAGCATATATAATAATACTTGAGCCGTCTAAAAGAATCGTTTGACTTTATTCACTTATATTTTTTTTTCTTTTTGTATAACATTTCTTCCGATGGAAAGACTTCTTTACTATCGATATTATCTTTTAACTTTGAAACTTTTGATTCTTCACTTTATCTTTGAGCGTGTTTAAGTTGTTTTACAGTAGGTCCTGAGAGGGACAACTGTGACGTCAGCCTTTTTATTCCTGAAGGACGTTCCTGATATCGAAGCAAAAGAGAGAAGAGAGAGAGAGAGAGAGAGAGAGAGAGAGAGAGAGAGAGAGAGAGAGAGAGAGAGAGAGAGAGAGAGAGAGAGAGAGAGAGAGTATTAGAAAATATAGCTAGCAAAACAGAAATATTAACAGAATAAAAATCAGATCCTAAATTTTTCAGCTTGTGATACTAACATTACAGCTATTATCAAAAAGGTGTCATCACATTTCAAATATTCAAAGGAGAAGTTTGACGCTCAGCACGATCAAAAGAAGGTCCGACGTTCGCTAAAAACCTTCACTTTATTTGACAGCGAAACGTGACCCTCAGTTTGGCGCGTCAAACATCAGCCAATATAAGGAATATGAGATCAGTCAAGCAAAATGTCAGGCTTAGCTCCCAGCTCAGTGTCTCACTATCTTTTGATAGTAGATTCGATCTTCTATATTAAGATTTTGAATAATTAAAAATGTCAACAAGCTTGATTCTGCTCCGTAAAAGATAAATCACAAATGGAAAAGGAATTAAAATTGTAAAGGGAATTCAGGCTGGTGTAAAAACGTCTATCAATAATCATTATACATAGTTACTGTACGGATGTAAATAATGCACCAGTTTGAAGTGAATTACAACACAGTGAGTGAACCACAAAACCATTAGAGAGTTTGATATGGTAATTGTTTTCTCTAAAAACCTATGCATGTTTTACGAAGAAATACTCAGTAAGTTGACAATAATAGTCATTTTTAAATTATTGATTGAAATGTTGTAATTAATAATTGTAATTGTAGCTCGACGTACGCATGAAGACAATTAACATTTTTTTCTGAAGAAAGTTAAATATTTTTATAAGGAAAAGAATTGTGCAAATTATGTTACCTAAAAAATTCAAATCTAATATATATAGCATGTTTTAGTTTAGTTCAATTATTGCATCATGGTCTCTTAGTAAATTGCAATAATAAAACAGATTTATTCTTACATTTTTGAAATCACAGTGACATGATATGTTATAACACAGTATTTTTTTTATTTATTTTTTTTACTTTTGAACATTTTATTTAAAAGTTTATGACTATTTTTTTTCTATGAAAACGTTGTAAATAATAAATAAGTGTATTAAATTCAACCTTCTTCAAAATGTCTCTATTTCTATATAAAACTTTTAATTCAAGACAATATCAAGCAAGAGAAAACTTTTATATGGTATAATGACTGTATGAGACAATATTCCAAATATTTAACAAATTTAATTTAAATTATAATTAAAATCTTAAGATATTTGATACAAGATTGTGTGTCAACATTTTCAAAGATAAAATATTTGATCTTGTAAGAGCTACTAGACGGCAAGGGATGTTTGTGTTCTCTTTTGAGAACTAGGCTTAAGAGTTCACATGGACCGTAACGGGACACCGTCATGGCAAATGCAGAAGACGTGACCTGTGTTGTTTAATGTACAAATATTGTTGGCCATGCTTTATGTTCTGTTGTGTCTCCAGGCGTCGGCATAACCCCCCTCCCTCTCTCTCTCTCTCTCTCTCTCTCTCTCTCTCTCTCTCTCTCTCTCTCTCTCTCTCTCTCTCTCTCTCTCTCTCTCTCTCTCTCTCTCTCTCTCTCTCTCTCTCTCTCTCTCTCTCTCTCTCTCTCTCTCTTCCTAAGGGCACTAAGAGACACCGGTCCAAGTATCACATAAGCCGAGTGACGCGCGAAACGCATCAATAATGCACGCTACACGACACGTTTCTACCACCATATAATACCACTCACAGCAATCGAGTTTACACAGCTCGTTTTAACACTGATATTATATGAAAACCCCATGTGCATTATATAGTATTAGATATAACACAGCCAATATATATATATATATATATATATGGTACTCAGCTACTATAAAAATTTTACAACGTACTGAGGGAAAATATATATTAAACTTATATATTATATAGCAACGGTAGCATTACAAAAAATAACATTGATCCATTAGAGCTCTGAAAGAGATTTTTTTTTTTATCAGTCAAATAAAAACACATAGTTTTAATTTAATACGGTGATACAATATTTATAATGTAATCCTTAAGAAAGTTTTCATTTTTTTATATATAGTAGAAGTTTAACATTTTAAAAGATAAATAAAAATATTATGTCAATAAAAAGAAATATGATTGTAGTGTTCAGTTAATCTAATTATTATGATTTTTTTAAAAGTTAAAGTTATAAAAAAATAATTCAATGAACCAATAAGAAGTTTTTCTTGGAGTTGTGTGTTAAATTTTTTATATAATACTGGGAAAATAGTTTTTATTTAAGTTTTATTGTACGAGTAAAATAATTTTTATAAAACTTGTGGTGATATATATATATTGACACACGGATCAATCAAATTCCATCGTCCGGAGAAATAAATGCGAAAGACCGCTCGGCTGATTTCACAACAAAGCCTCGCGTTTTTACACCCACGTTAGTCATCTTCAAAGGGAGATGATCCCGTGAAAAAACTACTGGTACTATACAGAGGTATTTTGTTTGTGTGTGTGTAACGTTGTAGCCACTTCGCAACGCTCACGATAAAGATAATGGACAACATGCATGAAATTTGTTTATTGCAGAAATGAATAAAGGGTATATACCAAATTATGCTACTCTAATTTTTGTTCAGTTTTTTTTAAGTCCGTAACTACTCGTATTTTTGAATAATTTTTTAAAGTTTCGCCACGCCCCCTAGAGGCATCAGTAGGCGTCTAGGCCCTATCTTTTTTATTAATGATCCGGGGGGATGGGGGCAACATAACTTACAGAACTTTCAATAGTTATTTAAAAATAGTTCCGGAACTCAAAAATAATCTGGAAAAAAAATCAGAATAGTATTTGGTACCCTCTATTCATTTTTGCAATAAAAAATTTTCATGCAGGTTGTTCATTATGTATTCGATGACGGATATGTTAAATTAATTAAAAAATTAGGAAGATTTGCATATTTTTCGGCTGCAAGCTGAAAATACCACCTTTATAGGTTGATCTGCATGTATCCAAGTATAATATAATATTTTGTATTAGAGATTTAATAAGGCATAAAAAATAATATTTTGTGTGAAATTTTATAAATTCTAATAAAAGTAATATGTGCCACATAAACGAACAATAAATGTAGATATAATTTACTGATATTTCAATTATCATATAACCTATAATTATTTTTATTAATATTCTCTATGCAGTAAAATAAAATGATTCTTATATTTCAATATATCGCCACTACCTTCTCCCAATGTCATTTAAAATCAATAAGCAATCAATATTATCCACTCAAATTTTTTTTATATACATATAACTGTATCCTTCACATTCGAGTCTATTGCAGAATGACACCTCATGGAATACTTTTACAAGCTCTGTTAATGAACATTGCAAGGTATGATGGACTTGAGTGACGTCATCACGAGAAAGGTATAGCAGATTCCCATGTGACGCGACGTGCTTCTCTAGCGAGCACACACACTTTCCGCTTTCTGCCACTGCCTCAATAATGCACGTGCAATTCTAGCCGGGCAAAGTATATGGAGGCGCGTGGATCTCCTCCCGCGACTTGAGAGCTAACAAACAGCGCCCGCTTGTCCGCCCTGCTCCACCTCCTCCCCATCTGAGTCACTAGCTCTCAGCAAGAACCGCACTTGAAGTTTTTATTGCTTTTCGATCACACATGTTTTGTTAAGTAAATTTTTACGTTACACTCTTTCAAAGCTTTTTGGTCCCCTCCTGTGTTGACGCCTTGTCGAGACTAGAGCCGCAACCCGCTTTGCATAAGTGAGTAAAAAGTTGCATACCCTATCAGGCGGTGCTTAAGAAAAAAGTAATAAAAGAAAACTTGAAAAGAAAAATATGTATATATTTTTTTCATATCATAAAATTAAATATACTTGAAGTGATATTTAAAATATATATAACACTTATTTTCAAGGATTTTACCATCCTTACAATATTGATAAATAATGTAAAGAAAAAAAAAAAAAAAAAAAAAAAAAAAAGTGAAATTGATTTTTGTATAAGGCGCATGTTTTATTAAAAAAGAAAATAAGATACAAAAATAATTGTAGATCCATGATATTATTATAATGCCTATTATATTTCTATTTTATCTCTATAATAAATATAATATTTTTATACTGTATAGTGACATAAAAAATAATATAAAATAATAAAGTAAAATCACAAAAAATTGATTTTTATTTATTGATACCAAAGATATAATTCATTTTAATAACAAAATGATTTATATATTTAAGTTCAAAGATAGAAAGATTTGAGCAATGGATGTTTTGACTCAAACTCGAATATAGACATGCATATATATATAAAAGCATGTGTGGCACATTGTGTTTTCTTAATGCTACGTTTATATTTGTAACAACTGCCGTCAATCAACTACATGTTGTGACACTGTTAGTTTACAAAGGATGCCAGTAATTATGTAAAGGAGTACTTGAATGTGACAAGCTAAAACCTTACTTGTCACAACTATGAGACGCGTTCTTCATCGACCAAAATGTCACATGTTTATGAATATGGATAAAATTAAAATGTTTACCTTTAATTCTAGAACTACGTTGCTAACAGTTTTTTTTTTATAAAAATATGTTTTTTTTATGTATATGTCACTATGGTGGTGATGGCTGTAAGAATGTTTAGCTCGGCAGTATCAAAGATTCAAGTACATTTCAATACACTTTTTAATCCATCCCAACATGTCCAAGCAAGGTGCCGGAAAGCTCAAGAGTCAACAATTGTGACTTTGAGCATGTTGCGCTTGACGTGGGTTCTCACGAGTGACGTGGCAAATGGGTTCTATTCACTTCGTGTTGTGCTGGGTTCATCGCTCTACATTCAGTCGCCAACTGTAATTGAAATTGGAAAAACTAAGAGATTAGGTTTTTGTTGACAAATAAATGTGATAAATTAAAACTTTTAAAAAAATTAATGTAGAAAAAAAAATGTGAGATAAAAAAATTGGATTTAAGGCTTAACCTGAGAAATTTGGATGAAAAATTCGCTACAACAGATTTTCTTCAAATTAATTTGGTGGACTTACAACAATCGTCAAATTAGCTCTGAATTTTTTCGGAATTTTTTAACCGTTGGTTTAATTATAATTAATTTATTTAAATGAGAATTTTGTATCCTTCCAATGTTAAATTTGTTAATTAGCATTGCAAAAAACTATACAGCAGATTCTTTTACTTTTTTTTTTTACTAAAACCTAATTTTTTAGACTATTTTTCTGAATTGTTTTCATATATTTTGAACCGGGGCGATGATCGTTTCCTATATGTGATGAGAAATGTGGCAACGTTCTCAAGGACTGATGTCACCACCCCCTCCTAAAAAATTATTCGCATTCCAATGCAAACAGTGTTGCCACTATAGCCACGCCTCTTGACCTTGACAGACAAATTCTCAGGTTATACCTTAAAAGAAGTTTTTATTCGTTAGTATTTTTTATATAAAATAAATACAATTCATTTGTTGAATTTTTTAGTGTTAAATTTAATCCATGTAACTTTTTATAGCTAACAAAATATAAATTTATTATTATTTTAAAGAAGTTTTTTCAATTCAGTGCGTGTTTATTTAATATTTATAATTTATAACAATCCATATATTTATAATTAATAATAATTCATAACACTTGTCAATATGAGAATTGAACAGAAAGATTTAAAAGTAATTACATCTTCTTTTTGCGTTATATTTTATGCGATAATTTACATTATACATATACATTATTAAATAAAAGCTGCAGGACACTTTTAAATTATTTTCTTGGCATTTTCATTTTAAAAATGAAGTAAATTATAAAACCTATGATTTTTATCACTGACTATAATAGAAATATATAAGACTGGCGCTCGCGAAACCTAATAGCGACCACATTTGCCTCTTGGTTATTTACACATCAATTGTCAGAATTTTCTTTTTATCTTAGAAATATAGTCAAAAGTCAATTTTTGAGGTATCACTTTTTCTTTTTGTCTTTCTGGTGAGGTGATATGTCTACAACACATGATATCATCGATTTCCTCTTTCAATATGCTCTCTCTATCCTCGGCAAGATTGATTGCATTCTCCCGCCTGACTGATGTGGTGCTCGGTTGGTGCCCGCAGGTCCACGATGCGACCTGGACTGCCCGCCCTGCTTGCCCTGCTGACCGTCGTTCTACTGGCGTGCGCGAGAGGGGCGCCACTCGAGGGGTGAGTATTGGCCACTATATTTCACCTTGGGGAATATCTACACACCGGTGGAAGCCCAAATCGATGGTTTATACATATAAATTTACAGGATTTGAGGAAGTATCCTGACATATTTAGATAGAACTTTCAATTGCGCAATGGCATTGGCAGAGGATTAAATAAAAACTCGTACAGTCGTTGAAAACAATTTAATAGGTTTCAATATTTTATTTGGTTGTAAATTGAAACTGAATTTATGGAAATAAACTTAAAAAATATAGTCCTTAATATGAAATTTGATTTGTTAATAGCTTACTGTTAGTACCAATTAATGCAAATATACATAAAAGTATTAAGGTTAATTGTAATTATTGTAATATAGATTAATTTTGCTAACGCAATTGTAAATATAAAATATTAGTTTTTAAATTTGTTTTATCCGGTTAAATTTTATACTGCATGTTTAATAAGAAAGGTTTAACACATGTATGTTTGAATGTAATTTACAAAAAAATATTGTCAATTTTGTATTTTAAGTATGAGAGAAACTATAAGTTTTAGCAATAGTCTAAATTAATAAATTAATATAACTGGCTCACATGTGGAGTCCTTGTCTAGAGATAGCTAATTTCAATTACCTCATGTTTGTGTCTGAAGATCATGCATGCAGTGAGCGCTTGACATTTAACCTCGGAAATTACTGAATTAATGAGTGGCTACAAAACGTAATGAAATATTCTCGTACAAGGGATTGAACGAAACTCGAGCACTCTTGTTTTAATTAATCAAATTAATTTCTAGTACTTCTGATTTAGATATTAAAACAACGTATTTGTATGACATTTATTTTGTTAAATTAAGTAATTTAAAACCAAATTCATGAACTTGAGTGCTTATTTATATAGAAACATAAAAATAAAAATTTCGTTGAATATTTATGTTTAATTGGGAATATATTTTTAGGTTTATCATTCTTGCATGCATATGGTATATTTTTATTTAAAATATTTCAGTTAACTTTTACTGTAAATATTTATCTAAAACTTTAGAGTTTTCAAGCAAAAGATTATAATATAATAATCTAATTTCATGCTCTGCATCCGCGTGCATCAAATATAACATTTCCGTCTGTCACAGCCTCATACTCCGAGATAAAGAAAGCATCCTCGTCAACACAAAAAAACTTTCTTCTAAAAAGTCTTACAAAAATATTTCTCCTATTTTTATGTATATCATTTGAAGCTACACAGTGTATTTTCTCGTATTCAAATTGAGAATTAAAGCATACAAACGTAAACCTCATTTCAAATGCTATGAATTTTAATAAGTTTTGGACTTTTCTTTTACATTTTTGTACATCACTCACAGAATGAAAATTCAAGAAGAAGAAAACCTTAGTGTATTCTTCAAGGTGTTAGCATAAAATAAGTTACATTTTAAATATTTTCCACTGCAATACAATCCAACATATGTCTAAAAGATTTAGGTTATAATTTGTATGTTAGTGTTGACATTTAATCAAGCCCTTTTGTATCAAAATTTTGAATAAACAAAACATAAATAAGCCTTTAAAATTATAAAATTGCTTTTTAACGATATAATTAATGGATAATTAGTAGGTGGTGTGGATGCAGTAAATAATGTGGGGTGTTACCAAACGCTGTCAGTGTTAGAAGTGAGAGGGAACATTTTATGTTAATTTGAAATTTTCAGAAATTTTGTAGGAAAAGACATGGCTTCTCTTTGAAATCATCAAGTTCATCCAATCAGAATTTCGACACAGGATAAAACAATTTGTTTATTTCATTATAAGGCTCAAGAAGGAATCCAGTCATCAGCTTTAGAGATGATGGGGGCTTATATTTGCACCTTCTAGGGGATGTAATACGCCCGTGGAACTTTATAATTATCAAAGATTTTATCTTAAAAATTTTCATATAAATTATATAGCAAATATAATTTTTATTTCATATAATGTTTCTACTTTACCGTGAACAATGCAAATCTTATTTTCTGTTCAAAACTCTTTCATAAAAACAGAGCGTGGGAAAAAAAAAAAAAAAAAAAATGATTGCCTAATTTGCTGACGGTTATAAATTAATATAAGGTTTTTCATTAAACGTAACGGAAGATACGTGAAATTGCAA